>JAUMTR010000012.1:16299547-16327956 GCA_032270685.1 Microctenopoma stevenorrisi
ACACACACACACACACACACACACACACACACACACACACACACACACACACACACACACACACACACACACGTAGGAAAGACAGGGATACCATTCAACAGTTACAAGGTGAGATTAAAGATTACACAGGCTTTTAAAAATGTGTGTAATTTCGTTGTGAAGTCTCTAGGAGCTCCAGAGCTGGCTTATTGAGAAATGACATTCCTGTGAGCGAGGAGGTGCAGGAGATGCGAGCCCAGGTCATATCAATCAACAGAGACCCTCGCCTCCTCTAAGCACAATGACTACAGTGTTCTACAGGAGCACCCCGTGTCCCTTCAACTGTAGCTCATGACCCACGGTGGGGTGGACCCTCCAAGAATGAGTGAGCTCCCCCTGAGGGTAGCATAAAGGACAACAGACCGCTTTGGCTGTGTTGGAGATATTCCTAAACAGGGTGGAAAGCAGGTCTTCAAGCATGATAAAGTTATCCACTGAAATTTGAAATCAAGCAGAATTACTGTGCATATATGTATATCTATATATCTGTGTGTGTGTGTGTTTAAAAGAAAGACACACAGAGGGGTTGCTAAGGCAATTACAGGCTTCGGCACAGCAGAAGGCTTTTCAAAAGCATTTCCACCCAGTCTTTGCAGCCGCTCACACAGACACAGCCTCAAAAGCTGTTAAGACACCCCCTCCCTCTCTCTGCCAGCCAAACATGTTAGTACAAAAATCAGTTTCTGCTAGCTCTGAATATGACACATCATTTAGCGAGCCAGAGGATGAAACAGACGTATAACCAAAGTGAAAAATCAAAAAGGAGAATGAGAAGAAAAAAAAAAACTCTCCAGCCAGAGCGTGAGAGAAAAGAACCGCTCAAACTTTAGACAAAAGCTCACAACACAACTGATTAAAATAGCACTTCAGGGGGCTGCAGAACACTAAGGAAGATGCAAACTCACGAAAGATATGTTTGAATAGGTTAGCCATGTCCATTTTGGGCTCGCTATCTCCCCCTCGCTCTCTTTCCCGGCCCCTGCTCCGATCCCACTGCAGCTGTAGAGTTATTCCATGTGAACACCCAGAGAGCTGGGCAGATAGTGCAGGGGGGGCGGCCCCATCCTTGAGCATGTGGTCAGAGTTGGCCAATGAGAGCGAGAGAGAGCGAGAGAGAGAGGCCTCCAGTCCAGTTCTGGAAGGCAGAGTACAGAGGCTTTATGGAGAGGGGAAGACGCAGGAAGGGGGGTTGAGGCTCAGACTCACAGAAAAAAAGAGATGAAAGAAGAGAGTAAAAGGAAGGTAAAGGAGATATTTAGAATTAATTTGGTATTACACGAATGTCTGTAAGAGGCCACCGATTAAAAAGACAAAGAAACAGCAGGGCTCCGTGTGGACACTGCAACGGCTGAGTGACTCAGTGAACGCTCAGTGTCACATGACTGCAGCTGTTTGTAGAGAGACACTCATAACTTTACAACAAGCCCAGGAAACATGAGTCGTCAAACACACACACACTCGCACAGCTAAACACAGCCATCTGCAGACAGATCATACCCTCACACATTCTTTCAAATGATGACACCACTCCACACCCAGCAACTGGCTTCTATAAAAAAAAGAAAAAGAAAAACAGAAGATTTTTCCACCCACATAACAAATGAAAACGTGGTCATCAGACAGCTTCGCTTGTTGTTCTAATTCACACAAAGGGAAAAAAATGTCCCAGTGAACTGACACACACACACACACACACACACACACACACACACACCATAAACTACAGAACATGAAAGGAACGGATTTACAGCCATTCTATGATTATATTAGTGTTGGAACAAAGTTTGGTTTTGCTTCACCTTATGCTATACATCAGTCCGTTTTATCAGATATGCATGAGTGAGGCCTGAGCTAACGTGTTTGTGCATGCAGCTGTTCACCTGACGTTATTTGATCAATGGACGTGGTGACAGTGGGAAGTTGTTGGAAGGCTCATAACTCTGGTCCATAAAAATGCAAACCCCTAACCTAACACACCTGTAACAGGTGGTAAAACAAACCTACACACTGAGCAGATTAAATAATAATAAGAGCACTGTCATGCACAACTGATTAACTGGAGGACAATTTCTCTTCACTCTGTTGCTTCTGCACCTGTAGCTTAAATAATGTTAGATCCGCACTGTGTCAACAAACAAAGGGATGCATTTCTACACGGCAGCACAAACATCAGTCAATACTCATTAAGGCAACTTTATATCAGCTGCCAGGAGACTCTCACCTCTGAAGAATTTTTAAAGACGCTGAGCTACAGTTTGCAGGTCAAATGTGTGTGAAGGAAATAGCAATGAATTCACACTTTCACACATTTTACCATCACAGTTTCTATTAACACTCAACCAACATTTATTGAATCATTTTAGTTGATGAGCAGAATGATACATGTCGTCGTTAGTGCACATGCTTTTTCCAAGCTGGTGGGGAAACGGACTTCAACAAATCACCACTACACGTAGCCAAGGATTGTGTATGATGCATCACTCTGTAACATCTCTAACCAAAGCGGTGGGTCTCAGTAGCTCCACCAACACAGAGTGAGAACTCCTCAGCACGTGTAGGCTGTGTATGTTTTAATACATTAAAATACTATACAATCAATACCTGATCTATTTCTGCTGTGAATCATATTCTCTGGGAAACACCACATGTGCCAAAATCAAAAAAGATATTTTCCGATCTTTGATGTTTCAAAGCATTATAGCTCTGAAAGTAATGCCCAAATGCAACTCTCACTTCTCACCACAAAGTGCGCACACACACACACGAAAAAACCCCACTGTGCAACTAACAGGAAGACACGGTTAGTGTCCAAAAGATAAGTGTGTGCAGTGAGAGATGAGAAAGATCGATGACACGTTTCAGGTTAGCAGCCCATTTTTTTCCAGTCTTTTCTGTACAATACAGTTACCCTGCCACCAGTGTTACCTCAGACAGGTCACCCCACACATGAGCACAACATCACCACATCAAAGATCAGCAAAGTAGATACGGCTACTTCTTTTCTGTGTCTGTGTCAAGTGAGGTTTTGGGTTTTGTTGTTGTCAAATGAGGCTATGAACGGCAGGTGTTGGCACCGGACTTGTAGTTAAACTCCAGAATAAGTTACATCAACCTGAAATGACTCAGTTATACTGAGCATACTGCAACCATCATGTGCCATTATTATGTAAGCTTGATTTTATTCGTCTCCTCAGTGGTTAAAACTAGTGTACAACCTTTGACTTTAAAATATAATATATTATAATGTAATAATATTATTAATAATAATTAACTTTCGAACCCACTCACCCTTGGGTGTGAAGATGACTGCTCTACCCACTGAGCTATCATGCCGCCATTATCTAATGGGATGTGGCCCAAACAGTATACTAACAAACAAGACAATGCTATCATGTTCAGCCTCGACAATGATGCCCTGCAGGACACAACAGGTTGAAGATGAAAGAACGTAAAGCATCAGAGGCCAAGTGAAGATCCCATTTTTTTGAAAACGACTGTGTACTAGCAAGAATCTGAGATTGGATGGCTGAATGTATTGCAATACGTTGTGATACTGTAAGCATCTATTGTAATGTATTAAAGTCCAGAACTCTCTACAAAGAATACACACCACCTAATGCATAGCTTCTAAGTAGAATGTACGCACACACACCACGTAGCCGCCTGTGGTTTAGACACAACACAAACTGAACCAGTGTCTGCCATGACTTCTCATATGTAAATTACCAATAAAAACAAATAGTGACTTTAAAAACCAATGCAGCATAACGTACAATATTGCAATACACAAGTGTACGAACATTTTCCGACAGCCCTGTTTAAACAAAGAATAAATAAATCAATACGAAGCTATGTGATCCAGACTGGATGCCAGTGGACTGTGCATCCCAAATAATCAATAAACGAGCATTTAAAATAAAGAAAATATATTACTGCCTTACCTGAGAAAAGACTTCACAACCCTAAGAGAGATACCACACTACAGACAGCAGTGAGTACTAAATCTTCACTATAAGTAAGCTGTTGAGAAAAAAGTAGCTCACAGCTACCAATCAGAGATCAGCGGGAGACCATCTTCCTGTGTAGGCTGTTAGATACACGACTATGTGGTCAAACGCAAACTAGGCGAAGAGTTGACCTAGATTATTGATGCTTTGTGATTTAGCTTTGTCTAGCCTAGGTAACAGTTGTCAGTTTTGTATTAAACATGAAGCAGGCAAGCAAAAATGAGTGACAATCTACAAATGCTTAGGGCTGAGGCTTCTATGCCATGATTATTAAACTATTACATACAGGAAACAGACACAAACCAGAACACGTTTTTTCTTTTCTTACCAAGCGTGTCTTTCAGATTCTTGACAATAGAAGCTTTCCTGGCACTGTTTTTCCTCTCAACATAGTTGGACGGCACAAAGCCTGTTTTGTTAGTGGCATTTCGAACCCTCCACCAGGACTTTGAGTCATCGAGGAGCCAGAGACGCTCATTTTTCTTAATGTCCAGCTCCTGGTCCTGCTGGGCCATGTAGTCAAACTTGGCGATGACAATCACCTCTTCCGTCATCTTGCACAAGGTACACTGATTTGGAGAGAGGGAGGCGTACAGAAATCAAGAAAAAGTTCACTGCACGGTGTAATCTGGGTCAGTGTTTGCTTAGGCTTATAAAACATTTGAACAGCTTCATGCAACTCAGAGTGCTTTACAGAAAACACCACAAATGAGGTCATTAAATACATAAAAAATGTAAATACAAATCAATGTTTGCATTTTTTAGTCAATACGCATTTAACTGTGTTAAAAAAATAAGACTATACTGAATAATAACTTGTATAGACAATTAAATATGTTTATTTTATTACATGAATATATCTGCAACATATTTTATTTACATTTATTTTTCCAACTATGCTGTTTACGTGACACACAGAGATAGTAACACCCAAAACAACGGAAATAAATGGCTGTACCTGTACTGCATCAAAGCTGAGAATCTGATGGGCTCTGATACGTCTCTGTTGACCTAGAAAAAAGAACAGAGACAATAAAGTTTCACTCTCATCAAAGTATTTCTAAAGATTTTTGAATACAACTGCAAGCAAAACTAATAAACCTTATTTTGTTTAACTGCAGTAATTATTAAACAAAACCAAGGTAGTGCCCATTTGATGATATCCTACTAGTATATTCATGCCAAGATGTGGACAATGTAATACAAACAGAGCAGAACACTGACATGATGCCAGCTACCACAGTTCGCTCTCTCCTGATAAAAATTTCCCCTCACCAATTGTACTCTTGAAATAACATCTTTTCAGTCTCCAACACGAACATCTGCCCCAGCCTAGAACTAATCTCTCAGTATCCATACACATTCTTCATAAAGTTACAGACGGGATGATTTCCTCTCAGGAGCGGTCCAGCGATTGTCTATTGTGTTAGCTCTGGACATGAGAGCCAGGAAGATGGTAAAAGATTACTGTAATGGGAAAGTGAGGGGCCCTGTGCATCAGCAGTATGGCTACATCAGTAATGTAGGAGATCATTTTAAATTTAGCACTGGCTTATAAATATTCCTAAGTATGTAGACTATGCAAATGTTGTGATTATGTGATTCATGCTACAAAGCAAAGCTTCATTGCTGCTTATCACAAGAACATTCAAGTTCCCCGGGCTATCTAAAATTATGATTTGGGAGTACTGTGATCCACAATCACAACTTGTTCATGTTCAACAATGAGCACATTCACAACAACTAGTCTTATGACCAATCTAGCCATCAGCACAGTCAGGCTGTGCTTAGGTTAATACTGCGGATACTTTGTCAGCACGGAGGGAGCAAGTTGCTCTGATGTCATGGGAGTGGATGGAGTTTCACCTTCGTCAACCTGACTGACACCAGGGACCAGACACTGACCTCACTGATCGAAAGCTGGAGGTTTTTTTTTCTTCTTCAAAGTGGGTTTGGGTTTCAGCTGCAGATGGCCTTGAGAAAGGCCCAGAACCTGATCTTAGGCAAACATAAGGAGAATCAAGAGACAAACTAATTACAGTGTGATTAACCAAGGAGGAGTAAAATAAGTTGTTATAGTTAACTGTTACACTAGCAACAGGATAAGAGCTAAGATGATAAGTTCTGGAGAAAATGTCAAAACACTGATATGATGGAAGACACATTTTAATACAATGATGAATTTAGTCTAAAGCTAAGAGATGCAACTTAAAGTCCAAAGAAATGTATGTGAATTAGCTTATATACAACTTTAAGGAAGGGATACCTGTGGTCCGAGTTGTAAATCCCCAAAGTGGGGTGCTATTGACTACATCCACCAAAAAACACAAGGGTGTATCCTGTGGTTTTATCTCATGGCATGTTATTGCCTGCTCCTTTTCCATCACTAATTTAATTAATGAACACTGGGAGACACGTTCGGGAGCGGCATAGAAAAACAAAAGACTGATTTACTCTCCTCGAGTGCCGTCTCTTTCACCAAGACAAAGGCAACAATCTCTCCACTCCCTGGGCTGGGCTGGATAACTGGCTGACAAGTGTGTGTGTGTGTGTGTGCATGCTCCTTTTGCATTTATAATATCCCTCACTGACTACCTTTTCACACTTTCTACTACCTCAACAGTGCATGACTGAATTTTCAGTAGTGCTGTAACTTTCACAGCCATCTTCCATTTTCAGAATGCACACTGCATCGCACTTCAACTTATTTTAGCTGGGCATCAAGTGCACATTAACGCCACAGTGACTTACAGAAGTGCAGATGTGAGGGAGGATCAAAAAGTTAGGGGACAGATGCTCTGAGCTAATCGTGCAGCTGCAGACTAAGCCGAGGCCAACGCCACTTTACTGAAGCACTAAACATGAGGTCAGACAGGTCAAGCTGCTCAAATGGTGTCACATTCACAACCACTGTGGATCTCCGTTTACCCCGCTGCCTGGCAGAATAAACAGGTAGCCCAATCCATCACTATTCCTATGTGACACATGCAGAAGAGCAAAGTTCACAAATGTCATCCAAATATGTGATTCAATCCGTCTTCAGTTTAACCTTGCACATAAATAATCAATATTCCTCCTAAAGCAAATATTAAGTTTAAGAGTTACATATATTTTATTGCAAAAACAGTACAATTTAAGTGATCTGCAGATAAGATTTAACTGAAGAAACATACTGTAAACTGTAGCTGCCTCACAATATTATCTTTGCTGTGGTGCACCAGCAGTATGAAGCAACAGCAGAAGGGAATTTCATTTGTAATAATACTGACTACACAACAACTGACCTCATAGGTCATGAGTCAATGAGTCGCCCACCAACTGATCACTACGTTAGGAAAACACCGAGTCAAAAAGCTTGCTTCATGAGGATTCAAGAACTTATTCAGTGGCAACTGGACTTCTTTTAGTTATTTGAATTTGTCATCAACTATTCCAGTGGGGCTTCTCCTTTCTGACCGACTGGTAGGAGTACTTAGGTTTATGAACCCTGTGGAGTCATCAAGTTGTCAGCATTTGATGGTAACCTGTGGGTTGTTGTTCCCTCTGGCCTTCATCCATGTCACTGTGACCACCTCAGCGCGGGTGTGAACAACTGTAAAACAGTGTGGGTACAGTTGAAAGAACCGAGTGTGTGTTGTCTGCACCTTAGATCGGAACAGAGGTATAGTGACTGGATCACAGAGGAAATTCCAATATTTGTTAGTATATATGGTTCTAAACTACCCATCATAACTCTTAGAAGACATATCTTCAAAGTGTTTGTTTTTTCTCATTAACAGTCCAAAAATATTTAACTTACAAATCCCTTCTGATGTTTTACCTCAAAAAATAACTTCGACACAGTTAACTGATAACAAATAACAGTGTGTGTAGCGCGAATGTCACAATACGAATCGGATTAGATGCCATTTGTGTCATGCAAATAAACACTACGTTAACTATTAAATACCAATCTGATAAAGCAGTGCGTCTTATCTACTTTCAGAGTAGCAGTTGTGGGCCAGTGGCAGGTCAACCAGTGTTGCCAACTAACACTGGCTTCTCATCCGCAAAAGACCACTACCACAAATCATTGCATTGTTACCTCTGCAGCAGGTAGAAAGCAAATGTATTGGGTCTCTCTAGTTCAGTAGAATGAATAGTCTACTACTTCTAGTGAATGCAATGTAAAGAAGCTACATTGTCACCCACAAACCACACTAACTGCATATCACTGATGTGATAGAAATGCGAAGTGCAACTTTGCTATGAAAAAATGAAACTACTCCGACACGTGTTCACCACATCCTGGAGCCTACAGTTGCTGCCACAAGCCCCCGTTCTCTAAAAGGGTAAAACACAGTGGTAGATCTAGTCAAAGAGCACACCCAGTGGCCAATTTGGTAATGCATGGGACACCGGGAAAGACAATATACATGCAAAATGTTATTCAGCATGGATTCCAGTGAATGGCGCTGATCCTTTGCATCACACTGACTGACTTACAACATCTAGATACTGTATAGGTTAAAGAAGTCTAAGAGAGCAGTCCTCCTCCTGTGGGAGCAAATAATGTACCAATGCTCTGCAGGATTGCCGAGACACAGACAGCAACAGCATGAGCTCACAGAGCAGACAGAGTAACCTAATCCCTGTGACAGCCTGCTAAAATCACAGGGCTCTGCTGCTTTCTGGAATGTGCTCTGTATGCTTGCTGCTCACTCAGCCCCTCTGGCACTGCTACACTTCCTCCTGCCTACACTAAAACGTACATTTTAGCCACAGGCCAGGTCCTCATCACAAACAGACAGCGCAGGATGCCGCGGAGTGAACAGGACAAGTTTTTGCTCCTTTTCACATCGAACCGCAGCGTCTGAAACCCATGAGACTGCATCTCATCCCAGCTGTCCTAAATTCTCTCAAAACAAAACAGCAGCATAGCAGCAAGGGGTCATGGGAGACTTGGCAGGCCAGCTGTGAGACAGGAAGTGTGGACACAAGGCTGACCGGATGATGGGAAAGTGATGCAATCTGACAGAGTGCAGGCTTGACCCCTGTTTTCAGATGAGTTCAAATAACTTCTTATCTTTGCTTCGCACTGATGCATTTAATGTACCTCCTTAAGGAGACGAGTTGGTCTTGGATAAGTCTTAAACTAGTTTAAACTTTAACACCAGTGTTGCTGGGAAAACACATGCTTTTCTACATTCAACTGTATTGTTCCAGTACCATTAAAGCTTAATTAAGGACAGAGGGGCCTCCAGTGTTTTGGACTAACCCCATAGGCTCCTGAACTGTGTGAAAGCAGTTGGTTATCCACCCCTCAGGATCACCCTCAGCAGTTGGGAATAGACTAAAATAGATTGTGGCTCATGTCCTTTGAGAATTGCCAGAGATTTACTCTCATAGCAGCAACCAACACCAAAGGTTTCAGGCTTTCTTTTAGGCCAGCTTCACATCAAAAGGCTCAAGCTACACTCAAAGCAAATGTGAGAGGCAAACACAAATGTTTCTGTTGAAATATGTTTGTTGTAGACAAAAAAATGAAAAGCCTCAAGTCAACTCTGGCTAGGCCCATCTGTATCTGTATCTTACTCTACAAACTACCTTATAATAAGACAAGAGTAGGATTTATGCAGCTTAGGAAAACCTTATTCATACAACTATGAATACGTTAATATTATTGCTTTAGAGCCACATGCTGTGGATCTCCACCACAGATTACTCTTCAAACAAATCTATGGTATCAGTCCTGAATATTCTGATAGCCTGAGTGTGCTCATGTCAGAAATTACTGATGACACTAAAAAACAGAACATTAAATAGATAAGGCAAATAAAAAACCATTGAAGTGTTTTCACTTCCCTATTTTCTCTTCCCAGTTTATTACAGATTCAATATTGTTCGCTTCACAAGCACAAGGCTGGATGTGGTTGTCTAGCCTACAGAGACATGGTATCAGTGAATTCACCTAACCTTGTTGTCTTAATTACTGCTTCTACGTGATATGTTTATATTGAAGAATGTACTGGTGCAGAGGAACAAGGAACAAAGGGAATATTAATATTTTGGAAGAGGACCAGCTCAACATAGAAACAACTGAGACTGACATGAAGCGAGTAGTGCGTCTTCGCAGGGTCTTGTTGAAAAAAAACATGACAATAAAGCAAGTCTGATCTATAATCAGTCTTGAAACTCCTGATGAAAGCATCCTTATTGTAGATGACAGCAAACTACAAAGCGGAAATATTTGCAGGAAGCCTGCAATGTTGTTTAACAAGTTAAATATAGAAACAGTTTCACTGCATATCTGCAGTGAAATGAACAGGCTCGCACATTATCTAATGACTTATAGTAAATGAGAACTGGCCTTAGCAGGAAGCTTTTCAGCATGAAAATTCTAAAGCAGATACCAACCTAAACATAATACCTCTGTGTAAGGAGGGATCTACTTCCTCAGACACTACCTACATGAGCAAAGCCTACACATCCGTACCCACACCCTCCTGTTGCCAACTATTGGTCTGGGTGGCCTATTTGCTTACAGCTACCAGGTTCAACTATGGCCACATCCAAGCAAAACGGGATCAAGGCAACAGCCAAATAAACCTTCAGTTACCTCACCAACTCCGAGAGCTCCTGGGAATTTCCCAATGACTAATCCGACGTTACAAAGCAGTAGGATTCCTAACATTAAGTACTACAGTATGATAAAGCTGTTTGTGGTTTGGTTGTGTGTGCTGTCAAGCTACTTAAAACTACTAGAGCCTTATGCCATCAGTTAAAGAGATGATCCACATAAAAACTACATCTGCCCACACAATGCACTAGAGCTGAATACCTTGTTGCAACTGCAGCCTCCTGAAAAAAAGCTATTGTTGCTGTCAATATAGCAGATCATTTGTAAACCACAAGATAAATCCCAGACAGCCTGTGACAGAGAGATGAAATGGATACACTGGCTTCCTCTTAGTCTTTGCACATCCTGGTAAATGTGAGCCTTAGGGTGCTGTCATATTAGGGCTAAACAAGCCACTTGGGACAGAAGACCAAGAGAGACACGTGTTGAAACTTGTGTATAAGCACAAGAGACATTCCAGATTGCATAGTGATGCCACAAAAATCTGGGATCTGCAGATGCAAAAAACATATACAACAGGTTTGATAAGGGACAAACTAAAATTATTTTCTTTCCAGAGTCCTGCACCTCTGCCTCCAAACATTTTAAACACCGAGTGGACTGCTATTCAGGACACCAGGGGTTTGTCATAATACAAGCAGTAGTGTCAGGATGGCAGATATGCGTTGGTACCCCTCCCATCGACTAAACCGTCCACATGTGCATGTCTGCTACAGCATACGTAAATTTCGTCACCTTCCCATTTCATGAGGGTTTAGACAGAGTCTCTATGGACCTTCCATTAGCAGCCCAAAAAATGTCAGCAGTGCCACTTCACTTTTAGAGCATGCATTAGAAAAGTCAACTACACGGCATTTCACATTAATTCCAGCACCAGGGACCCTCTTATGCACGGATTACAAATAGAGCTTTTCTTCTCACTGTTGTTACTATCCAGTGTTGACAAAATGTGCATGCATAGAACATGTCTGGCGTCCACGCATCTCCAATTCTATTAGGAACAGCATGTGAGCAGAGTGAGAGTATGGATCCATCACAGGGCAAAGTGAAAATGTGAATTGGCCTCAACATGAATGTGCTGAACTTGACACAAAGCTAAATGGATTTTTACCAAGATGTTGAATGAGTTGTAGAATGAAAAACGTGTTCATTAAGTAAAAATGCAACGCATATTAACAATTCTTCTTGATTTTGAAACTGAATGACAAACAGATTTTAATATTTCCACTGATAAGAGAAAGAAAGCACACAGATATCAGCAAGTGACAGGCAAAGTGGTCAAATCAAATCAAATGCTCGCTTTGATTGCTCCTTTAACGGCAAGTAAAACTTAAGTGCAAAAAAATGCAAATTTTATGAACCTATTTCAGCTACTGAAAGGAGATTACCGTAGTTTCACTTGTGTGGAAATAGACCTGTAGAACTTTGTTGAATAAACAGATTTACAGAAAATATCAATTGGTGATGAGACTATTAGCATCTGTGAATCACAGTGAAGATGTGACTCTAGTTCATTTTTACTATATAGATTTTTTTTTTGTCAAAACAAATAATCTTAATGACAGCTGAAGATTTAAGTACACATATCCTCATTTTCCACTGCCAAACCACAAGTGCAAAAACATGAACCATAATGAACTAATAAAGAGAATTACCCACTGAAACTGCACACCTTTTTTCCAAAACAAGGAAGTCAAATCACTAAATCTGAATGTTAGCAAATATGCTGACCACACATTTTACAGAAGTGGGGAGAAGTGACACCACTCAGCGTGTGCTGTTTGATGACTTTGACTTCTTTTCAATGCATTACATTTTGATCATTTTTAGTTTGAGTGTTTTCAGGTCTGCTTGATTCTGATAACAGTAAAGTAAAGCAAAGTAGCCTTGCCGTTCATTCTCATATGGCTCCTGCTCTTTGTGTCTTAACAAAGGGCTAAGTTCTAATTATCAGCAGGTGACCTTAGGTAAAATATAAAAAAGTTTTTTATTGGTTGTTCAAATATGCATAAATGCAAAGGAAAACATTTCAGATAGAAGAAGATCATAGCAAAATGAGGAAATGGAAGATAGCTTAAGCAATAAATGAAATTAGGGACATAACAAAAGAGAAGAGACAACTGCTAATAAAATTCCCCATTTCTCAACGTCATTAGAAGACTGAAGTCTCTGAACAGGCTAAATTCCTGAGCTTGTGATTTTACAGGGGATGTCATTTCAGCCACATTAATTTTTTGGCCATCGTGAAAATGGACAGTTGGTATTTTCCCCTAGGCTGTGGGGACAGATTTGGCGGCTGAAGGCCACTGGCAGTACATAGTCACGCACCGAGAAAGAGACAAGACTAAGATCTCCTACAGAATTCGCCCATTACGGTGTATAAACAAGATCATACTGTCTGAACATTCAGTCAGTGAGAACTTGAGTCAACAGGGGCCATGGCTAGGACACAGATTAAATAAAAAGGGCAACATCACTGTAATGTTAACATGCATAGCAATGTGAAAGCTTTATTTCGGAAGAAGTCCTAAAGCGCCTGGTGACAGACAGTTGCTCATTTTCACCATAGCTCTTCGAATGATCAAACGATTGGTGTCAACACTCAAAAGAAATATAATATCAGCCTTCAAGCAGATTGTGCTGGCGACCAGCAGCATCGCCCTCCCCGATAAACTGCAGCTATCCTCCCTGTAGAGCGCTACAGCAGACCAAATGGCTCTCTCCCCCCCTCACCTCCTGAAACCTTAATGAGAGACTGAAGAGGTCTGTCGGTGTGACAATAATTACAGAATCTGTACTTTTTCAGCAGCTGCAAAAAGACACATGTCACCTCCTTAAGCCATTCACATGTAACCAGCCACAGATCTTACCATTAATAACAGTGAGATAAAACATGTGAGCCTTCCGTCTCAAAGAGACCACACAAACATAAGACAGAAGAGTTTGCCAACTGTTACACAGCCTTATCACCCACTGCGCTACTGAGGCATGACATTTAGTGCGGCTTTGTTGGTGTGAAGTACAAACAATGTTAGAAGATAAAGAGGGAGCGCAATTATCTAAAAACCCTCCTCAAAAACAAATGGCTTCAGTTACACAGAACATTTGGCTACCCATTACTGGTTTCTCCATGTAGACAGACCTTCAGATGATTTCCCTTGTGCTACACACAGTGCATCTTCTTTTCACTGACCAGAGCTGATGATGATGAAATTATTGGCTGACTGACAGAAAGCTGAATGGTAACAATTATGATAATTGCTACTCTATCTTAAATGCATCACCGAGTGCCAGCTTCATCATAGTCAATGTTTTATGTCAATGTCTACGTTTTACACGAGTGCACATACAAAATAAGACAAAAGCAGGACATGTAAAGTGCAGGCTATGCTGCAGGAAATCGTAGGTTAATGTTTGGGAATCACTACGTCGTGACCGTGATAGAGATAAGTGCAGTGAGTGCCCAACACCCAACACCATAAGCTTCAACTAGTATCACAAACCGCAGTAACCGCTAATGTAAGAAGACGGTATCTCTGTAAAGCAGCGTTTTACTGTATCATCTCCATTTTCAGTTTCGGACACATAAGACTGTACCTTTTATACATTTAGTGGCTGCCCAGCTGTTTCGTCTGAGCTCAAATCTTTCCAGTTGACGTTAACTCGCGCCTGACAGCGTGTCACCCTGTGTAACTTGTGCTAACGTTAACCCGGCTAAGACGAAAACAGACGCTATAAATGGTTACGAATATCTCGTTTACAGCCAAATTATCCGTTTGCCAGCTGGGCCGTGGTTTGCTGGCCATGTTGGCAGAGCAAAGGGCTGCTTTTGTCTGATTTACCAGTTACCAGCTAGCCGACGTGACTTACAGGGTAGCTCGGTTAATTTTGGGTGAAGCTAGCCTGTAGCTCCCATGAGAAACGGTAGTCCCGGAGTCTGGATCAGATAGCTTTATCAGCTCAGATTCATACCTCACTCGGGCACAGCACGTCTTACCTGAATCCTGAAGGCCACCTGCTCTCGTCTCCTTTATGGGGATATTTAATGTGTAGATGTGTCACAGAAATTCAGAGGTGATGTGCACAGATGATGTCCAGGATCCTAGCTAGCAGCCAAATATTTTCCACTCCAGCAACCTAGCCTAGCCGAGGAGACGCTGTGCCCCGTTGTGACTGCATTTCTGCAGAGCTTGTCATTGCTCAGCAGCTCAGCTAGGCTAGGTTAGCAGCAGCTACACAAGCTGTTCAGGCTCGGCGTCTCGCTTCCGATTGGTTAAAGACGGGTAGACTCTTTTCTGATTGGACGAGGGCAGTGTCAGTCAATCACACTGCAGCTGCTGATGTCTCGCGTCTCTAAAACCCATTATGTTTTTTCGCATTGTGAGACTGAAAAATGAGCCCGACCACATTTGTGCAAAACTTTCATGGATGAATACAGTGATAGGAAAGATGCTTCTTCTCCATCTTTTTTTCTGCGTTTATCTACAAATGTTATTTAATTAATTTGACGAACAATCACACGTACAAAAAAACTTGCTCAATGACTGTAGGGCACTGAGTAGGACTTTTAACAGAGACCCCATTGTGTATGATTTATTTAAACAAATACACAGCTGTATAGATCTTTTAAAATTAATGGGAACACGTCTGATCTGGATCAGAAGGACAAAGCTAACAGAATACTTTCCAAATAGCATATTTCCCAGTTCATGGGTTATGTTGCCTGCAGCTGACAATATGTTTTCCAGGTCTGTGTTTCAACTTGTATGGCCTTTAGTTGTGAATATGTGAATATATTTTATTATGAAAAATCTAGTTAACATGGTGCTTCACAAAAGTGCTCAGTCATCAGCACCATGCATCACACCCACAGATATACACACAATAAGTCATCATCAAATTCCATTCAGGCCCCTCATGGCTAACGCTGGTATTTCTAATAAACATGTCTGTGGTGAAGAGAGTTGCAGAGCAATTTGGAAGGTTGTGCAGCTCACTGCAGGATGCAATCTGTTTCCTGCTCAAACAGATGGGCCTCCTCATGTATTTTGCTCCCTGCACCCAAAACTCTATGTCAAAACAACACTATAATACTGCACATCATGTACCCCTATCATCTCAGTTTATACAACTTTTTAGTTACTTAACATAGAGTAAAAGAAAATGTGACATGATTATTTTCGAATAAATTTTCATTTTTTGAGAAAATTTTAAATTGGTATTTCAACTTCAATTGTTGTCCTTGCTTCAGGATATTGATAATTTATCATAATGCTATAGAAATAAATCTTTACATATGACCTTACTTTAGTATTGATCTTTGATAGTTGAAAATGAGTTGTCAGTGTGTCTACAGCTACTGTGTTAATGTGTTATGTAATATGACAACAGTCAGCAGTTTGTCAAGCATTTACTTCTGGTGATATCAACTTTTGGTGTTTGGAGGAAGTGTGTTCATGTGTTAAAATAGCCATGATGCAATAAACACTACCCCAATATTGTTAACCACAAATAATTGTAAACCACAAATTAACTTATATTTTGCTGTGGTACAGCATGACTTCTGCTTCACTTAAAAACATGAAACCTGAATGAAAGGCTGCATTTCACTGAGTTATGTAAGTACAACCTTTTGTCTAGGTTTATCTTTCTATGTGTGTAACTCTGGCTGAGTAGTGCGTTGGTTTGCCCATGCCACCTGCTGGACTGTTACTGAAACATGCACAATGTGTCTGTTTTGACATGCCACATGCACTCATTCATCCACCCTGTATCATTATTATGTCCTTATTTCATTCAATCAGTGTTTTTCCTTGCCTCGGGGAGATCGCAAAGACTGACTGCACTGGCCACAGCTTACGTTGGTAAGTCACTGAATAGTCCACTTCAGCTACTAAAGCTCACTTTCTGACACTTCAAGACCTTTATATGCTTTAATGCTGACTTCTCTAAATAGCATTTTACATAATAACATCATATTACCAACAGAACCAATAACAGTTATTTTATGAAATGTGGGTGGTATTTATTTTTATTTTGTCATTCCTTGTATGTTTGAATTATTTCTTGTCTGACATTTACACAGTGTGACAAGTGTGGCAGTGTGACAACAGAGGGACACGACACACCTTGGTGCTATTATGATTATAAAAGGTGCTTATCATTAAATAATCTTCTTACAATGCCACTCACAGGACTAGATTTAAAATGTTGGAGCAAAATAAATTACAAAGTTAAACACAAATCCTTCTTTTTTAAGTCTGTGATATTTTTACATTAAAGCATTATTATCATGGGGAAATTGTCACCATATTATAACATTTGTCTTTTATTTCACACACAACTATTAAGACATTAGCTACACAACTGGCACTCTTCCAACACCACAGCAATACAAAATTGTCAGATGAACATTCAGACATTCTTTAAATTGTACAACCAAGCAACAAATGTAAACATGACTGACATATCTGAACTTATTTTATGGGTGAGTCTAGGATCTCTTGATAATCCTGCCGGATGGCCCTGCTCACCCTGTACAGTTTGATTCCTGTCAGGGTGAACACACTGATCATGATGACCAGGCCTCCGATGACGTCATAGACGGATGGGATCATCCTCAGAACAATGAGCTGGAGGAACATGGCAACCACAATCTCCAGGTGCTGCACGGTGCTAACTAAGGCTGGATGAAACTTGTTTAGAGCGTAGTACACTCCCAGAAATGCCACAGTGGAGCAGATACAGATCCCAATTAAATAGCCCCAGGTCTCCCCATCTAGAGGAATGATGGGCTCCTGCATGATAAACATGGTGGAGGCACCCCATACTGTGCCCGTCCAGCCAAAGGTGAACAGTGCAGTCCACATACTGACGCGCTCCTTGATGGCTCGGTAGACGATCATGGAGAGGGCAGCTGTTAAACCGGCCATCACTGTCATTGTGTAGCCAAAAGCCTCCTTCCAAAAGCCGAGCCTGGATTTATCCTCACTAGCTACATTTGGCACCATAACCAGGCACAGACCAAACACGCTGCCCACCACTGTGACCACATCTGTGTAGCCCAGCCTTTCATCCAGGAGCAGGAAGGCCAGTATTGCACTGAAGACCGTGGTGGAGGCACGCCACATGATGGTGCCATTACTGGGTGGTACAATGGCAAAAGAGGTGTAGGCGCATGTGATGGAGATTACGTTGCAGACCCCATAAAAGAAGAGACGCATGCGGTAGCCCGCTGGGCCAAACGGGGCCTCGTGGTAGTAGAAGACTACCAGGATGGACAGCACTTGGATGACAGAGCGGATGAAGAGCAGCTCAAGCGAGGGCACTTTAGAGCGATCAGCTGCTAAACGAGTAATCAGTGCCACACACCCATGAGCCACCGCAGCCCCAAATAAGGCCATCCAGGTCACCCTGGAGGCCAGCACATTCGCCTCACCAAAGCTGGCCAGCTGGCCCTCAACGCCCTTGTCTCTTTGCACACTTGGCTGCTTAGATTGGGTTTCCATGGTTCCAAAGAAAGTCCTGCCACCTTTGGTGTCTGACACCAGTCTCTTCCCCACGTTAGCTTCCGCGAAGGCGCCAAACTCCTCAAAAGAGGGTGCATCATCATACCCTTCATCACCTGGCTGGGGGAAGTGCGTGGCATATTTCACTGTCACTGTGTTCGGGTGAATCTTGACCCGCTTTTTTGATCCGTACTGGAGCGAGGAGGAAACATCCATGTTTCGTCAGGCGTCAGAGGGTGTAATCTGAAAAATGAAATAAAAATTACAATGTAATTTACAGTGTAAATGGGCTAATATAACATTCAAATAAAATGTTCATGTGATATGATTTTGTTTTCCACGATTAGTAACTTGATTTCACTTTCAGAAAAAAACACACACACAAAATACACATGCTGACACACAGACATGCATGATGTAAGAAGCACACATTTATTAGACCTGTCTTACTTAGCTTTTTACTTCGCCTAGTCCCACACTCGTGTTACTTCTATATTTATCCCATGCGAGCTCATATAAGCTAAGCAGCAGCAGCAGCATTCTGAGGCTGATGCAGTCTGATGGGGATGAAATTACATAACAGAAAACCACAGAGGGGACAAGACATGAATGTGGGCCACTTAAGAGATGAGTGGAGTTTCACACCATAAATTAGTAACCCCCTAGAAAAATGTCTTGTGTGAAGGTCTTACATGGATGCTGAGCAGTTTGAACGGAGGCTTTAGTCACTAGATATTTCTTTATAAGCAATGGTGGCGGGGTTTAAAGAACAGATTACACAATGGACTCAAATTGGAGCAAATCACATTAAAACTGCTTAATATGTATAATGATAATGAGAGAACAATTCCATTTTCGAATCATTTTTAAAGGTTTTTTTACAACAAGCGCACTGATTTTCAATCTCAGCCAGAATAAATAGAAACCACAAGGGGGCAGATAGATACTCTTATTTGTTTTTTTTCATGCAGCTGCTCCTCCTTTTTTAAACACGTATTAACCATCATAACTTGATGCTTGAAAACGTAATAAAAATGCACGGTGGGGAATATTTTACGTTTCTGAAGCTGAAAGGAAAACCTCAAAGAATGGTGTTTTTATCTTTTATCTGAAAACAGACAAATGATTATTTTCAGTGATATACGAACGATCAGAAAACGGAGCATAAAACTAATAGTTTCCTTTTAGATAAGTGTCAAGTGTGAATATATATGATGTTAGTGTCGTTGTTGTTATTAAATCCAGTTTGATTTAGGGTTGAACTGGGAAATACGTTGGGTCCTCCAGCCCATGATGCATTTGCGTTCTAGCAGCAATGCAACAGAACAAACTATGACATAGGAAAGTGTCTTACCTTTCGCGATTTAAATACTTTGTCTTGATGCATAAACACCGGTCTGTGTCATAAATGAAGATGTCGTTGGAATAGCTGTTTCTTCCATTTCCCCATCTTCCCCTGCGAGTGGAGCGCAACCTGGAGATGCGTGCTGCCTGTTCGCTCTGCGCGCTGTCGATGGACGCTGCTCCAGCTCCCGCCTCTGCTCCTGCTGAATCTGAAGCTGATGTCGCTGAGCCTGATGAGGATGAGGATGCTGATGATGCTGATGATGAAGCTGAAGCGATGAGTGTCAGTGCTCCAGGCAGTGGTTTTCCCCCGCGCCCCTTCTCCCCATGTTTCCCCACTAAGGTGGGGATATGAAATAAATAAAGATCAGAGTCAACTGTTGCCTTGTTGCATTGATCAGAGGGGAGAAACACAACAATTAAACGTGATCCCAGAGAACTCCGAACTGGTATGAGGGGCACGATGGTATTTATAGCAAGGTTGCGTCACACAGACACCATGAGACGAGCAGTCATGTGGTCAACATAAAGAGAAAGAACATAAAGACGTGAAGAGCAGTTGAATGATACCACATGACACTCAAGTGAAGTCACGCAGGACTTTTACATATCAATGTTGTTAAAGCACAGTAGAAACGACCAAGTAAATTGATAACCCTTAAAAATTCTTCACTTAACGTTTTCCATCACACCAGCAAAATCCAATCATGTTCACCATCTCTCATAAGGGAAAAGGTACCCCGTACAACATTAATAAGGAGATCTGATTTTCCTGTCTTAGTTAATTAAGCTATGATGAAGTAAACATCTGCCTGTTTCTACCATCTAAAACATTCAGTAGTTTAACTGTATTTCTTACGCTGTGTAAGTAAAACACAGGTCTATGTGGCTATGCTGATGATTCTACTAGTTGGTTCCATAACTTGAGTGATTGGGATTCTCCTAATCCTCTTTAAGACCCTCTCATTTACTCCTAGTAGACTATTCTGAGAGACCAAGTACTCCTCACTTCACTAGGCTCATCATCCATGTTTCTGTAGGGATATCCCTTTAACCGTCATTGACAATAATCTACTTTGTTAAAAGGGGGTGAAACGCAGTCCGGAGAATGCTGATGTAAAACAACCTGAAACCAAAAAAAAGGGGGTGGGGGCATGTGCCAACTGCAGGTTGATGACAGGCAGGCACACTTTTTAAGGCAACAGGGAGGATGTTGAATGCAGTCAAATTAGATTGTTGAGTTTCTGCCCCCCAGGTAAGAGGAGCATCAGCCTGGTATCATAGATTACACATTACTGCCCCAAGCTGCTACTGCTTTTGTAACTCGACAGTGATTTTAATTGGCACAGAGCACCATGCATGACTATTTATAATACTGCGGCAATTAACTACTTGTCAACATTTACATTCAGCTATTTAGAGACATCATTAATTAGACGGCAGGCAAAATGAACTTTTTTATTGAGTTACGCAATTGTTGCTGTTCCAATATCTTATAATTAAATATTACTAAGCAAGCCAGCTTATAGGCAAATGAATGCAGTGTTGTGGTCACTAATGGCAAATTATTATAATTAAATAGATAAAGTGATGAGTCTTCACTGGAATTAAAGGAATATTGTGGAAAAGGCACAAAAAAATTACAGCGCACAAATATAATTACCCAAATTTCCCAAAACTAATGAGTGAACACCACAATTTTCACAATGTAATTTTTCAGAATGACTTCTGTCATGTGTATGAAGCTCTAACTGCTTAAGCGTCCACTGTCTGTCCCACAGGAATAAGTCACAAGAAAAACATATCACAGTGAGCTGGAAAATGCCTCACAGCTCACTGAACCACAATGAAACTATGATTCAAGCAAATCTTTTAATGATTTTCTCAAAGAATAAGTGACTGTTGAAGAGGAGCTCGGGAAAATTAAATGCTGGAGGTTTTTTATTATCTCACTTAACAGGGGATTGAATCTGCTCAATTAAACATCTCTAGAGAGACAGCCACAAGCTTCACTAATCCTGACGTCAGACAGCTACAGTACAACACGCACTCCAATGGTCCTGTCCTCACAGTAAAAGTATATCTATTGTATTGGTTATGAGCTAGTACATTTTTGCATGTTATTGTTTCTATATTGAGTTTATGTCATAAGCTATCATAATTATTCTAAATTGATCATTATATGTGGACCAGCAATTTAAATTGATGTGAGCACCTAATGAAGACGAAATACCGGCAACAATAGGTCAGATTTGTTACTATGCCCTCTGATGCAGCAAATTGCAAAACAATTTATTTTTCCATCAAGCCACAGACATTTGAAGATAATAAAATGTCTCGCTCCACTCGTACTGCAGCTACAGGCTGTGATTGCTCAGTGGAAAAATCCTGCAAACCTTGTAATTTTTCTGTGAGGAATCACACTCCTGAGGTTGTGTACTGCTTCTACTAGAAATAAGAAAGTCGCCCAAGCAATTTTAGGATTTCAGGGATCTCTACAGACTCATATTGTAAACCCGATTGGTTGATATTTCATTTCTGTACATGTTTTCTTGCTTTGACACATTTCATCGGTGGCTCAACCTTTGCAGCCCAGTTGCTCAAGCTGTGATCCCTCAGTCTGTGCCACGATCAAATTTGTCTTTCAGTGACTCGTTTAACACTGAAATGGAATTTTGTATCACATTGACAGACCTGGGGGTGAACATTCTGGGTAAAATATAAGAGTCATGCGGTGTGTTTTGTATTGATCGCCTTCATGTCTGGACCCTCTAAAAGGCTTTCACGATGGACATGTGGTTCACTTTTCATCCGTCTGCAGCTTAGGTCATCTGTCATCGATTAAGCACTTATAACACCGGTTTATTGGCTGAGAACAGAAAAGGATAATCCTGCATCCTGTCTGTTGGTACATTGACTGACAGGTTTATACAGCAATTTAAGCATTTGGAAAATAGGGAAGGTGAGAGCAGGCGTGTTGGTGGCACGGAGCAAATGAAGTGGAATAAATGGAAGATGGTGACTTAAATAGGCAATTTGTGGGTGAGAGAATAGACGTGGTTCACCTGTGGGGCTGAGAAACACCAAGTAACTTAGTGAATATGATCAAGTATACATGTCACACAGTTTCTTTTTTATTAGCAAGAACAGTGCTTAATATTTACATGCGTTATGCAAGACACATCTATGAATTCAGTTATTTATTTAAGGCAAATTCAAGTATATTGCAACAGGATGAATCATGGATCGTTCAGGGCAGACTGAGAGAACACGTTGCTAATGTTCAGCAGATTGTCATGGTCTAAGCCAAACTTCCCCCATGATGCTGATGCTACCCGCAAACACGAGTCTGAGAATATGTAATAATAATAATACTGTGGCAATGTTTAGTCTATTTAATAATCCCCAAATCAAATGGTGCCTCATACTTCAATAAATCGTAAATAGGCCAACTTGGTTTGTTCTAAATCAAGCCTTTTTTAATTATATATAAGCAGCAGAGATCCCTACATTCACAAAAAGAGCTTCCTCTCATGTTTTGTTTTTCTCTTCTACTCAAGAAAATGAGGCAAATAACCTACTAACAATCAATTCAATTTTAGTATGAGACCTATCAGGCAAATAGTCATCTTTTAATTAGTTACAATATCGCAAGGACCCAAGCAATGACTAAAAATGAACTCATCTAAGTATCACCTCAACCACAGCCTGAACGTACATCAGAGGAGGACACACATGGCGGAGGTAAATGACCAAATGGGACATCCATTTGAACCTGACAATTCAGTGACAAGGGACACATGGCCAGTCATTTACCCTACACTCACTACCTATATTCGTGCAGTTAGACTGTGGCAGACTTATTGCTTCCACACTCTAACAACGTCTCCACACTCCCCACACTCCGGTTTAAACTTGGACTCAGCAGATGAAATGTTTAACACATCATTTTTTTTCACTTACTGTGGTATTATCAGTTCCCCAGAGGAGCCGTAGCGGAACATAATTGGATGCTAAAGCTCCAGTAGCTGGTAACTTTCTTTCGTTGGCTTGCAGTGACACTTCACTTTGACTTTTCATAACTCTATAGTCAGCAACGTTTATCATTTTTTTCCGAGGGGATTTTGAATCCTAGTACTATTTGAGAGAATTGTGATGTGAACCGGCTCACAGCAAGCGTGTGGTCGTACCTCGAGAAAATTGTTAGCATGACTGAGAGTGACCAGCAGATAGGGCACTTTGAATATTGTCCTGCTCCCAACCTGGCTGTTATTGATACATAATACATTAGCATGTATTAGCTGCCATGAGACTCAACATTATCTGACACTGTGGGAAAACATTGTGTTATAGACATCCAGGTCTTCCAGGATTAGTATGTGGAAGAAATATTAACTTTTACCTCTATGTGAAAATGACACTTTCTGTGAGCAGGTGTAGCTCAATGCTTGCAACACCCTTTTGTCTGAGATTTGTTTCCAAAGGCAAACATGACATGTCAGGCTCAGTGACATTTTTAGGTGATGCGGAGAGGTTTGGAGTGACAGTGAGCTGTGTTGCTTGCTTGCTTGTGAGTGGGCTCGACAAACTGAACTCCACAGCTTGACAAACATCGTATGAGAGAATTCAAGTGGATAAGATATCTCCCGTATTCACAATGGATAGACTTAAAGAAGTCAAGTCAAGCTTATGAGAGAGTAACTGCAAGTAGTGTAGCAGGGTGAACGTCTCTGCTTTCTGAGGACCTTTATAAAGAGCTAACAGTTACATCACAAAAAGAGTGTATTCTGTGACAGGAAACACCTAGTTCTGCTCCAGGTGCAGCTTACGTCAGTCCATGATTAAGACATAACCCTTTTTAGTTTTCATCAGCCTCTGCCTCAGCCCCTTTGCTCTTGTGCCACAGACAGGCTTGCAAGCTGTGATGAAGCTGCCTTTGTGTGAGTGTGGGTGTGTTGATCCATAATGTATGTGACACGTCTGACTAGAAAACTCGTCTCATGAGAATTTGCCTTTCCTTGCATCTGTCTGCCCATTACAACATTACATCTTCTGCTCTGATCTCAATTTACAAAAAATGTTCTGCCTAACTTTATTAGATTTACAATCATGCAAATGTCTTAATGGGTCATTACACCACAATGGACATCGTTTTGCTGAATGTCCTGTCTTTTTTCGAGCATAGTTTGAAGCTAAATAGTTAGAGATAAAGACATTTAGGGAGTATGCAAGCTGGTGGCTGTGTTGTTTATATTGTCATCACAGTGCAGCAGCTATAACAGCATGTTGGACATGATGCATCCATCATGCTGTTATAGAGAGCACCAAGGATGATTCATTTAAATTATGAGGTGTAAAATGAACCAAACTGTGACTGAATAAATCTCGCTCTCGCACAGCGAGAGCGCTACATGCTGTAGGAACACAGAGCAGTAACAACACAGTTCAAGCAAAGTAGACGGGGCTAGCTGGGGATATGGCTGGAATGACGGTGTAAATCAGCCAAACTATGCAACGACAGCAATATGGGTATTGATTGTGAGGTCAGCGGCTGGTTTGCAGGAGGTTGACAAAATGCAACACACAAATCAGAGGCCAGCTAAATCATCTAAAATCAAACAATGTGAATAGAAACCTTTTTTTAAGCTGAAGATTATACTGTCACATCTGATGCATTAATATATACAGGTTATTATATCTGTAGATATGAATAAAATAGATAATGAATCAAAGGAAGTAAGTGTATGCTGCAACTCACAGACTTTTGTAGTAAGATAAGAGCTCTCTCCATTTCTCACTGTGTATTAGAAAGTTGCTCTGACTTGAATAATATGCCAGCTCATTTTGATGAGAACATTTCACAACAGAGAGCAGGCTCGCACATGGTGAGAAGTGATTCTAGCTGACATTTCTCTGCTGGATTGTATTATCTGTATTTTACATAATCATGCTAAACCTTTTTTTGAACCAGGTCAGATATTTATCACATTATAAGCACATGAACTGTAGTTTTTATAAAGTTTTTGATGGTTTTGACTCAGGTTACAAGAGTCACAGACGCTTGAGGGATTGAAAGCTTATGCTGTTTGCCTTTTCTGACTGAAAATGGCTTAATTTGTAACTCATATTAAATTGAGTGATGTTACTTGTTTTCGTACTCTGTTTTGTGTTCTGTTTGAATGGATTTGAAACTTTTATAAGCACAAAATCCACAAAGGTGCACACAACCAACAACAAGCGCACAAATCTCAAATGGAAATAAAGAAAAACCTGAAAATAAATATGTCCTCCACAGTCCTTTGTGTAGTCATAATAAAATAAACTGTCCAGATATCTGATGCATTTATAAAATGAAATATCTGATGTGGACCCTGTCTGAATAAGACAGAGATGTCATCACGTGTGACGACTCTTTTCAGAAACTGGCCTATCACTGCTGTGAATTACTGAGTAATTTGGGGCAAGAGCATGGCCCATCATTAGTTGGAGAATTAATCATCATCTGCCTCACAACAGTGTATTCTACAGATGGAGTGTGAGTGAGGAAGGTCAGAGAGCATGGCAATTTGTTAGGAGAATAATGGATTATGGAGTCCCCTTGTAAAACAGGGGCTAAAATTAAAATATTTCCTTCCTAGGCATCACTCATGATGCCACACCATACAACGGCTGTATAGTTGTATATGTATGTATTTGGTTATGTATAAGTGTTTCACATGTGATAAAAACAATCATTAATTGATCAAGGAAGCCTTTTATCTTCCAGTGATGCTTGATGTATTAGATAGGCCTGGTGAGATTCAGTATTTTAATAGGTTATTCAGTCAACCAAAATATTGACGCACTGAGAGCCATGTCACTAACAGGACGAGTACAAAGACACAACATTGCACTAGATGACATTTTCCTTATTTCCATGAAATAAAGTTTAAACAGCTTTATGTTAATGTTGACATAATGTTGTACTGCTGGCCATGACGGACAGGCTAATGCCTAAATGAATTGTGTTTGAGTGATGTGACGGTACCCAGCTGTTGCAGACCATTAAGGGAGCCTTTAAAAATTAAACTATGATATTGTAAAGCATTTTTAAGAATTCATTTTAAGAATTAATGACAAAACTCTCCTTTTCTATTATACTCTCAAAGTGCCTCCTTAAAAACCAGTGCATGAGTGTTTCTCTCAGCATATTAGACCATGAGCCGAGGCCGTTTTGATTTTGGTTGATAGGAACATTTCCTTTAAACACTGTTTGTTGCGGGTTATTGATTTTGAGCAGCTGAGTGACCCCAGTACATTCATCTCCACAAACACAGTTGCCATGACATAAAAAGCGTTGCTAAGTTGATTTTGCATTTGTACTAAAAGGGTTGACAAGAATCAAACATGGAGAAAGAAAGGAGGAGGCAAGGCATGTGTGCTAATAGCCCCAGTGTAAACAGCAACGTTTCAGTCAGGCATGACAGGAACATGGGACATCTGTTTTATGAAGGATGCTGGTAGCAAACCATTCTGTAAGTCACAAATCTTATCACTATGTCAAGTTCAAACAGATTATAATTGTTTTGTACACCATTGCATTTCAATCAGCGCACAATTTCACAACAGGAGTAAATATCAGAAGACTTTTTAAGGTCAAGGTCAAGTTTATTTATATAGCACATTTATAACAGTTTGTGCTGCCCAAAGTGCTGTACAAGTAGTAAATAAATAATAGAAAAAACTAAAAACATCACAATCCACTGCATAAATTTAAAATAAATAGTTCGTTAAGACAAACTAAAAACAATTGAAAAGAATAAGATAATTAAGAGAGAAATAAAAATTGGTAAATTTGGAAACAACCAGGTCAACCTGAGCTCAAAATATGTGAGGCCGGGAGAGTCTCAACACCTTCCTTGTGCCTAACTGATTCTCTTGGGAATTTGTCAAGCAGCTTTGCTGCTGCAGTTGAAGTGAATGTGTCACAGGAAATACTTTTATCAACATCTGTTCATGTGAGCCTGAATAAATTGACACAGAAACCCTTCAGTAATGCAGTTTTCCTCCACAGGCTTATTACTAGTCACTACAGGACCACCACGGCCCGTTGTAGCTTTGTCACTTCCCATTCCTCTGCCACACTTCATCGACCCACAAAAAAAGCTACAGCCCTTATTGACTAGCTTCCTCTCCTGGTGGCCATTATCTTTAATGCCTTGTTTGCCAGATGGAGCCAGTCAGCACTGGCACACAATAGAACCTCACGCACCTTCTTCGTGTGAACAGATGGACCACGAAGAGATGGACGACATCACATGGAGCGAGTATGCATAAAATAACAGGCAATGTTGGCCCAGTAGATCTTCTATTATAGTCTGAAGCTGAGCAATGTGCACCATTTCCTACATATATTAATATCAAGAGCCTAATTGTAATCTAAAATAAATAAATAAATAAAAACAAGTGGATAAATAAAGTTCCTCCACAAATAAAACAAACAAACAAAAAACGCAGATACTGTAACACAAGTAAATAACAATGATATACAGTATAGTACTTTCAACTGTGATGCGGATCGGCTGTGCCCGGTAAATGTTTACCACACAGCTTGTACGCACAATAACATATACAGAAGAAACACACAATCATGCATATAGCTTACAGCACACTCAAGCAAACAAATAGGAATTAACCTGCTCACACGCATACCACATGCACAGCATCAAACCATCCACACTCCAGTGGGAGTTTAGAGGAACTGAGTGATAAACAGGAGGGACACAGCCACATGCCAGAGGTGTAGAGGTTTAGAGTTAGTGGAGTCAAACATTTCCAGTTCTCTTTCGTTCGAGACTGTCTCTCCACCCTGTTACATGTTCCATGTGTACGGGGATAATGACCTCTCGCGTC
>JAUMTR010000012.1:16328056-16355828 GCA_032270685.1 Microctenopoma stevenorrisi
TGTGAAGGTTCTCATACATCCAGGTCAAAGTGTTGCCATTAGCAACAGCTAATAATGCAACAGCAACGCTATGCTCACTTTTTGAGATGATTTGCACAACATTTAAATTGAATTGGGAAATTAACATTTTCAAAGTTGATTAGGAACTTAATACATTTTTCTGTATATATTTATATCATGTGTAAGGTCTTAAATCTGTGAAGTGCCTTGAGCACAGTCTGCTTTAAACTTTTTAACTCTCGGGCATCACTATGAACACTTTTTTCCACATTTTTGCTCCTGGTCTGGCTGTCATTTTTACTGTGTTAATGCATGTGCCACAGTTTTATGTAACAAAGTTTCTTTCTTGAGAGAGATTAAAATTTTTCACACTCACACAACTCTCACAGGTTTTCATCAGCTTTCCATTGGGTTGCTTGCTTCTGACAATGTGGATTAGCTCCTTCCCAGTCATTCATGTAAAATCTTCCCCTGACCGGGAACACTACAGGAAATTGTGACGAGATCTGCCTGACACTGATATAACTGTAATTGTTAAAATATGCATCAACATATGGCAGGAAGGAGTTTAAGGTCTTTCACAATGACTAGGAAATGAAGAGGAGACACTGTTACTCATGTTATTGTTGGAGCCAGTGGAACAGTGTCTGTGGTTTGTGAGGGGATTTGTTGATTTATCCGCCTTCATTCATCCCAAAATGGCCTCATTAGAGAGGATTCTTCCTTGGCAGAGACATTTCTCCTCATACGGACTCACAACACAAAGATGTGTTGAGCTTAAGATGTTTTGAGGAACTGCCTGTCCTAATTTCTGGCACACCCCCCCCTAGTATCAGGACTTGGGCTGAGCACATGTTAAATTGAGATGGATCTACGCCCTACCAACTGTTATCATCCTCTTTCTGATTTCTCATTCACTCACTTTTCCTCTCTATGGCTCTGGCCTGGGGGATCCTATTTATTCAACAAGGCAGCTGTCAACTGGGCAGCCCAGCTGAGCAGAGCAGTCTGAAATGTGAAAAGCTATTTCTGGGACCCCACAGAATACAAATATGAAGCTCCGAGTTGAAGTCTTGCCACATACCGAACAGAGCAGACACAGAGGATGTGTAATCAGGTCATGTTGCTTTATTGCAGTTTCCCTAACAAGCCACCTTGTCCCCGTGAAAATGTGTGTTCACATTTTTGTACATCTTTGTTCTATCCATTTCTGTTTTGCTTTAGCTTTTCGCTCTGTCTCATGTCAAAGCTGTGTAATGAAAAAGAAACAGGAAAAGAGGGAGTGTTTGTGTGTGCGCCCATGTGTGTGGTAATCTGTTTACAAATGTGTTCATTAGAGTCAGGACCACAGTAAGGAAAGAGGTGGGGGAGGGGGGGGGAGACAGGGAGCAAGAGGAGGAGCGTGAGAGAGGGAGGTAACTGATGGATAGTCACGACGGGGATCAAGGGGACTACGCTATGTATATATGCTGACACAAACTTATCATTTAAACTTTTGGCTCATTGGTTGCTTTTATTTATCATTTTGAGCATGTGCATGATTTCTTGTTAAATTAGTGAGACTACTACAAAGACTACTGGTGCTCATCTCCTAACAGCACATTTCCTTCAGCAACCTCTTTCATCTCATGTTATCAACCAAGAGAGGGCATAGTGATTTTCATAAGCAAAAAAACTATAAACGTCATAAACCTATGAAACTATCAATATGAGAACATTTGTTACTAAGTGGTGAGGACATTATTTTAGCAGCCACAACTTGATAAAGTCTCTCTCTCCACTCCTTAAGTGTTCTGTGGTTCTGACAAGTATTTGTGATTCATCTGGAACTCTGACCAGTGCATTCAATAATAATAATCAATAAAATGCTACTGTCAGCTATGTATTCTATGTTCACTCATTTGTGAGATATCACTGTTGTGTTTACAGCTTGTCTTGCTGCCCCTAAGTGAGCTAAAGCTCAATGAAGACAGGTTAAATAATGTATTAATCAATGCTATGCTTTTAATTTGTGGCAATAACCTGGGTATTATTCTTTTACAACAGGACACTGACATCACTAACAAGGCTGGGTCCATAAAGATAGCTGTAGAGAAGCTCAGCTGGCCAACAAACCAATATTTTTAGCATTTAAAACGTAATGTTCTTTAAACCGCAGACTATTGTTTCCATTCCCTCGTTTTTTAAAATTCAACACATTATAATTCTCTTTAGCTTTTGATCTTCACAGTTAGCGAGGTACAATGTGTGAAAATAAAATAAGAAATGGGATTTCAAATGCAGCTGACTCATGCAGTGGGTTTAATGCACTGCATCTCTGAAACTAAGCAGCTTATGAATCTCTTCATGGGAAGTGTGGAGCAATAATTGTGTTTAAATACAGCCAGAGGTTTTTTCATAGATCAAACACTGACGGTTCACCATCAATAAATCCACATGTACCTGCATTAGCGGTTATTTCTAAACGCACTACCCAAAATGGTAGCAATTTTTATGTCGATATGTTGCAGCAGAAGATAAAAAAAATAACTGACGTGAGTCTGGAAAACCTACCACTGATCTCATAGATATTCTAGCACCTGATATTTACTGCTCACTGGTGGTAAAAATGTGAGTGTGTGGAAAAAGCAGCACCTTTCACAGCATTTCTACATAATTATAGTCATTTTGTTGCATTACTTCGGTGCATCAGGTAGAAAACGATGGTTCTTTCCTGGATGATGATGGTTGGGGAATAAAATACATATAAAATGTTATTAATGTCATAATGTTATCTATTAATCATATTACACCTTTTGTGTTTTCTAAGCAGCTAATACGAATTGTTTGCATGTGTGATGGTGAACAGACATTACTGTGGGTTTATTATTAGATCAGCAAGAAAGATGAACAGCTCCTTTGCCCACATTCAGTAGTAGATGGGGATAAACAGCCCTGACAGCAACCTGAGTGCAGTATTATCAGAGAAGACAAATTTAATGATAGGGTCAATTAACATGAGGTGTTTACTTTACAGATCATAATCTCCAGATTTTAAAATGTAATATCTCTATTTGTTTGCTGTGTGTAAAGATAAAATACCAAAAGAAAATTAAAAAACACGTTTGTCTTAGTCATCTCAAGGCAGGAGATAGGACCTTATTATGAGCTGCTTTAAATGTAGAGAACGATTATCAATATTCTGGTTCATCTGATTCAAAGTGAAATGTGTCTCGTCTCAATAGTGCATCTTTAAGTAGCATATTACCAAAATGCCTCATGTTAGGTAACAGGTTATGTTATTTTATTTAATTAGCAACCCACGGGTTCTACTCTTTATGCTAACTTTTTAAGCTACCTACCCTAAAGCAAGGAGTGTGCAGTAACTGGGAGTTATGCAGCTCGTAGCATGAAAATTAATCCATTACTGTCAGCTAGTTGTTATGAAATGATGACTGTGATAACTAGCCTAATAATTATCTTGTCTGTCAAGCAGATACCCATGATCTTTTCAGACTGGTTTTCAAAGCGAGCCTCACTCAAGTCAGACGCCTTCAGAAGGGGAAATCTCTGCACGGCTGTTAGGCCGTTCAGTTAGATTCCTTTGACAGGACTTCTTCACATTAAGACACACACATATATGAGCACATTACTGCAAAATATATATACATCAGAAAACATTACTGCAGCTTTAACTGTCAGAAATGGGAGCATTAGTCAGTAATAGGGAACATTGCATTTGCCAAAATGTTGAAATTCTGTGGGGAGTTGATGCAAATGTGAATGAGGGGATCAGAAATATAATATTATACATTTCTAATAAAGAAGTACAGAGAGTTAGGATGGAAGTTATATTTGATCCTTTCAGTTACCTTTTAACTACATCATATATCTCCATCTTTATTGTTCTTTCTTTATCTTTATCATTAGCAAAACTCTTTTTACATCCTTCTGTGGATACTGTTCTGTCTGAACATTAATTTATGTAGGCGCTACAGAGGGTTATATTAAATAAGGTGTGAACATGGGTGCAGACTTCTCTTACTGGAACAGCATGCTGCCAGAAATGTCATGATATGAATCTAGGGCTGAGGAAGCAGCAGTGGAAACGAAGGGAAGAAGCAGCAGCCAGCTGGCTAACTTTAGGGCACGCCGCAGTCCCGCCTACATGATGAGCTACATTATGGTGCTACCGTGAAGAAAAGGTTTAATCCTACCAGGAACACGTTGGTTCATCCTGAACCCTCTCCCAAAGTGGGCATTTAAAAACAGTCTGTGTTTTGCACTGTTTCTATATACGGTGCCTTAAAAAATAAAAAAATCCATCTGAGTACTATCTGAACAGATAATAGTTGGTGGCGCATGTGAAGTAAATGCAGGCAATTTCATGATTTTTTTTGCAGCACCCTGTAATTATGTCCGTCATGGCACTTCTAGTTACCATAGGGACAGAGACAATGCAATCAATTTACCCACAAATGCTCCTCTGCTGGAGGCACAATGTTTCAATAGTAAAGCCCTTAAAGCTGAAATAATACTGGAATCAAACACACAATCCACTCCTGTTTTCATGTTTTCCATTTTCAAATAATGAAGGTTATCTGAGGTTTCCTGCCTGAAAGGTGCAGTATGACAGACATAAAGATTAATTTGGCTGAGGAATAATGGTTCAGTTAATGCAAAGACATTAATTAACCTCTCCATCCTTATTCATGTTATTATCTTCCCATATGGAGCCTTGTTCATAGAGGTGAGGTGCATGCAGGGAACACAGTGCACTGAGGAGAAATTAACATTTAAATCAGCAATGTGCTCCTTGCTGTGCCGTGTGTCTTCATCTACATGTTAGTGTGACACATGTCTGCAGGCAGAGCCAGAGGACTGAAGAGACCTCAGTCACAGTGTCAGAGGACACCATGTGACCTTAGTGGAAATTTGCTGTCAGCTTTAAAGGCCTCCCACATACGTCCAGATGCATGCATACAAACATTGGCCCCTCTGGCTCCTGCATCTGAAGGATTGGTGTTGACAGTAGGAGCCAATCATGACTCACCACCAGACAAGTGCAGGCCCCCATGAGTCTAAGTGATCAGCATTTATCACAGTAATTGCAGTTATAGGTGGAGGCAGCACCCCAGACCCACCTGTCGTTATTTTTTGTCTCTCGCTTGGTAAATAAAGTCATTTTTTAATGCGTTGGTTTTGCACTAAAACACAGACATCTCCAACTCTGCTCTTCCCATGGACTCGGGAAAGATTGATTACATTATCTTCGAATGCAAAGCCTGCCCATTACAATGACTATAATTATGACAGAGAGTTAACGTCATCGACTGATAGCTGTTCACATAACCTCTAATAGCAATTTAATGACTTACATAACAGATGGCTGATTTGATGCAGCATTTAAGGGTGCATGAGTAACATAGATAAAGGCTGATTCGGAAAGCACTTGACAGAATCCAGACTACTTAAAAGCAAGAGAGAGGGAAACTTAAGGCCTTACAGGAGGAAAACACCAGCATAGCTGAGGGTTTGTACGGCTTAGTTGTTGTTGGAGAGTGTGGCTCTGGCCTATCCTGATAACAGCACAGGTACATATTCCACCCACACACACTTAAACGTTTCCACTGGGATGTTCTCTTTTTTTGCACTGTCTTCATTGTTTCACTTGTGAGTGTCCCCTCTCAATTTCCACCCGTCCTGTTCCTGTTAGGAATATTATTACACTCTGCATATCTGGGGGCTCAGATTGTGTCAGCGTAATGTGTACACAGAGCCACGGCACTGAGACACAGCAGTGAAATCCCAGCTCTGTCAGCTGCCAGATGTTCAAATAAATCATCACAGACACTATTGGAACTCAGAATGCCCTTTTCAGAGTCATCACACACATGTTGACTGGCTTATATGTGATTTGGGTCTTTTTGTTTCAGATCTTCATGCAGCTCCTGTGTCTTATCCTTGTTAGTCACTTTGGATAAAAGCATCTGCCAAGTAAAGTGAAGTAAATTAAAGTAAAGCTCCAATTCACACAAGGCAGGAAAACTCATTTTTTACATGCTGCCCTTCCCCACCTATCTGCACACCTCCTAATGCTACTGGGTAAATTTTCTGCATTTTATCAGTCTGTGCCACTGTTCCCTCTAATCCCCCCTCCCTGGCACCATGAGCTGTTGCATCCATTTTGCTCTGAAAAGCTGACACAGTTCATTCCCTTTCACCTTATTGGTAGTGCCACCCTGCACAAACACAACTCTCCAGGCTCTCAGCTTTATCGGCAACAGAAGCCGAGTGCTGTTGTCAAATTCAGTCATCTGTTCAATGCCAGAGCTAATCAAAGCAGGTACAATCTGTCATAATAATATGTAAGTAGCAGTGAAGCAGCACTGTTTGGAATCTGTTTACCATATACACCAAGTCACGTAAGGTTAATTCTTACAGCCCAAAATCACAAATCACAAATTTGCCTAATAAGGTTTTAGAATCAGTGCAACACAGGCCCTTAAGTCAGATAAAGACTAATCACAACCCAGTGAACAGGAAAACAAATGGAAGAAACTTCAGAATGACTTCTCCAAGGCCTTACCTAACAATGACCTGACATTTTCTACGTGACGAAATGTAACCTCTGTGTTTCTGACATTGAGGCTAATTCTGCTAAATTCAGTTTATCATACACCGAGGGTGCTTGAGTCAGTAGGATGCTATATTATTATTATTATATTATGTGGATGTGTGATTAATATAAAAGCCAAAGACTAAAGCCAGACGTGCTATGCCATGTGGGGCGAAGGTTAACTGGTGAAAGATGTTTATTGTGATAGACAGACAGACACCAGTTTCAAGCTAAGCTTGCGTAGTGGTTAGGATGTCACAGCAAATATGTCACAGACACAAGAAAACAGAAGGGAACTGGCTGAGTTGTGTTTGTCAATCCACTCATATCCACTGTAAAGGGCTGAACAAAACCTTTATATTTCTGTTGCTTATCAGGAGATACAAAGAGCTTCCTGATCAGTCAGACAAAAAAAGGGATGATAAACAAATCTGTGTTTTTTGTTCTGTCACGATAAAAGCAGCAGCATTATAATGGTAATGGGGAGACAAAAGCTCTCCTTAGCATTGGTATACAATTTTGAAGGCATGCCTCCAGGACAATGGGCAGAAAGACCTTACATACCAACTACTTGGAGCAACCATTAGCAAAAGCTGATGGTTAAGCGTGAAATTCATACTCCTTTGTATGCAACCTTATTAAGAAAAAAAGACAGAAAGCACCTCAGGCAGTGAATAATAAGGGATGATCTTAACATTACTAAATTATATGCTTTTTGAACAATTCTGTCTTAGGTGTTACACTGTCTTAGGTGGCATAAAAAAAAGTGTTTTTTTTTCAGGTTAAGTGCAGACTTATCAGCAGGGTAAAAGTGTAATGTTTTGTGTGGCCATCTTCTCACCCCATGCAGAATTAGAATTAGTATTAGTAATAAAGTAGGACACCAACAGTTAACATCTTTATTGGCTGCTGCCTCCTGTTTGTCTTATGTGTTTCTTTGTTGTCACCAGGAGACCAGAACACATTGTAGAAGATTACAAGTTTTATTTTTAGTCATATCAGATGCAGTAAGAGCACGGACAAGAATTCTGGAACAGCTGCCTTTGAGATAAAATAATCACAGGGAGCACGAGGTTATTGGAAAACTAAAAAACTGTACAGACACACATGCCGTCTTCAAGATTAATCTAGTAGCTTGATAGTGTAACCTGATAGTTATTGTACACACATCATATGTTCTATTGATTTGTTATGTTATTTTTATGCTTTGCAGTACATTGAGTTCCTACCTGCCCTGTCAAACAGGGGAGTGGTTAGAGTGTAACACCAGGTGAGAGAAAGAGGGGGGTACGAGTGTACGTGTAGGTGAGGAAGCTTGGAACATAGAGACTGGAGCAACCTTATTATAAGACTCACAATAGCAAACAGACTATTATACCTGCTGAACAGCATCATGTCAAATAGCATTATTAGCATGCTGATGTTGCACATTTAGCACTAGGTAACGCCTCATAGAGTCACTAGCATGGCTGAAGACACTTATAATGAGTCAGGCACCAGGTACAAGACACGTGCTAAACACTGATAACTGCAGCATGCGATGAACTGTAGTTTGATCAAATTCAATTAGCATTGTCACACTTTGTGTACACTGTGAAGAACACTGCATAATGCTTGTATGCAAATACAGCTCCCAACACATCTAAATATAGGCTGCATCTGTGATTAGGGTGTGAAGGTGACAAAACCAAAACACGAGTCTGCAATGTCTGCAAGCATGGTATCGATTTGTTCCCACACATTTTCTGTATGAACAGAAACGTGGCTGTTAATAAATACTTTTACCACTACACCCCCCCTCCGCTTTCTCTAACATCACCATTTGTCATGCTGCAACGACAGGCTGAGGGGACGGGCACTATGCTGGTGCCTGTGAGCTCAGCCTTTCTGAGGTTGAGAGAAAGCCAATCTGACAACTGGCTTCGTCTGCGTGATTGTCCTTTGAAACGGTCTCGCAAAAGAGAGAAAATCGAGGCAAGGGATGTTTCTCAAAAGGTGGCCCCCTTTACACGTCACCTCCTGGCTCCTCCTGGCATGCAGCTGCTGGCTTTTGCCTCAGCCTGCTCCTCTCAGAAATGCTTTCTTTATGTTGCTAACCTTACAACGAGCAGCTTATTTCCCTCGTGCCATAAATACAAATATTACCATCATCAAATACCAGTTATTTAGCAGATGATCATTTGGCAGGAAATTTCACCATCCCCACTATGACGTTCAGTGGAGAAGGTCGGTCCTGAGCGATTTTGTTTGACACACACAGGTGTGTGTGAAGAAAGCATCCATATCAACACCCCTCACTCTCTCGTGGATAAACACAAATCCATCTCCCTCTCATCTCTCTTCTCCCACACGCAGGACTTTCTTTCCCTTAATGCCCATCCCCCCTTCCACTGAGGAGTGTCTTGGTAAATAATTGAGGCATATTCCCTCTCTGCTGTAGTTTCCCTGCTCAGTTTTCTTTAGCATTTTCTGGGATTCACCAATATTAGTTTTATAAAATCTAGAATATTAGAAAGATACCAATGGACAGATCACTTATAAATGTTTATATGTGTTATGTTTGATGGTGAATGCTGTATACAGGTTATATTTGATCCTCAAGGATCTGAGTAAAATAAACAAACATATGTCAGGTGTTGCATCATAAGCTAAATAATATCATCATCTACAGTGCAAATATAGGACCTGAACTCCTCTATTGGCCTCTGTTCTCATTTTAAAGAAAGCTTTATCAGTCAAGTGAATATACTAAAGCAGGTCCTATATATAGTATACTGTGGTACTGCAGGAGTATCCTGCACAGTATCCTAACAAGATGATGCATGTAGTATGGAATGGTACCTCGTGTTACTGGGTCAGGGGCATTGTTTCCATCTCTAATGAAAAAGAGACATAACAGACCACAAAAACCTGATCTGACATCATTTGTGAAGCTGCTGAGGCAGAAAACTGAAGCTTCTCCAACTGAGACCTAGATGAGGTGTTTGCTGACACCTGCTGTCAGAAAACAGGAAGCACTTCTCCGTATGCGAGTGATACGGACATGAACGTGGGAATGTGGAATAACCCGAAGAAAAACACACTTTTTGTATCAGCTGTTACTACTCTCTTCTCTGATTAAAATGTAGAAAAAAGTGAGATTTTCTTAGTGAGCACAAAACTACACAAAAAGATAGTTAGGACTTCTGCAGGTTTATTTTGAGCATCTCTTTTAGTATAAATCTTTGAATATATTCATCCATCTTTACAAATCATGAACATAAGTTAATTAAAATCTACATAAAAAGAAAAAAACAAAAACAATCACAAAGCTGCACTAGACATGTTCCACTCATTATTACCAACCAAAATCAAACAGACACATAAAAAAGAAGATATGTAAAATAAGACAAAAGGCAAAAAGGCTTATAGGTAAATGCCTGAGATATTTTTACGTGTACTCATCTCAAACCCGACCCCTAGGAAACTAAAAACAAAAATCCGCATTCCAAACCATAAAAATAAAACCACATAATGGATCAACTCAAACGTTCTCGTCATACTTCAGAGCATTTCATTCTATTTAGCATGTGATAATGGTAAGAACATAAAAGTACAGCATATTATTCACCTTTGGCGTTTTAGTGCAAACTAGGTTGAGGTTTAACAGCAACTAAGACTCAGCTAAGGCTCGATCTTGTTTGATACTGAAACATATATATTGTGCCTAAATTAGAAAGTACATTCAGACTGTTGTCTTATCTGCTCAGCTTCCCAGACAACATAAGATTTTTGTAAATGTGCAACTTGGCATATAGCAATGACACCTGTGCATGAATAAAACCCTTGAATTAAAATAGGTTGCAGCTATCTGTAATAATGAAAGCTTTTCTGCATCATTTTATGCAGTTTACTGATACAGTAGTCAACTTATACGTCTGGCACAGCAGGCTCCGACTTCTCCTCCTCCATCATACTGACTAAGACTGAGGGCTCTGATATAGCATCTTGCGTCTCTGGGATACTTATATCACCTAAATTCTCTGTAGTGACTTCAAGGCCAACAGAGTCACTTGTGGCCTCAGTGCTTGGAGAAATGGCTGTGACTGGGTATCCATCACAATCCTGTGTAGTTTCAGGGACGTCTGATTCTTCTTCTTGTGCTGAAGATAAAGATCTTTGGTTAACAGATGAGTTATCTGTAAAAAAAACAAAGAAACTCCTTAGTTTATGTAATTATAAACAATGTTTCGATATTTCCACTAAGAAAAAGCAATTTACTATTTAGCTGAACAACTCAATCGCTTGTAGAGGGTGTGCAGATACTTACCCAAGCTATGCTGATCACCAGAGTCATCCCCATAATTTGCAAACATTGAGCACTGTTCCACATCGTGGGTGGAAGAAACCATGTCCAAGTCTAGAGTCATTTCTTCAGGTATACTGGAAATATCTACAATTTTAATAAAACTAATTATTATAGGTATTTTGACTGAAAATATATGAACAGTGAAAACTAATTTGTGTTTCTTACAATAGGATCTGGTTACCTAGGTGCACTGCTGGATGAGTGGGTGAGGTTACAGACAGGTCCTGCACAGCTACTTTAATTTGATTCAGATCTATTTTGCTGACACTGGGAAAGCTACATTCAGACACTGAAGGCACCTGAAGAGGTACAACTGGGTTTTAGACTGTTATTTAAAAAAAGCATGTAAGAAAGTTTTATGAAAAAAGAATGATAATGTTGTGTACCTCCGTGTGGTCGCTTGCACACATCTCTTCACCGCTGCCAGTCACTGTGGACTGCAGAACATCTTTATCCTGGACATCAGGTTGAGCTGGACGAGTTGGAATCCTGTGCAAGTAGCCATAACCGATACCACAGCCTAAGCTTTGACATAAAGAGGCACAATTATGCCAGCTCTTGATGTGTCTGTATATGTAACAACATGATATACACATAGTAAAATGAATGCCTACCTTCCATCACCCCCCCATGCTCCATTAGGAGTCACCACTACCTCTCTGCATTGATCAGTCTGTATGTTATACACCAGCAGCTTCAGAGGTTTCCCCTCATTGGCTTCAATCAAAGAAAAGAAATCTTCTGACTGCAGGGAAAAGGGAAAAAAAAAGATAAATTATGTACACAAATCTATTTAGTGAATAAAACAAATCAATATAGTGAATGAAACAAACAAAAAAAAACCTACATCTTGCAACACCTGGTCAGCTCCCACAATATAGTCATCATGTGCAATAAGACCAGCCAGTGCTGCAGGAGAATGGTCTTCCACATCCTGAAGTGTTACAAGGACATATTTTAACCGCTGTTACCATTTATGTGTGATAACAACAGATCTAATCACATGAAACACAGCTGCCGGGCAACAAGAAGTTACCAGAAGCTGTCTAAACAAAAAAGATCTAACTTACCAAGACATGCCATACGTTCTCATTGGCTCCTTCAAAGCTGCAGAATCGGACACTAGCACCCAGCAGACCCTGCCCTCCCCACATGTTGCTGGGTGTGATCTCCAGCTCCCTCACCCGCTGGGTTTTAGAGTTGTACACTTCAAGTTTGACCGCCTTTTCCACATTGGCTTTCAAGAGGTCTCTCAGCAAGTCACTTTCTTTATTCTGCACAAACAGAAATATTGAACCTGTAGGCCGTGACAGTTCAAAGGGGGCCTAATTAAAAGTGATGTCACACTACTCCTGACCTCCTCATCACAACTCACAAGTCTGGTATTTCCTATGGAGAGAATGAAGTCGAAGAAAGGCTCCAGACCAGCCTTCAGAGCAGGCGACTCATTTTGGACCTAAAATCAAAAAAAGGAAATACATTTGAAAAACCACTTGATCTAATTTGATACAGTCGCCCTCCTGTGGCAACCTAAAGACACTGCAGTAATCGAAATCTGGGGCCAACTCGTTGCGAGATGTCACACAGCAGGTGTGTCCTACATGAGGAATATGTTGATGTGAAGCCTACAATTGCTTCTTAATAATACCAGTTTCTGTAGCGGCCTCTGGACACTTTCGTACAGTCAGCCACGCAGCCTGGGTGACGGCCAAGTGCCACCTCATCCTGAGCGGAAGTGACCACGTTTAAACGACTTACTAAACTTTCAAAGATGATTTAAAAAAAAAAAGCAGCAGCAACCGCCTCTGTTTATCACCAGCACAGATAAACATTCGGGGAACTAAAAGTGAGTAATTAGGCCAGATTGACAGAAAAAAGTCTGTAGTGGCGAATCGAGTGCTGTCGCTAACGTTAACTGGCAACCTTCGCTGTGCAATGCACGTACCCCATGGACATGATAGCCGCTGTTGGCTCCTCCGTCTGATAAAAACGAGCTCTGCGGTAGCCCCATCGCTTCCAACAGTTCTGTTTTCACTAGCACTGACTAGGAGTCACTGATTCAGACTAATGTTAGAAGTCATTACTAGAAGCTAGCTACTAAACTCGAGCCACCGAAAGAGCTGAGGTAGGTTGACAGCAGGCAAAGCTAATAAATAAAGATGCCCGAAAAATCGATCGTGTTCTGTGCTTCGGACGTGACCAAAGTGGATTATTACACATAGGAACTCATCACTACAGTGCTTCTTGACTGCCAGTGTGTATATACGCTGACTTACCTTTTGTCATAAATGCGTGTTTATTAAACTAAGTAAATGGTTGAATGGTAGTTAGTAAAAGTCAAAACATGTGATACCAGAGGTGGAGAAGCCTATGGCTAGTAAATTATTTCTATTATGTTAAATAATTTCCCCAAGGGGATCAGTCAGGTATTGTGTAAGTATTATTATTATTATTATTTTTATATAAATGATGCAGATGATTAATTTGCCAAGCTGTATAGGTAATCAAAAGTTTATTTTGCTGCTTATGTCATTAAAAACCATGGACTTTATTCACCGTCTTGGAGCTGTCATATCTCTTTAATCTCTGGAGCTATAGACATGATGATATCGAATAATCTGCGCTCGATTATCTGCCTTGACCCGGATTTGCAGGCAGTTAAACGCTGATGTAAAAAACAAAAGTCAAAATAGTGAAACATGGTCAATGTCCATCATAACTTTGGTCATCCAAGAAAAATATATGTACACAAGAGTTTTTTGAGTGTATAGCCCCATTTTATATATTTAACATTCAGAGTTATTTAATTGGTTGGGATTTATGCTCCAGTGGAGAGTTAACCAGACTCTTAAAATTGATAATTTGTTTGTTGTAGCTGCTTTGAAAATCTAGTATTTTGAAAGTAAATGATCTCATTTCACATAATAATCTGAGTAAACAGATGAAAGAATGTAATCGTTTTAGCAATTTATCGTTAAACATTGCTTTTTAGAATATGTTTCAAAAATGTTTTTATGACAAAAAATAACATAAATAACCTACTTATATAGCACATGTAATGTAAAATTAAATTAATTGAGTTGAATTTAATTTTTAGTACCATGTTATGCTTGAAAAAAGTGTTATCTGTCCTATCGTTTGTGTTTGAGACTTGCTCTTTACAGATAGTCCAGTTGACTTTGTCTTCCCATGAATGCACCTGCTTTTTTTCTCACCATGATAACATTTTAATGTTTTTAAAGATTCCTATATCAAGAATAATGTAAAAAAAACAAAACTGTATCTATATAGACAAATAAATATATATATATTTTAATAAATACACTATGGTTGTTGAATATCTGTAAAGATATTTTACAGATTTCCAATTTCCTCTCTATTCCCTGTAGTGTTGTTTTGTTACTCACAGTGTACATTCGATGTGAAATAATCCACATTGATTATTGGCAGGAAAGTTAATGGTTGCCTAATACCTTTTGAAGGTCTTCCAATTTCAGACTGATATAAATGGTTAAAAACAAACTGCATCACTGTTCCAACATGATTTGCCTTGTGACATTTCTATCCTGCATCTGTAAGTTTTTCAAGAAACACAATCAACATAGGTTGTAGTATTTTTTTTTTAATAGTATTAAAATATTTTCTGTATTAACTCTACTCTCTACTCATTGGCATGTGTGCATCAAAGGGCTGATTGTTGCTGAGACACCCTTTAACCATCATGTGCACAATCAGAGGGTCATAGGAGGAAGCAATGCTACGCCGAACACCTGGAGGTGGCAGGTAAAGTCTATACGAGGTTTTTGTCCATGATGAGAAGCTAGAGATGTAAAATTTAATTTTTCCAAATGTGTTCCTTCATCTGTTATTCGTCTGTTTTTGGGCTCTGTTTTCTCCTAGGTGTCTCTCCAGTATGACTCCTATGGCGACGGTTCATACTACCACTTGTGTGGAGGTAGTATAATCGACAGTCACTACATCATGACTGCGGCTCACTGTATCCTCAGGTTGGAAAAAAGTTGTTACTGGCAAAAATAACTATTCATTACTTCATTACATTTGAACATGTAACATTTAGAAACAATGAGTAAACTGTGTGTTTTTGTTGCTCCCTCACAGCTTGCAGGCTAATCAGTACCGTGTGGTGGTGGGTGAGTATAACCTGGATAAGTATGAGGGTAGTGAGCAGCTCATCCATGTGCAAAAGATTATCGTCCATCCTGCCTGGAATGAAGATCTTGCCAAAGGGTACAGTAACAGCAAGTCGTCTGACTTGCTTCTCTTACATTAACCCATTTTTTAAAATAATTTTTATAATAATTGTTTTTGTTGCCACAGACCTGCTGCAAAATAATCACAACAAATATTCATGCATTTTAATATTACATGGCACAATTCAGTGTCATTGCATTTGTCTTAGAAATGATATTGCCCTCTTGAGACTGGTTAATCCTGTGCTAAACAACGGATATGTGGAAATTGCCAACCTTCCCTACCCTGATCAGGTGCTGCCTCATGGCTACACCTGCTACATTACTGGCTGGGGGCTTATGGACTGTGAGTAGACATTCACATATGTTTAGAATTGGGGGAAATTAATAGATTAATTCCTACTCCCCCTACCCTTCCACCTCTCCCACAGACGGAGGGAGCATCCCTGCCATCCTACAGGTGGCTCCAATCGATGTGGTTGAGCATCAAGTTTGCTCCCAGCCTAATTGGTGGGGAAGCGTTGCCCTGAAAACCATGGTGTGTGCCGGAGGGGATGGCATCATATCAGGCTGTCAGGTACAGCTAACACACATGTGATCCAGTCGATTAATAACCATTGATCCTCCAACACTGATCTTGACAACAGCATGGGATTCATTTAGAATAATCTTTCCTTAGATTATTCTAAATGAGCTGTGTAAAATAAACTAAGTGTTGTCTTCACACACTCTTCTTGTATGTGTTTTTATTTCTACTTTTCTCAGGGAGACTCTGGAGGTCCCCTGAGCTGTTACACTGATGGAGCCTGGAGAGTCCATGGTGTTGTCAGTTATGGCCCAGCTGGCAGGTGCAACCAAGTGACTAAACCCACTGTCTTCACCAGAGTCTCTGCCTTTGAAGACTGGATCTTTTCAGTGAGCCCCTCTATAACCTCTATCATGTGACTCTAAAAATGTCACCATGTGTCAGTTGTTTTGACGTTTTTTTCTTATTTGTGTTTTTTCAGGTCATGCAACGTCTTTAGAAGGCACTTTCAAAATCACTAATGGAATCAGTGAAATAAAATTCAAATGCATCTCAGTCATTTGTTTGCATGTAACTCCTAATTTTGCCAGTGGGTGGCGATTGTGCATCACGTTTACACCAAAAACACACTACTTCCTCTTATGCTTTGACGCATTTCTTCTAAGTCTTATGGGACATATATAGTGAAAAATATACTTTGCTTAATAACTGCATATCTGCAAATGTGGATATAATTGAAACCAGTTAGATACTGACAAATATAGGTCAGAGTCCTGATCCTCTGACCTCCCACACTTCAACTTTTGATTATGAACAATTACTAAAGATGTTTTTAAATGTTTAAAAGGCTTAGGTGGTGTGGAGCTAAATCTCTGATGTATTTGGATTTAAAGAGAGCAGAACCAATTCTATCAACATCCACCTAAAAACATTTTGTCCCTGATGATTGTCAGTGTTTTAATTGTGGCTAAATGTGACCTGTATGCAGTCACAAGACTGACATTTCTTCCTTGTCTGGAATTTCTGGCCATATGTTTGTGGTAGTTGTCAGGAGACTACAGAATGATATCACATAAAGTTAGTATTTTTCTCTTCACCATAGAGACCAGAAACCACAGATGAATTCCAGTGGTTAACACAAAAACATGCACTGAGAATAGTGTACATCCAGTGTTCACTATAAATTGTCGTAGTATTACAAATATAACGATTTAGCAGTTTGGAGCAGTTTAAAACATTTTTCTCCAAGCTTAGACTACATAAAATATGCAGTACACGAGATTCAGCTTTGTGTTTCGAGTCTGATTAAAGCAAAGCAAAAACAGATGGAAATGTGTAGCAGAACATTTTTATGACTCTTCTCCAATTATCTAATAAAAACCACTGAACTAGAGTGATTCTGCCTAGAGTAACTACAATAGTTAAATGTTTCATATGCATTGTTTCATCTGGAAAAACCTAATAATTTAATATGTAATCAGCCATCAAGGACATTTTACTGCAGAACAAGAACTTTCTTTTTTTTAATGTGTAAAGTATGTTGAATTTAACCAATAATACTTATTCTGTATTCTTTACTTAGAATTTGTAATGTAGTATTCTTACATTGGTAATAAGTATTTCATATCATAACTCATAACTATCCAGAGGTAAGCATTTTTTCATAGTAAAAAATGTGTTTATGCTTATTCTGTTAATGCATGTGACAAATCAGCAAATGAACAATAGAGTCAAGCACTTAAAAATGATTTTTTTATTATTATTTGGAGGGACAGGCTGTCAAAATGGCTTAGATGAAAGAAACTGTTTTGAACAGCAGGTTAAAGTGTGAATATGTAAAAAATAAAGCAGCTTTGTTTGCTCTGCAGGACCATTCAAGCAGAAATATGTACAACACAAAAGGCAAGAAGTAAGACACGTTCTTTGAAAAAAAAAAAAAAAGCTGTACTGTAATACATTACATTTATAAACACTCACTGTTGCCATTTCTTCATGAGAATTGATGTTTTATACAAGAGAAATCAGTGCCCTCTTCATGGCATAAGAACATTGGATGGATTTTCAAAATAATCAAAAAGGCAAAAAAGCAAATAATACATTTTCAGTGTGCACTTTGCACGTTTCAAAGTATACAATTAATCAGAACAAGATTTAACAAACAGGACCTGCATGCATAATTTCATAAGGGTCCAGAAAGGCTGTTGAAACAGCTGTAGAAAGGGTGAAATATGTACATCAACTCTCTAGTGTCCCTCAACTGTTCACACAGGTGACACAATCACCTTTGAAAGGTATTGTTCTATAGTTAATATTGAGGCAACTCTTCAATTTTCAGGATTTGTGTGTGTGATAAAAATTGTATAATATATGCAGTTTTTATCCACAAACCCTTTACACGTGTAAGTTATTACATATTGTAACCCAAGTCACAGACTTCCTAAAAAATCTGAGTACAATCAAATTGATCTTTGCAATTTACTTAGTTTTAGAGGCATTTTGCTAAGATATTTAACCCTAAGACTGCCTATGAAAATACTTGAGCGTGATAACCTTCATAAGTATACATTTCTCTATAATTGAAAATTACTCCTTTTTAATAAAATATTCAATTTGTCAGTGATTAGAATTCTTTTGTCAACCTACATAAATTAGTTACAAAATATTAGTGTAATTTTCTATGGTTACATTATAGGCAGCGATACAATAGAACCATAATTTCATTTCAGTGATTAGGGAGATTCCACAGTTTTCAGTCCCAAAATATAAATGGAAGCACTGTGCACACATCATTGGCAGGCATGGCTCCCCTGATACGCAGGCACATCCAGTAAACTTCACAACAGCCCATTTTATTGCCAAAATGTCTTAAATTAAATAACTAAGGAAATAATGACATAATAAGTTACCAAAAATGTTAAATGTATATGAGAATAGATATTAAATACTTTCTGATGGACTTGTGGTCCCATTTCCCATAGCAATGCATGAATGTGATATGAAGGAAGATTGCACTTTTAGGTGAAAATATCAAACCACAGTGCTTCTTGAGTGAAAGTATGCTTTATCTGAAATAAATTAAATAAAATCATGAAAGAAAATAATTTAAACAAAGGTAATAAAGACAATACAGCTACAACTTTTAATGGTATGAGCCATCATTTCTAGTTACCCAGCTCATAAATAAGAATCTCCATAATTTAGCGTTGAACTGTTGAATCGACCCCATACAACCAAAACAATGCCTATTCATACATAACTATTTTTCACAGATAAAGTGCTGATCAAGGAGCTTTTAGAGGGGTTTTTGTACCATATAAGACCCTTGGGTGTGATCTTGAGGAAAAAGGGATCCACTAGATTCAACACAGGGTGGACCCCACTTACACAAGTCATCTGGCTGTAAGCCCAAAGGCAGGACATGAACACGACTACGTTGTGATTTGACTCAGGTTTCATATGAAGGCCATCACAGCAATGGTCACCATACATTACCTCCAAAAGCTAGAAAGCTAGAAAAAGTCCCTGAGGTGCACATTCAGCTGTGTTGAGACACCCAACCTGGCCCCAGTAAAGGTTAAATCGTGTTAAGCATACGCCTGGTGATCTTGGTTTGGTTAAAAGAGCTGTCTTAGGAATTGAATGCCATCATTGGTTTTTATGGGCCTGGTCGACTTGATCTCTATTTAGTATCTTTTCACTTGTAACACTAGCTGCCATGTCACACAGCATCAACCCCAAACTGCTTTCCTAACAATTTGAAGGCGAGTCCAGAAATTGAACATTTAATAGGCAAGAGGGAAATCACAGCTTCCTCCAAAATCAAACATGTTGACATCTTATTTGCATGTTCAGGCTCCTCCTAAACCTCTTTCATTTTCTTTGCATTGTTCAGAAATTTTCATGTATTGTCAGACTTTCACAGATTCCATCACAGACAATTTCATGGCTTCCTCCAACAGTTGATTGTCTGTAAATGTGGCGGGGGGTTCTGGGACAGACTCTGAAAGGCCAATCAGTGACTCCAGGAGGCATGTCCCAGGGTCACTAGCCACAGGGAGGCTGGGGTAGCTAGGCAACTGAAACTGAAAAAAGTTGTCCATGTGTTCGTACTCCTTGAGGGAGCTGTAGAGTGAGCTGGGCCCCAAGCAGGGAAAACCATCAAAGAACTCCAGGTCTGACTCAGAGGACAAACTCAAGTCCATGTTATAGCTTGCTGAGCGATCGACGGTGGGAGAGGGTGTGTGTGGCACACTACTGCTATGGAATAGGGCATTCCCCTGGTTGGCATTCTCATCCAAGAGTTCTGAAATGGCTGTCGCTCGATTGTCTGTGTGCTCATTCACAGAGTCCAACAGCGCAGCATCAATATTGTCATTTTCATCAGCAAAGTCCACCATGCTAAAGCTGCGAAACGCCTCCGTGGATGGCTGCTGTTGGTCTGGGTAGCAAAGGTCTTTGCCATTCTTATGCACATCGTCCCTGCTACTTCTGGAGCAGTTTTCTGCCTCACTGAAACTGAGGATGCGGCTCAGGCCTTTCTCATCAACATCTAGCTGGGTGCGATGCTCACACAAGCTCTCACCAGTCTCCGAGTCCTCGCTATGACCTGAAGAGTCTGATAAGTCCGTCATATCGCTGCTGCAACTGTTCTCTCCAGACGCCACTAGTTCTGAGCTAAAGGGGAAGGAGGGCACTGCTGGTAAGGTGGTAGCCCCTCTTGTGTTTCCCTCCTCCTCTGTACTGGACTGCTCCTCCAGCCTCTTCTCAAGCTCCAGCTTCATGATTGTGTGGATGTAATGCGTCTGTACTCTGGTGGAGTTGAACTCAATGCGCCCCTCTGTGTTTCCGCAGCCATCCTTGGTGCAGCCACACGGGAAAGAGGAATGATCCATCTGCAACAAGCAGTTATAATACTTATCAGATATGTATAACAGGACCCTCAGTTATATTGCGTTTGGTGGCTCTTATCACTGAACTTCTAAACCCTACTGAGCATGAGGTTTTAATGGATTTTCAACTCTTACCTGACATTTGATGCCTGCAAGACTGCAACTACATGTTTCAGGCTCACAGAATCCCTGGCAGTCGCAACCACAATTCTCCCTGGAGATCCTCAGCTCATGTAGTTGCCTTTTCTCCTCCTTGTCAATCTTCTTTACACCAGCTGCTTTGAGCAGTGCATAGCGGCGTTTAGACGGATAAGGCTGGAGAAAAGAGCCTTCTTCAAGGTTAGCTCCACTGATGTCTTGCTCAGGGATGTCATCCACTGTTAGCCGCTCTGCTTCTTCATTCTCCTGGGTTCCATTCTTAGTGAGCTGGGGAGAACAAAAAGAAGCATGTTTAATGGTCACATTATATGACAATGTTGGGGCTTTCTAGATGACCTTTGTGCGAGTTTGCTTACCTTCAGTTTGAGGGCTTCCAGCTTCTCCTCCCTGAGTCGGTTGAGGAGTTTTTCACGGCGCAGAAGCTGCTGTTCCACTGCAAATTCAGCAAGTGTATATGTGCGGAGGGCACTATGGCGCTGCATCATACCAAGAGTGCATCCTCCTCTACTGGGAACACTGGTAAAGCCCTGGCACCGAGGGAAGAAGAACACCGTCACCTGGTCGAAGGTCACATTACCCCGCCGTGGCCTCGTGGCTTTTTTAAGGATGGATGTTGCTGTAGGTGGAGAAAGTATAGATTTAGAACATCTTACGCACACAAGACTTCTAAGGGTAATGGAAATTGGGTCATTCTTTTAAACAGGGATAATGGCTATTATGTTTCACTAGATGGCATATTAGCCCACCATTTGAGTTCTTCAGATGCATGCAAAAACTGTACTGCTGAACAGACTGTAAGAGGGCACCCTTCTAATTCATTACCCTAGTCCTAAACCAAGCCTTCTCATGTTCGCAATTAAACGACACTGCCAGCAGGAGTCCCACACGCTTACATCCTGTAAAGTGAAACCTAAACTCCCAAGAATCCATTCAGCTTTGCTTCTTGTCCTGCCATGCGACAAAAACCACCCAGCACAGGAATTTCCCATTGGTGGCCGACACACTGCCAGGGTTAGAAACCAGTGAGTAAATGCTTGAGGCTTCCGGATGGAGTGCGGGGTGGAAGTTAAGCTCTCAGGGCAGGAATAAAAAGGGCCCACCCTGATCTCCCTGCTAGCTGACAATTCCTGCAAATGGCCAAGTTACTAAAGGTCCTTTGCTGTTAAAAACATACAGAACCCACAGTAACCAGACATCTTTCTATACCTAGACAAATACTATAAAACCATATGGAAATCAAAGTGGAAACACATGTGGGATCAAGTCCAACAATTATTTAGGCTTTATTATAAATTCCACTTCTTCAGTGAAGGAACATTCAACACACATTTTGGACATTTTCCTCTGCTTAAACCTCCAGACTCTGTGTTATTCTTTTTTTGTGTGCATGTATGAACAGAAAAAGATGATAATGCTCCACATGCTCTGGACATTACCTTTATTGTGTGGTAGGAAACTCCTTCCAGAGTTCCATTTTCTCATCCACTGAGCTTTTTTATGTGACACACCCTGAACAACTGCACTCTAAGGTAACCAAAGTCAAACAGGAAAATCGGAGTAGTTTGTGTTAAAATTGAAGCTTGGAGCAGAAAAACAACCAATTACCTGAATAGAGGTAGTAGGACCACAGTAATCTTACCATGTTGTCTAATCTGCCTCTAGGGTTAATAGAGATGAAAAACTGCCAGGTTCAGCTTCACATCTATCAACTCTAGTCAAGCTTATGACACCCGTAGGAGACAAATGACCCCTTCTACACTGCCTCAAAACAGGATAGCTTTCCTGGCAGTTTCTCCCACTTCACATGGCAAACATCATTCTCTCCAACACAAACATGAGATTATATTAAAACAATGTGTCTGCATGCCTTCTTTTCTTGATTGTCCAAACCCTTTTTTGTATCCCTTCACCCAGCCTCTTTCAGCACCTGTGCTGGGTGCATGCCCGGTTTTCAAACAAGTCTCTGTGTGTTCCCAGCTTTGGCAACCTGCCATGCTTCTCTTTCTGACTCCCTTCCCCACTATCCTGGAAAGCTCACAACTGCTTTCCCAACTCCCCTACACTACAGTCCCTCTCCAACACGAACAGTTCTCTAAAGGCCAGAAAGAGGCACAGCGATCCAGACGTTGACACCCTGAAGCTACTTGACCCACATATCTAAAAGAGGTGAGGTTCTGTCTGTCTGCAAGGCTCTGGAAAGAAGGTGGAGATGCAGCCAAGGTGAGCAGCCACAGCATAATGCCATTAGTCATTTGCAGCTTCAGGCCATGTGTTCAAATAGGGTTTTCATTGCAGAAGCCTGGAATTACTCCTGTGAAGTGTTCTATTGGCTGCCAGCTGCCTAAATTCCTCAACTTCTCCCCCATGTTTATGGGTCTGTTATCGGGGCCTTGGTGAAGCAGTGAAGAGAAGGCGAGAAAACACATTTAAAAGCATGTACCATCAGCTTGTACTAGGATTGATTGTTGCTATAAGAGGACACTCACTGATGAAATTTGCTGCTGGGGAGCTGGGATTGCTGGGCGTAGAATCCAGGGTGTCTGAGTAGCAGCTCTCCCCCTCTGAGTCCCAGCCTGAGCAGGCAGAGGAGAGGGAGGAGGGTGATGGTGAGGAGTAGCATGGGTCCTCGTCCACCTCCTCAAACTTCCTCTTGAGAAGCCCACTCATGGCGTTAGTGTGAACAATCTGCAGGAAAGAGGAGAGATTATTAGAAAATGATTCATGCTCATTTTAACAGCTTTTATCGTGAAGGACCATCTTAAGACAATTTGACATGTAATATATGATCAATATGTTGCATGGAAGCTATTCTCTCGCTCAGACATACGCGCTTTTTACAGTGCTATTGGTAAGAGCTAGTCCTGTGCTTGGCCATGTAAAACCGTATGCATCCCAATCTCGTGCTGAACACAGCTGAGAGTGGGAGTTATCCATAGCACAGGAAGCAATCAATCAGGCCTATTCGCATAAGTCAACAATTACTGGACCCTTAACTCTCTACCAAATCCCATCAGCTCAGCAAATGCATTGTTTAGAGAAAAGGACAGAGCTGAGAGGGGACCACAACTAGCCACAGTTATTTGTTGTCAATCATTCCCTTTTGGCTGCCATCCCCATAAAACATGCAGGACACGGCCAGGGCAATTTGCCACTCATCCTGTTTAATTGGTTCACTTGACCCTCATAGTAATGCACGCTATGCATGCTATGCTAGGCATAATCAAATGTTATGTTATGCAAGTCCTGAATGCATTCTTTCGGGACTCTCATGAGAGAGTCTGCTGGTTCAGTGATAAAAACAATCAATCCTTTGGAGCAGACAGATAGTGAAAGACAGACAAAAGCTGCAGAAAATATGTTAAAGCTCACCGTAAGACGTAATGTGTTTAGTCTCTAGAATTCAAAACCACTGTTTAATATCTACATAACCTTACATTTTCAATAAATAATGCTCTCACAGCTCAAACAAATCAACCTCCTGTCTCCTCAGTTGGTTCAATGGAAACAAACAGAAAACAGTGAAAAGAAATCATGGAAAACGAATATGTTGAATGAGAAGGCGAGTTTACTGCTGGTGCGTTACAGTTATGGTTAGTGAATGTGTCGTGAGAAATTTTCTTCACAACTTCACAACAAGCAAAAGGTGATTACGAGACAAGACAGGTCATCGTCACAGTCTGAGTGGCTGCTAACTAAAGGAGGGATGGAGGCGTGGAGGGAGGGAGGACATGACTGGGCTTTACTCCAGCACCGACTCTCCCTTTGATAACGTGGAATAGCTGAGAAGGTTTCTACTTAGGTTATAAAGAGAAAATTTTGCCACCAAACTGTCTTCAGAGTCATGGCCAAACCTTTTACAGCTGCTGCAGCTTGAGCGTGTAATGAGCGCTTTTTAATTTTTGGTTACTTTTAGATGTGTTTTTCTCAAATATTTGCCTAAAACTACCTATTATTGTAAAAAAAATGGGTTTGTTTTATACCACCGTCTCTTTCTGGCTTTATAGATTATTTGAGAAAATGTAGGTCAAAGATCTTTACATTTACATTATACTAAGTTAACAAAAATTCTTAACTAGGTCAATCATTATGACAATTAACCACTAAGCTATCCTGCCAAAAGACTTAATTGTCATTACCACACCTAAGCAGGGAACTAAATGTACCGAAGGCAGAATATGTCAAGCTCCTCTGTTCTTTAGAGGAACTTAAAATGTGTGACCTGCATGCCTGGTTTCTCTTATCATGATGTTGTGCGAGTATCAGCACTCAAAGAAGGGAAAAGAAACTAAGCAGGTATGCAGGGTCATTTTCAGCATGCAACAGGGATAAATTATGCAAAACTAGCCCTCTGTTTGATGAGGATAAAGGAAAAGTCAGAGTCAAGGGCAAGAGGCTGACATCTTTGTATGGGCAGAGGGGGAAGCTTTGCGCCTGCATAGGAGTTATTGTTACTGCTGCCGTCAGATACTGCTGTCCCCAGTGCATGTATGATGAATGAATCACCTTGCAATAGGTGGAGCTGGCTCCTATTGTCTCTGCAACAAATAAAAATGCATCCTCCACACTATACCCACCTCAGTCCTCCAGCATGGACAGCACCATCTTACTTCTCACGCATCAGTTAACTCGACCAAGAAAAACCTTCTGCAGCTACTAATATTATACAATTGGATTTGCCTTGAAACAATTTAAAAACACCTGGCTGCCACATCTGTTGCTTACTGTATGGATTCATTCCTCTGGCAACATGTGTGTTCTAAGTGCCACACCAGAGTATGCAGATCTCTGTTAGAAAAGAGGAGCATACATGGGCTCACCTTACATTTTTGCCATTACTCCCACCCCCAGTACCCTGTAAAAAAAAGAAAAAAAGAAAACAATGCTGTGATGCATCCTCCAGGGAGTGCATAGCGCCAGCTAAGCAAAGTCTTTTTAATTAAAAGCTGCAGTGAGGCAGAAGAGGGAGGAGAGGGAGAGAGGTGGGGGGGGGCAGTGGTGTCAGAACTGGGTCATTGTCTCTTGACTGCAGTCTACCTGACACATTGATTTGTTAATCCTGTTCAACGGGCAGAAACAATGGCGAGGGGTTAATCCTGGCAAGGGGACGGCTTGTAGTCAATCTGGAGCTTCTCAGCCTGCTCAGCCGCTGCACCCACAGAACAAGGCCAAGAGAGCAGGAAGAGTGAATGGAACAAGGGACTGAGGGTAAAAAGACAACAATCGTGCTATGACTCATTTGCAAAAGGGTGGAGGGGAATGGGAAAAAAAAAAGATAAAAAGAGAGAAGAATTCTATGCTGGTCCTTAAGAAAGCTGTGCCTGTGAATGTCTCCTCTAAATGGAGAATGGATGAGATCGGACAGCCGAGCCAGAGAAAGAGCACAGCATGTTTTCAACGAGCACTAAATTATGCATCACTGTCATTCCATCAACCACACACAGGCAGCAGATAAAGGATGCATACGCTGAGGTGCTCCCCAGCCGGTTGTCACAGAGTTGGGAAGATAAATCTCTAGCGAGGAGATTTGTCACCAGAAGCACTACACAGCTCAAGTCAGATGCATAACTATGTCAGTCGAATAAGATTATCTTGATACATGCAGCTACAGGCTGTTAATATGACTCCAGAATCCCAATTCATTTCTATTTTATGTGCAGAGAGAGCTTAAGTCCTTATTAAGATACAGGTAGGTTGGTTGAATCACACTCACACTGAGATTGTTTTACAAAATAAGATGCAAGAATAATGTGTTCGGTTTTCTCTCTGTGGAACAAACCCTACCTTAATATTTACTCTTCTCACGTTGATAGGGAAGTTGAATAATCTGAAGAATCATAACCATTCAAGTTAATATGCATCCAATGTGCAGCCCAACGGGACAAGTCACAGCTACGTTTGCCCTTTGCACCGCCTGTCCAGCACCTTTGCAGCTGATAACAATGTGGGTGGGAGCGACATGTTGCACTAATCTCCAGCTGAGGGCATTTACATGGCACATTGACAACTGTGTGCAATGTCTGAATGAATGACTGACTGAGTGCTCATAAAATGTCATAGCGTTGTCATAGCGCCAGGGAGTCTTCCTGCATGTGTGGAGGTGTGTCTCGGCAAGCCATCCACCCTCAAGGCTCCGAGGCATTGCACCTTTCACTTCCTGCTCTGTCACAGAGAAGAGAGAGGTAATTGATCGAAGCCGTCGCAGGAACGTCCGGCTGAATTCCAGCTTTGGCACAGCAGGGGAAACACTGGCTCATTTCTTAAACTCAGCTGTTACTCCAAAGCGCTCCACCTGCTGGAACAAAGCGGGGGGAGCTCCCGTTTTCTCCTCTATGAGCCTGTTGTTCTCACTGGAGCCCCAAGCTCACTGTGACTATGCCATAGAAACATTCTGTTCCTCTGCTTTGACCCGTGCACACACTGCATCCAAAAAGGAGAGGTAGTGGGAAGAAGGAGGGAGGATCGTACAAAACAAATAAATAATGTCATGTCTCCAAGCCGCAGGAATTTCACTCTGGCAGCACCACTCTTGCTGTAATAGTGGGAGAAGAACACAAGCTCTATCTAATCCAGATGTGTTTCTACTGCTAACCACTGGAAAGTCCTGCTCATAAGGCAGCTCAGCAAGCTACCTTTCCTAGCCACACCTTACAGGGTATTAGCTTGCACGTGAGTCTCACATGCCCTCCACTGTCATTAATCTGCTATGCAGGCCAGACGTGAATGAACAGGTGATGGCTGCAGGAGTCAGACTGCTCATTCTTTACACATAATGTAAACTAAATTCAAGCTAAATCTCTCTTTGATTCCTAGGCTAAGGCTGACAGTCACTGTGTGAAATAAGAGACAGCCACAGCTGTGTTTTTGCTCCCTGCTCAGATTTGCATTTGAGTGTACAACCTGAGAAAGTCTCAAGAAAAAAATCCTTTGCATAACAGTGTACTAGTAGCAAACATGCAGCTTTGGCTGTGTGTGTGTGTGTGTGTGTGTGTGTGTGTGTGTGTGTGTGTGTGTGTGTGTGTGTGTGTGTGTGAGTGTGAGTGT
>JAUMTR010000012.1:16355928-16438901 GCA_032270685.1 Microctenopoma stevenorrisi
GGAGGGTTGTCTGTGTGTGTGTGTGTGTGTGTGTGTGTGTGTGTGTGTGTGTGTGTGTGTGTGTGTGTGTGTGTGTGAGTGTGGAGGAAGGGAGGAGGTGGTTGTGAGTTCAGGGGTCATGCTCCAGTCTGGGACACTTGCAGTATGGAATGCTGCCAGAGGACAAAGCAGATGGGAGCCCTCCACTGCTGTGTGGGAGACCATCAGCAGACTCCCTGCCTCCCCCCTCCTCTCCCGTCTCCAGGCACAAAAGCGTGGGGCCATCTAGCATGATCAAAATGAAGCAGGCACAGGCAACCTTGTCTAAACCCAGCGGTGCCACTGCTGCTGCCACCTCTCCCAGCTGAGGAGACTGATAGTAGAAGTGTGTGTAAGCTTCCTGAGGTTGTGAAACGTACACTACAGAGCACAGGAAGTAGCCATCCAAATTATCTGTGCTGTGTCTGACAGCTGCAGGTACCACGAAGTTAGCCAATACAGAATCATAGGATGGAAAGGAGGAAGTCAGGAGGTACAGATGGCATTTGTTCTGGATGAAATTGCTCTAAATATGGCACAGAGCTTCTGGAGCCTTGATGTCATCGTTAGTTTTATAAAAACACCAACAAATTGGTCAATGACTGTTTTTTTATGTTATTCAAGTGGAGAGAACGAGATATTTAAAAACCTAAGACATGCATGCCACGTGAAATGCACAGCATCAAGTGCTACAGTCCCTCTCTGCAAACAAAGGATCATTCAGCTTTCTGTAGCCTAATTCCAAAAATGATCCGGGTGAGGTCGCGCTAGAGACGATTAAAATGATTCAGTTGCTTTATCAGGAGCAGATACAGTCTGGCTCTCTAAAACACGAGGATCAGACTGGAGCGCCAGAGCTCACATATAAATTAAAAGAATATTTTTGACGACAATAATCATCATTTTGTGAACGCGCGGACTTATCTGCATTTTCTATACATCACATGAACACGAGCCTCCTTCACGCGTCACAATGATTGATTATGACAAGGAAATGTCCATATGCACCTATGGAAGAAGATTGAAACAATGAAGGAGCTCAACATTCCGTATCCGCACCTGGCTCAGAGCCCAACTCCAGGAGTGGCTAAAAAAAAAGACCCAATCATAAATCAGAATCCCCTCATTAAATCTGGCCTGAATGCAGACGGCGTTCCTTCCCCGTCGACCCCGATCATTCCTCATTTAATGCTCCTTCTAATGACAGCAGCCCCGTCAGCTGTGCGCTCCGGTGCAGTGCCTTCAGGAGTCGCTCTGGTTGCGAGAGGCGCACCAGCACCGCCGAGGTGAGCAACTCCGCACGGGCTGAATACACAAAGCCGACCTCATCAACAGTTCCGAAAAATGCACACACTGCCCAAAACACGCTCCAATGTAGAGCACAGCACCCCGCTGCGAGCTCTCAAGTTCCCACAAGGCACAATATTTAGTTTGTCAATCAATGCGGCCAATAAATCGATAGACAAGTGAAGCGGGCTGCTCTTATCTCCTTATTTTTATTTCTTTGGCATTATCAGATTGTGATGTGCGTGTGTGTCTGTCTGTGTGTGTGTGTCTGTGTGTGTGCGTGTGTGTCTGTCTGTGTGTAGGTGTGAGAACTGGCAACGCAACCAATTAGTTAAAACTCACTTTAACAAGCAGCCGAACGCGTCGTTCTTCACAATAAAGCGTCAAGTTAAACGGACGCCACCGCGTGCAGAACGCATTAAAAAAAACAGAAAACCCAGCATTTCCCTCACACACACTCACAAATGGTGTATTTAAATCATTTCCACACAGAGGGAAGAACATTCAAACTATTTAGCCCCCCCTTCAGCTGAGGTTAAGTACAAATTACGGTGTTCAATAACCAGACAGCGAACTCCCGATTCTGTCCGTACTCACCACTAATTCAAGTATCCGATCACCATTAGTGACCAAAGAGCGCTGGGTGAACAGCCGGCGTGGTTCTGGAGGAAGTAATCCAAATGGCACAGATAAACGCGGCGCTTATTCCGCGCACACACACACACACACACACGGCTCTCGGTGCTATTGTCTGCGTCTGCTGCTGCCGCACGGGGCTCCGCACCAGCTGAAGCGCTTTCCTTGTCTGTAGCACACTGCCGAGAAGCGCAGCCTTTTTCGTCAGTGGAAAACTCCCTCCTGGCGTCTGGTCTGACGCAGGCGGTGACACAGGGAGGCTGCCCACGCCGCTTCCTGCCAGTTCTCCAATGCTACCGAGTGAGAAAATGCATATGGTCATCTATTGTGTTCATGTACTAATAAAATATCTATAAATATAATAGTGACCACTGATAGATAGATAGATAGATAGATAGATAGACCTTCATCGTCTCCAATGGTGACGTGGCTGGTGTAATGCTGTGTTGCTTATTTCCACTTAAAGGAAAACACTGACTAAGCTTTGTGAAATTGTGACTCACTTGGTTTTTCATGGAACACAAGAGTAAAGCGTGTATTCAGAGGAAACTGTCATAACTACACTTTTAGAGAGACTTGTTTGGGACACTGTTTGGTCAACTTGTGGTCTGACACATAAGAGATTAAGTTCACAAACTTAATCTAACTTTATCAGTTTCTATACTGCTGTTTGCTTCATACTGAGAAAGACTTGGTGGAGAAGTCCGAGTGGTTGAGAATGACAGAAAAAGGAAGCAAATGAACAAGTCATAACTTACACTGAGAGCACCGAGTTTACGTCATCTGTATTTTTAGGTTGGTTTTAAGAACCTCATAGTTTCAGACTAAATATCCCTAAATGACTTATTTAACACGTGAGAAAAATACGTTTATTTGCTCTCTCTCAGAAATGCCTGTGAAATATAAGGCTACTCCATAACATAAGGCTTAGAAACTTCATTTCACACCTGATAATAACTGCATTTTATGTACTTTGCTGGTTTAATTTTGCAGGACGTTTCATGAAACCAACCGTGCAAGTTGACAATTTGCAATTCAAATACATGGTGAATTAGAGAGTGGTTTCAGACAGACATTTTATTAAAGGTTAAAACTTGAGTTTAAAAGCAGCTGTTGATCTTTAGGGCTAAACAGTAAATAAAATATGAAAAATACAAATAATGAAAACAAATTTGAGACTTTATTTCAGTGTGGTTTCTACACAAAATGTTGACTTATGAAAATAACTATTTATGGCACTGTTCTCAAGGCCAAGAAGGAATTTTAACACTGAACTACTGACTGGACATCTGTCTAAAATTCTCTGTCTAAAATGTTATCACACACACGCACCCTTCCCTCCTCCACTGAACTCCTCTCAGGTATTTAAAGTCTAGCTGTCCACAGCGGGAGCATGCTGAGATACTTTGCTTTGACCCCCAGCTGGACCTGAGCACTGAAGCAAAGTGTGTTGCCAATGTCAACACAGGTGCTTGGAGAGAGGTCTCATAAAGCTGTGCACATAGAGCTCTGCTAATTGTCTCCTGCTTATAGTGGACCCTCATCACCCAAACCTGTTGAGCCTGACGGCCCCATTCAGGACGTCACTCTCAGAGGCAAAACAAGTACATGACGCTGAATGACAGTGGCAACAATCTGGCTATTGGCACCACAGTGTTTCTGTTTACAAATGAAGTGCTACAAGTGATGCATAATGGAAATAGCGCGACAATATGGCGATAATAGTGATAAGGAACACATTATTTAACAGAGATGGCTGACAGTGCAACTAGTTTTAAAGCCAAATGTCAAAGTCATGGTGCAAATGTGAAGAAAAATGAATGTAAAAACAGTATTCAACAGTATAAATGAATGACTCAGATGAAAGTAACACATCCAGATTCTGACTGAGAAATAAGACATAATGAGTTAAGTTCACACTCAAGATCACAGTAAATAATATATTTGAGCACAAACCGTAACCTAAAACAGCGTTATTAAGGTTAAGTTTTATTGCACCCTTTGAATAGTTTTTATTGAAACTATGAGACATGAAAAAAAGAGGAACAACGTGTAAAGCACTAGTTTTCAACCTCTATGTCAACATGTAACGTGTGATTAGGAGGAGAAATACACAACATCCTACAAAATAAACAGAATGGACAAAAAGGTTGGCAGCTAAATAAACCTTTAACAGTGCTATCTGCAGCGTGAATCTTTATTATCTCTTCTCGTGCCACACGTGTTTTGATAATGATAATGTCTAGGGTTGTGTTTTTGTTTTGGAAGTGTCCAAGGTGTACAACTTAGTAGGTGAGGCCGTGTGACGCTGTAATGCTGCAGTGCGAGCCTGGGAGTCTGTGTGTCCAGACAGACTCCACCCAACAGCTTCCCTGTCTTTGAGACACAAGAATGAAGCTTCCATGGTTTCGCAGGAAGAAACAGACGAGAGAGAGTCACATGAGCAGCGGCAGTCACAGCCATTATGGAGTCTCCCCCCAAAAAGAAAAAAAATCAACAAGTAGCCCTCTGTTTGACAAGTCCCGGAGAATCGGGAGACACTCCTACACACTCGGTTCAGTGTGAAGGCTGATCGTAGCAGCAGCATTGGTAGACTTAAGATGATTGACATAGGTTCAACAGTGTTGTTTCAACAGACACACATTGCATAACAATCAAATCAGAGTAGCCCCCAAAAAACTTGCTGTGAGTTCTTGTATGCATTGTTGTTTTTTTTGGTCTGTGATGAAGTGTCCTTCATGAAGTTCTTTTGAGATAAACAGGAAATGTCTTGGTGGTGGAATTCATGCTTTTTATGTTGCCCTTTGAAGTCCTCTGTCAAGCCCATCAATTCCCTTTTTGATAAACAAGGAAAAGTTCCAGGGAATAGTGCAACTCACACATGTTTACCCTCTCTTCTAAGAAAAGGAGCTCTGTGTGTGTGTGTGTGTAGCATGGGGGATGGTAGCCCAAGTGCCAAAGCCACTGTGAATCAGGGCTGAATACATTAAGGCCACTCTCTTTAAAAGTGTGCCAGAGAGTTCACGGTGGAAGACACCCCTCCAAGAGTACAATAATAGGCTTCAATGCTTTCCATCTGCGGCAGGAGAAAGGCCTGTGACTGCACGTGCTGCGCGGAAAGGCCTCAACAGTGGATCAATCACGACCATCAGACTCATCATAACTAAGGTGAATACTGTGACTGTGGAGTGAAATGCCAAAACCAATCGATAGATAGACATGACTCAGGTAGACATTTGCAGCATGAGAACGTCAGCTGGGATTTACAAAGTTTGCCCAGTACGCCTGGAAATAAACTAGAAAATAACTGGAAAGTATAGATTCGTGCCAATGTTCATGTTGGTAGATGTCAAGACGTGTGCCCTGTAGGAGCGGAGGAACAGATGAGCCAGTCTGGTGGTGTTGTTGTGCTGGTGGTCAGCCCGGGCAGACGGACACAACAGGGCTCTGGGGGAGATGATTGATGGCTCCAGCTGTCCCAGAGGAGAGGAACACAGGCAGACAGCTGGTCACCTGTAGCCCCAGACATGACTGTGATAGAGGCACATGGCATTGTGTTTCACTGCAGAGGGCAAGCAGTGAAATACAGAGTTCAGCCTACTAAAAAAACAAGCAGCAGAGCCACAGGGATTGAGATTTGAAGAATAAAAGAGCACTCGAGGAAAGACACTTAGCCAGGGAACACATTACGGGGCTGACTTATTGAATTTTAAACAGTGTGTTTTAATACGATTACCTAAAAGCTCACCTCTGTAATGTTTTACACCTCATCGTCTTCCATTGCCAATACACTTCAGTTAACCGCCCCGTATTGAATGAGCGGTATTGTCTGAGATTACTTGTACATGACTACAGTGCAAATAATTGTTGTTTTGACACAAGTTACATGACAGAGAGAGAGAGAGAGAGAGAGAGAAACAAGAGATGAGCTCACTTAGGCAAAGGGATTAATCCAGAATCAAGTGGGAGAGAAAAAACACCCTCCCCCCTCTTTTGACGCTCGGCCAATCAGCACGAAGACGAGCTGTTTTACTTGGAGACCAAAGAGTCTGTGTGTAGCGATGTGACATCATCAGCCGCCCATTAAAGGAGAGGACACTTTTTCTTTTCTTCTCTGTTCCCCCTGTTTTCAAGCATTAACAAAGACTTCATCAAGCAAACTACGTCGATTCATTTACATTTACACAGTTTGATTGCTGCCACAGTCACTTCACCTGCCAGGACTGTCTGAACTGGATGATTAGGTTCCAGTTGTTCAGCTCTGAGACAGGCACAATTCATAAATCCAGCAATGTGCCTCTGCCTCTTTGTTGCTGCTACACTGAGACAACAAATGTTCAGTTTTCAATGCCTCCATTCATTCACTAACAAACAAGCACTATGATTGGGTTGCCCTCAGTGCGTACAGTATGTGCTTTAGCTCTTACTGGTCCTCCGTACTATGTGTCTTTATCTTTAGGGGGGAGAAAAACTACCAGTTTGTTTTGTTTACTTGGCAACGTCACAGCGCTGTCTGACTAATGCAGTCTGTGTTGCTTCTCCCAGGACGTTTGTTCTATGACTTATTCATCTGTGTGATGTGCTGTAGACTCCACCTGACAAAACATTATTGATTGCCAAATAGACTTTCAAAAGAGTGACCTTACACAAGGCATCAAGAGTTTAATCAGACTCAGACTCTCTCAAACTGCTGAACTATATCTCTATCTTAATTAAGGAATGACTTGGTCTCCACATTGGCAGAAAAAATAGAAAAGTATTTAAAAACACCTGTTTCTCAATTGATTTGACAAAATTATAAATGGATTAATAAAAATAATAATGGTGATGAATTCTCATAAGTTAGAAGCTTTAAATGTATATTGTTTGGAAAATTAAGAACACCTTTCTTACTATAACCTCAACACCGTTTTTATTTTCAAACCTGGAATAGATTTTGTGAATCCAGGTACATCTCCTGTTTCCAAACCCTAGCAGGAGACAGATGGTACAGGCACCTTAGAATATTAATAGACTGAATCTGTTATTGCAGTGTTTTGCACAGCGCAATGAATAGATAAGAGATCACCGAACATTATCTCTCACCTAAGTTCTGAACATATGTTCACAGGAAGACGTTACACAGAACCGAAAGTGAAAAAAGAGGCATGTAAATATGACACTGAAAGGGTTAATTAGCTCAGACTGTCCAAACACTCACTTGAACTAATTAAACTTTTCATCGACTAACTTCCAGCTTGGACGCTTTATCAGAAAGACGCCTTGATCATCATGAACCTCTAAGCTGCTGCCGCACTCTCCTCAATTGTTGTGAAACTCTTGTCAGTGCTCGGGCATCAGCGTCGTTGTCTTCCAGAATCTACAGCTCTTGATGGCTGCCTGCATTGCCCCGAAAATCAATACGCGGCAAGCAGTGCTTTACGGCTACACAACAGCTCTAAGAGATGCGGCGTGGGAGTGCGCACAGATATATTAGCTGGAGTGAGCACCAGACAACAAAAGTGAAACGTAGCATCAGCCTGTTTTCCCTTTGACTGTGATACTTCCTCATTGAAATGTTTACATGCAGTACACGTGCTTTCAAAGAAGAGACAGAGGCTTCTGAAGTACAGGAAGTGGCCTGCTGCAAGCGACGCCTCTGATACTAATATAGAACTGATAACAATGAAGTTACACAAATGCTATGGTTTCTCACGTGATTAAAATGATCATAAACAGTGGTTAAACTCCCCAGTTGGTGAGTTTGGAGTGATTTATTGTCCCTGCACATTTATGAAAACGCGTCATTAGTATTATTGACCACTTACTTCCTTCTGTTTGTTCTCATACCTTATTACAGTGACTTTCAAACTTATCAGTATTATCTGTCGCATGCTTTAAAGAAACTTTGACCAAACGTTGGAGAGCTGTAATGGAAGTCCCTCGCCACGTCACACTCTCACTGACACAAGGAGAAGGAAACCACACGCTGCCGTGTTTCCTGTCACAAACTGAGAACTTCCTCCTTTTTCTCTTCTCATTGTCTGTGTAACAATTTCAGAGCGCACTGTGTCAAAACATGCGGTGCTGGGAAACACAGAGTGAGCCTCGCTGAAATTTCTGATCATGGTGTCTTGAAGAACTAGAGGAAATACAGTATGTGTGAGTCAAGTGTCAGCACTTTGTTACTAAGAAAAGGAAACATCAGAGGCTTAGTCATCAGAGCCAATTTCACAGTAATTCTGTAGTATTTCAGCTTACGCTGTCATCTTATTCTGTGTACGTGCCGCCAAGTTTGTACAATTTGGATGCAAACAATAGCCTTTTGAGGGTATTTTGAAGAGACCCAGGTGTTGCAGTAGCAGTGAATCAGATCTTCACATTGCAGCTAATTGTAGTATTGAAAAAATGGTTTGACATTTTATATTTCATATTTATATTTATATATTTATATTTTCCCTCTAAACGAAGTGCACAGCATTTAAAACGTCAGTTAACATGCTACAGTAAGTCTAAGATGCCAGGAGGTCACAAATCCTAAACAAAAATAAAAACAGGGTAAAAAAGTCGTTTTTACATTTGAATAAAATATAACTTATATAACTTTTAATTAGTGAGTTTTAGAGTTGCTTATGGGTGGATTTTGTCGACGCAGATGGAGTCAGGCAAACTGTTTCTGTTGTGCATCCACTCCCAGTCTCAATGCTAAGCTAAGCTAATTTACAAATGACTCATTTTTGTATCTTCATATTTAATGGACAGATGTGAGAATGGTGTCAATCTTACTTTTCAACTTTACTATTTCTCTGCTCTGAAAGTGTACTAAAGAAAGAATAATGAACAAGAGCACTTCCTACCTTCCTCTGACTCTTATGCATTCCCTTCTGCAAGTTAACATGCCGTTAGGTTACTGTGAACCATGTAATTCAGTTATTTTTTTATCATTTACACATGCTATTAACATAAACAAAAGTTTTCTGTATTGTAATTAGTTAAATCCAATTTTTTGAGTCTCGAGTACGCGGCTGTCATCAAACAAAATCAGCACATAACATCTCAAGTGTGGCATTTTTTCACTTGGGGGGTATGGAGGATAATACTGTTGTGGTAATGGGGGAACAGCAGGGGAGGAGCAGGTGGGGGTGGCTGGGGGACGTGCACTTGCTGAGGCTCGGAGAATCAACATCACAGCATGCTGCTGTTACCACGGCTACAGCGACATGCAGGCCAACTGCAGGTGCCAGGCCAACAACAGCGAGGCCCAATTAGAGACCCTGGGAGAGGGAAGATAATGAAATCCAGCTCCGGACTGACGTGGGTTAACTAAATAAGTCCACAGTCGCTCAGTGTTAACAACAAAGATGACGAGGTGAATGTCAAGGGAAGAAAAGTGGTCACGGCCCCCGGGCGGTCGTTCGAATTTATTGACAGTCTGAGAAGTCAGTCAGACTTGCTGTGGTGTTATATTCTGGATTTCTTTACCAGACTTTCCTCCTCTAACAGAGTTTGTTAGTTATTCTCCCACCCATGCGTTCCTTCATTTTCTCTCAGTCTATTTCAGCTCTTCTCCCTCTGTATCTCACACTTTGAAAGTCACCCACTTCCCCCAACACACACACACACACATAAACCATAGCTCCAGTCTCCAGGCTAGTTGATGCAGAATGGCCTCAGAATGTGAGAAAGGGACAAGTAGCAGTGTTTACCGAGCACTGCTGTCCACACATCCGTTCCCACAATGGCTCCATTGAGGGTGGGTCCAGGTTAAAGCCTATTTAAAAGGCTTGTTTAACACTGAGTAGAGGGGCTGCATACCCAAACTGCAGGAAAGGGAAGCCTTGGGGGAGGGAGAGAGATTCACAGCAGGCTCCTCGCACTCCACCCCAGCTTTTTCTTCAAAGCCATGCTGGTGTGCTGACACTTCTATCTACTCTATCTTTTAGTCTCCCTGCACTTCTTCTCTCTCACCCTTTTGCCTAATTTCTTAGATTTTCTTCAAATCATGTCTGTGTACACGTGTGGGAGAACATGTGGACATGCCACAGTCTGAGTTGAACAGAGGACAGGGCCCAGTGGAAAGGCAGAGCAGGGAGAAAAGGGTGGGAGTGTGTTGTAAAAGCAGCTTGTTTTAGGAGGGAAAAGCAGGATGGATGGGCAGAGGAGAGGAAAGAGAGAGTAAAGGACAGCAAGGGAATATTTTCCCTCCATCCTCCCTCCTTCCCGCCATTCTCTTCTCCTCATGTGAAGGACAAGCCTGGCGGGGCTGCGGTCTGGCCCAGTGATTGTGTATGGCGCCTGGTGGTGCCTCACACAGGAACCCCATTAATCACTGGAGCAGGTCTCTCACTCTTGGACACAAAGACCCCACACGCTGACTCCACTGAATACACTCACATGCAAACATGCAAACACAACAAATGCTATATCTGCTTGTGCACGGAGGTGGGAAACGGGGGGAAGGAGAGAGAAGGAGGTTTCTAAGTGTATTCACAGAAGTACACGTAATTATTTCTAAAATGTTTTGGCAGTGAGTACTGAGAAAGGAATGCCAAACACTTTGGAGTCACACCAAGAGAGCAGTCTTGAATTGGTTTAGCATTTAGTCATGGAGTGAATTTGTTCCTACAACACAGCACAGTCCTGATATTTAAAACATTAACTGCCTTGATCTTGTGAATGTTAAAAACAGTATCTGATTTAATTAAAAGCATGCAAGCAAAATAGCAAAAGATGACTCTTGGTGTCCTGGGAAATTCCATATCTGAGCAAAGACATGCAGGAGATACACACATTATCCCACAATTCAAGCAGGAAATGCTTTCCTGGTCACTTGGTGGAGAAATCCCTGCAGCAATTCTATTTCCATAGTGCGCCGTGAGCATGATTACATGTGTGCACAGTCCGTCTATAGTAGGAGCTGAGGAAAGGACACCACTGAGGTCATCTCCTATATTAGGAGCACGGGCTCCTCTTACTCACAACAGGCACCATAAAAAATATTTATTGACAATAACAAGTCATTAACTCTTTAAGGCAGTTTTAAATACACCACAAACATGTGTAAATGTTTTGTTTATAAATTAATTATATATAATATAGTAGTATAGATTTTCTCGTTTATTTTAAGGATAAGAAGCATTTTCTAGCAATATGTGATGCATTTTTTTAAAAATTGAACAATAAATAATTAAATAAATCACATTCTGATCAGGAAGCCTGCAACGAATGTGACACTACAACATGTTGTTTGTTGCCTGCACAGATGCAGAAAGGGTCCTTTTAAGCACTAAAATGTGCTGTGTTCATCTGCAAACAGAAAATTGCATTGATTGATAGCGCAATCTGCAGATAGAGGAGCAGTAAAATGAGGACTTGTCTGGCATACAAAGAGACAATCATCTGTCTGAGTATGTGTGTGCATCCTGCTCCACAGGCATTCCCTCTCATACCTAATCCCTACTCGGCCACTATAATTTACGGCCATATCTGTAACTAGCCATCGACAGGAAGGAGATGAGCAAGCGAAAGAGAAAAGCAGGAGTTAGGAATCAGGCGGAGGGTCAATGGTTATATCGAGCATATAAACCCCCATGTAATGAACAATATTTGTGTACCAGGAGGAAGGTCGTCAGGGTGAAATGGAGAGCGAGTTGCATGTCACATGCAGACACAGGACTCCATTAGTCAAGAGCTTAGTCTCATGTATGATGCATTTCTGTCTACGTACACTCAAGCAAGCAAACTGAAACTCGGGATGATACATTTAACATTTCCTTGCACTGCCGATGCCGAGTAGCTTGAAATAGAGATCTCTGATCTTAATGAGACTCATCTAGATAAGCAAAGATGAAACTAAAAACAAAAGCCACAAGCTAAAGGGGCCATTTGTTCCCCTTTGAATGCAGGCATTAACTGTCATGTACAGCAGAATGAGTCATTATCCTAATTATGTTTATCTTGATAAAGCAGATTAGTTTTTCTCCACAATCCTGCATTTGATGAGGTAAAAATGCAAATAAAGGCAGACTTTTTGGAGCTTACTGTCCATCAATGCTGTAAATACTTGTGCCTTGGCTCAAATGTGCCTGGATTGAAAGCGCACAACAAAGTGAATCCAATCAGTGCCGAGCAGCTGACCGCAGCCAGTGTAAACACATTTTTATGTTTTTAGAAGGAGTCTGAAAGCTTGTTGTTTTGTTCATGGAAAAAAGCTGAGCTTTTGCAGGCAGATTAAGGCAGATCCCATGATGTGTTTGAGATTTGATGCACATTGTGGCTGCTTTAATCATCTCAGTCCTAACATAACATCACACTTTGCCAGTGTACTGTAAACATCCAGACTTCACCTTCAGGCCTGTTTCAGCCTACACTGAACCACGTTGGCTGGGCCCATCTAACTGATAGGGTTTAGGAAGACGGGGTGTGGGGGGGACGGCATGCGTTTTGTGATAATTAAACGCTGAATGAGAAACCCATCAGTGACCAGGCATCACACCTCTAGTTGCTGTTAATCATTTAAACAATACAGACCTCCATCTCGCTCACAACGGATCCACGTTCACAGGCAATCAGCCATGAATCTATCAGCGGCGCCAGGTCATTTATGGTAACGGCTGCTACGCCGCAGATGACAAGTGTGAGAGTAGATGTAATGTCCAGCAAATCGAGAGCTGACTCATCTACATCAATGTGCTAATGGGGGGGCCTGATACACATAATTAATTAACACTAGTAAAAACAAACGGTATCTATTCGAGGCATCCCGGGGTTCATTGTTCAGCACATCAGGAATATGTTTGCAGGTGTGATTAGAAAGCGACATGAGATGCTGATGGAATGTGACACCTCAGCCCCGTTAACTCGTGGTGGGCAAATATGTGTAGTTATAGTCCACACAAGCAAATAACCAGAACCTGGTAGTAGTGGTAGTAATGCAGCTGGAATACATTTAATAAGAGGTCCTTAACATGACAAAAAGAATGAAACATGCAGCTTGTAAATCTTTTATAATCTAATTACAAGTAGTTTGTAAATCCCTAACAAACCATTTATACACGTACACCTAATTCTGAGTGTTGTTATAACCACAATCTGCCAAATGCTCTGGTGGTTTTTCCTAATCTATTGAAATCCAGTTTGAAGAGGTAAACCTGTTTTTTTGTTGTTTCTAGAGGAAAGCGACTTGTGACCCATGTGCAGTCTGCAAAATTCAACAACAGTGGCTTTAGATAAGAGGAGGCATTACAGAATAACATGTTTCCTTTCTGTCTGATTAATGCATCAGTGACAGATGCTGAGGGGATTAGCTCTAGATTAGTATCCTTTCCACTGACTCTGTTTTCCTCTGTTTGCCACATTGCCTTGTGGTCCTTTTTAAGAAAAGAACCGGATCAGCTTTCCCTGTTTTCCTTTTTTTTTTAACTCAGCCGTTATTGTTTTGTCATTTTTGTTTTGGTCAAATATGCCTTGCAGGCGGGATTATTTTGTTCCACTTGAACTCAGATATATATTGAAATGTCAAACTGCTCAGGTGCTGTCAAACAAAAGACTTTCCCGCACAGTGTGATCCGTTTCACTTCATTGCTCTGGCTCTCTTGTTTCAGAGCATGACTCATCGTTTCACTTTTATTAACCCGACTCATCAGTCTTGCCAACTAAACCTGGAAATGGGAACGGATTACTTCAGGGTGGATTCTGGTGCCTGTTTAGGAACCCAGAGATAAAGCTATCAGCAGCAGGGCCTGTGCTCCATTGTTAAGACAAACACCCAGACTCTAATGAAGTGCATGTAGGTAGCATAAAGGACCAGGGTGTGTCTCTTCCCCTCTAACCCAAGTAATGCTGGTTTTCTCAGTGTTCCCTGAGTGTTTGCCGTCACAAGCAGATGTCTGCTGGCAGGGCCCGCAAGATAATGACAAAGGATTAAATCGCCTGATTCCCACACCAGCCTACCGTGTTTGTCTACCCTCTTTAGCCACAATTTATGGGCTCTGCAGAGCTGAGATAGATCGACTCTAGGAGCATAAGCTTTAGAGGAATAAAGAGGGGCGCTAATCGGCGTGGAATAATTCCATTTCAGCACAGTGATTTGGGATTAATAAAAATGCAAATTTACGGAGATGTGATGGAATGATTTTGTGTGTTGATGACATCAGATTACATCGATTATCACAGCTTTATACTGGATGTTTTTGGTGAGCCTCAGAAAGAAAGAGAACTCTTATAAACATACAGCTACCATCATATAAACTGCTAACAAGTGGACATGGTTACTGTGGCTCAGTCCAGGAGTTAAAAAACAGAATAAAAACACCTCTATTGCTGTAGCTGTCAAAGAAAAGCTTGTTAGCCAGGCTCGCTGTTCCCTTACCTAACTCACAGAATAAGCTAATTGTCTAAGCATGTCCAAAAATATCTAAGGTTTAGGACTGACTCTTATTGTATTTGTTTTTTATTCTCTAATTAATTGAGCCAAAACACTCATAATTAAACTAAATGATCTATTTTTAAAAAATGAACATAAAAGCAACAAAAATAAACAGAACAAAACTGTTCCCACACAATAACCTGCAATTTTCAATCAAAACCTAGATTTTTTGTTTGTTTGTTTCATTTATAAAATACAGGCAATTTTGTCCAAACTCAAGCGCAGTGTGGAAACACATTGCTTATTTCTAGTGGATGATTTGTGTACCAAACCTGGCAGACTATCATTTGTGTGTGTTTTAATGCAGAGTCCTACTGACTCCGGCAGTTTTGTGGATCACCAAAAATAACACAGTGTGTTTGTCATTTAGGGATAATGTAGCTGGCTGGCAAAGGAGAGCAGAGCAGCAAAGCAACAATTAGAGAACTGTTCTCTCTGGCGCGCGAACTGGAGACGAGGGGAGGTCACTGTTTTCATTTGGTCAGGTTTGCTTGGCCGCAGTGTAATAATCGACTGGCAAAGCGTCTCACTGTAAAACAGCACCAGCCAGAGAGCTGAAAGCAGAACATTGCTGCAAAATGTAGTATGAAATCATTTTTTAAAGCTGTTTACCATCTGGGCTTTGTTAATGTATATTTCTATTTATAACCTCCCAGTGCATGGATTTTTTCTTGTGTTTACACACACACACACACACAAGAGGCAACACCTTCGCACACAAGTGTATGTGATGAGGAAAGTATCCCGACAATCCCTTTCTTTGTTGCGGCGCTCACCTGTGACTGCAGTGGCACTGGCAGTTATCCAGGTGTGTGTGTGTGTGTTTGTGTGTGAGAGAGAGAGAGCCAGTGCATGTGCAACTAAGTGTACAAAAGACAGAGAGAGGGCCAGTCAGGCGCCTCTGCATTGGTTTGCCTGTTTCCACACAGTCTGGGCCCCAGAGGAGGATTTGCAGGCCAGATAGGATTAGGCTCTCTCTCTTTACACAACAGTGGGGATAAGGAGTCCGCAGAGCTCAGGAGCACTCCAAAGCCCCATTAATACATAGCAGCAAAACCCACACAGATGAGTACCTTAAACAGCTAAGCCCAGTCTGTCCATATTTGGTTATCAATGCTCTTCTGCTTTGCCACCGGTCAATTCTAATCCACAGGCAGCAATGCCCAGCGGAAAATTCACCGATAATCAGACATATCTCCCTGTCGCTGAGCTGCAGCCGCTTTTGATGCATCACATTCGAACTGGCTCATGCATAAAATATTGTTGTCAAATCATCATAGAAATTAATAAAAGTTGCAAGGACACTTATTATTTAGTATCAGTTTATTTAATCAGTGTGCGGCAACCTGTAATATAGACTGACAGCATCATCTGTTATTGCATGCCCTTGAGACCTGCACACTTCTTTAATCTTTAATTGCAATATTCATTCCACAGTTAATTCTTTTATTACAAAAATACAAATGTTCTGAGTAATATATAATCATAAGTCATCTCTTTATCCCTGAATATTTACCACAAACTGTTAATCATGCCCGTTGGGTAGAATGAGACCAGTTCCAGTTTCATACTGGGTGATTATTGGAGGAGTTTACATGAACAAGGTGTCCTCTGTGCCCTGTGAGGATTCATCAACTCCTAATCACATTAACACACTCGCGGGTGAATTCAACTTAACTTCAAACTCTCCCTGAGCTCAGATCAGACCTCTGAGGCGAGACGGCAGGAGCAGTCCGCCAGACAGTCAGTTTGCTTCTCTTTGACTGCCCCCACCCCCCAATCACTTTGATCAAGTCTTCCTGCACACTGCACATTGCTTATGTCACCATCCTTTCTGCACACACTGATTAATAAGTGGGCTGACGTTAAGGCGTCCTCTGTACTGTAATGTCTTCCCACTTCCTCTTATCCCAGCCTTCTGCGATTCTTTTCCCATCTCACTGTAAAGTCATTTCTGCTTAGCCCCTGCATTTGCAACCTCCCGCAGAGCATATTGATCTCTCCACACTCTGACGCTACATGTCCCACAAAGGCTGCAGGGCTTGCTGTACAAAATAGGGACAGACTCTGTCTCCTGTTTTCTGTACATTCCTTCTTCAATTAAAAACATATTTATAATTATTGAGATTTTTTTTCACAGGTAAATGCTGCTGATGCTGCTCTGCATCTGTTATGAGTTTGCTGTCCAAAAGAGGCAAAACCAACTATGGTTTGGATCAGGTTATGGAAATGGATAACGATAGGGCATTAGGATGCACATGTATATCCATCTGCCAGCTTTGCCTCCTTACTCTTACTTTGCATCTCACCACACATAGTGCACACTACATCACTGACACTGATTCATGGCAGAAGATTTAAATTATGAGGTGTTCAATTATCCAATAAATTATGGAAATAATTCTAAGAGATGCTGAGTTAAGATTAAACTAATCAGTGTTTCAGTGTAGTTTCAGTCTGAATGACTTGAATGATCTGTAATTATTCTTAACAGGTCTCTCAACTTCCTGGAATCAGCCAAAAAGGCTAAATCTGAGGCTAAGTCCAAAATCTCATGACCACCAAAAGACTGACGCACAGTATTCTCATTCAAAACAGAGAAGATTGACATGCAGCCAGTTATCCAGCACTCTGCTGAGATTATTGCTTCTTTCCCAAACTGTTCCGGTTTTAAGATTAGAAAAATAACCAACTGTGGATAGTGATAATATTCTTAACCAAGGTGATATTCCCAGGGCTTAATTTCACCACCTCAACAAGTGTGATAAAAGCAAAATAACAATTCCTGTTTTTAAAAAAAGAGTGTAACTGCAATGGAAACCCATGAAAGAAGAGAAAGGCTGTAAAGAATTCTGTTTCCGTCGCCGCAGACCATGTCCCGCTTTTTACAGGGGCCCTGCCACAGAGGGTCAGAGGGTCTCCAGCAAGGTCACACCACAGTCATGGATATTTACAGGCATGATATATGAAAATATTTGATCTCAATATATTGGAACAAACCTCAGAACTGAGATTTAATTAAAATTCAACTACAAAAAGGAGGCTGCCCTTTCTGTCTCTGTTTAGCTCTCTGTGTTCAGACCTGTAGATGGAGGGAGGGGGAGGAGGATGGGGAAGGGAGGGGGGGGGGTAGCAGGAGAAGCTTCCTGTGCGTGGGCCTCATGGCGCCGAGCGGGGGACGAGACCCACAATCCAACTTGCTGTCTCCACAAAACACCCTTTGCTACAAAGCACACACACCCTCTGGCACAGATTCTGCTCTCAATTTCCTGCCTGTGATTCTGGCTGCTGGTCAGAGAAAAAACAACTTCCCAACAGAAGACCCTGGACAATAATTTTCTGCTTAGATCATGTGCGAATAACCAAGCTTGTTACGTAAGAGCAGAGGACAGGGGATGAAGAAGTAATGTGACCGAAATAATTAGTGACACTGACCGAGGGACGTGTGAAATATCCAGGAACTAATTATTGTTCTCAAAATGAAGACAAAATAATTAAAGCCTTAGCAGATGATATGACTCATACTCAGTCAGTTTTTTTTTTCATTTTCAGTAGGCAGCACAAATTTAAAAAAAAAGTGTTAGAGTTATATCTGTCTGTGCGGCGTGATGGTTGATTTCCCCTGCATCAGATGATCCATATCCAATCAATAAAATGAATTCCCACAAGGTGCACAAAGCATTTAACGACTTGTTCCACTGCCACTCCCACAAACAGTACAAACACGTTCATATGTACTAGTCCTGTCATAAAGTGAGAGTAATCACTCTCCTATTTGTTTGATTACCAGTCCCTCTATAGTACACATTACATTTTCAGAAGATATCAGAAGATAATTATTATTTATAGAAGATAATTTTACCTATTTTAGGAATTCCCTTGGGGAAATTGTTATTAAACAGCTGCCATATGACAGAGCTACTACAGGGTTTTGAGTCTCTTGATGCTGGGACAAACTAGGTTAGTTTACAGACAACCAGATGAGCTACTTGTGCCTCAAGACACTGTCCTGGCCCCAAATCCCCAAATCTTCTGTGGAAAATGGAAACCCGCATAATAGGCCATTTGATTTTTAATTAATTATTAATTGGCTTAAAAAATATTGGACACAATTCAGGAACCATAGTCCAGAAACCTTCCTTGAGCTAAAAGTCTCTTTGCTCTCCGTTCTTTTCCTGCGCTTACAGAAAGGTGCTATTTTTTTCTCACTTTCTCTCGTGCTTCCTCAAAAGGGATTTGTTAGTGGTTTTCTCTATTATTTATCTTTGTCCAGTTCCTCCAGTGGAACCAGACATAGAGCAACTGAGTTCTGCTAAATGTTTCTGGTCCCAAGGAAAAGTTCCTGCGGTGGTAATGGGCAGTTACTGAGACATTTCATACTCAACCAAAGTGGTGAACTGACAGACTGTTAGATCAACAGAGAAAGGTTGCTAACACAGTCAAGACAAACACAATCAAAGAAAATTATATAAAACAAGTAGATACTAGCTTTGGATTGGTGCTTTTTGATTTCTTCAGAGCGAGTTTCCTGGCACAGACACATGAAGCGACATTGTACTGCTCTGAAGAAATAGCACCAAAAGCACTTTGCACAAAGTGTTTACATCAGCAACCTATAGCCAGATATAATGGAACACATAGACACCTACATTACTTAAAGACAAGCCTCTAATTAGACTGGCCTTTAGTTCTCAAGCCTGATAAACAATCTTAGCGAAGACAACCATGTCATTAAAAAGCTGCGAAACCCTGTGTCCACATGCTGTAAAACAAACATTTATTTCTACAGCGCCTCTAACTTTATAAACTACTGCTGGTCATCTCTTCATGAAAAAAATCCTATATCATGAACGTTACAAGAACCTGGGGATGTCCCTAATTACAGGGCGCGCGTAAACCAAACCAAGCCTGGTCGTCCCTGGAGGGGTAAGAACACAAAAAACATCAGGCTAAAGCTAGTTGTATTGTTGTTGCCAAGGAGGAGAAGAGTGTGGAGGAAGTCCTAAATCAATCCCACTCACTGAGGGGCTCACAGTAGGAAAGAGGCTGTCATCAACAGGAGGTGGATCTGTCACGATCAATTACAAAACCGCAGGGAATAGCCCTAATGAATTTTGAAACCAGCCTTTGTCTCTCTTTGTTTTTTCTGTGCTGATAAGCTCATCATAGATCATTTCTATATTTAACACACATGCAAATCTCTCGCCTTCACAAAATAAAACATTTTGGTAATATGCTATAAGAAAAGTTCTGTGACTCTCTCTCTATATATATCTGTGAAAATCCCTTTAGCCCAAAAGATTAGTCACACAATCACAATGTTAATGTAAAATTAATATATTTTATTTTACTTACGCATTATCCTATTACTGTACAGACAAACAAATTGACATTATGCAAAGGTTTTAGCATGCTTGTTATTAAAGCTGCTGTAAATACTAAACATCTGCTCGACGCAACTGCTCCATTAGCCACCATTTCTGTCGTGAGTAATCTGTGCTATCTGCAAGGACGTTAGATAATATCTGTGACTTTGTGCGATGTAATCTGTGCTAAGTCATCTTCATTCTCCTCCACGCACTGCTCAAAAAAAAGGGGACACCCAAACGCCTGCTTTAACCCACAAAGGTTTGGGACACGCATTGACTACAGTAGCGAAACTGAAACACTTAGTGAGAGAACACGTATCGCGAAAGCCTAAATAGGTCAAAAGTAAACTTGAGAGGTTTGTTGTAATTGTTCTGAAACACACAGTTTGAAAAGCAGCTGACGTAGCCCACAGAGAGAGGCGCGCTGGAAAGTTCAGTTCTAATCATGAAACAAAACACAAATATTTTATTTAAATTTTTACACATACAAATTGCATTCAAATTAAATATATCCAAATATTCTGCTTGACTTTACAGCAGGCCAACAGGTTGATGTGTTTTTTTAACTCTAAACGGTTACAGCCTGAATGAACAGTATTAGCTTTTTGGGACAATTGCAATAAAAGTGTCTTCAGTTCTGTAGGACAACTCCAGTGCAAGGACACCGTGGTCTATTGATCCCTGCAAAGCTGTGCCGATGTTCCCTTCATATGTAGGTCAATGAGGCTGCAGACTCGCTCAAGTGCAGCTTCAGTCAGATATTTAGGTCACACCCCAATTACAGTGAGGCAGGGAGATGAGTTCTGCAGGGGAAATATCTTTATGGAATACAGCCATTTCTTTGAATATTATCTTGTAGTTATTTTGAGCCTGAGCTCTGACAAGGGCTCGAAGCAACAAGCAGCAGCAGAAGAAAGATGACAGCTCGGGTGATTGGGTTTGAGAGTGGACCTGTCTAGCCTCTATGCTAATTCCCTGGCTGCTAGACAGTCTTGTGTTGGTGAAGCTCTCCAGCCAGCTTTTCTTTCAGATGACATCACCATTCACACGGGCATATTGACATCACCGAGAGAGTATGTTTGGAAATCCCAACATTAGCAGCAGAGCTGTTTGTTCCTCAGTTCTCTTAAACTAGTCGGCTTCTCGAATCAGATCTGCTCAAACCTGATTCACGTCCCCCAAACCAGTCCACAAAGCTATCCTGAATGCCAAAGCTCACTGTGGGGTTTTAAATTGGCAAAAGAATGTTGCCAACCCCATTTTACCTCTCCAAGGGAAGCCCTGGGAGAATAAGCAGACTGAATGTAAAGTCAATACCGTCATACACAAGCTCTGCATGTGGTCCACATCAGATCAGCACCGAGAGCAACTCTCAGCGAGGGGGGTGGATAGGAGGGCTCATTTGAAAGCCTCTGAATACGCGAACGAACTGAAGCAGATACGCCGAGGCGATGGTGAAAATTCTAAATGTGCGGCTGCAGGTGTGGGGAATAAAACAGACATGAGTTTTCCCACAAAAGAGAACTTGTGACACAGATAGACAGTTGTCGAGGGGAAGGAAGCAGGAGAACAAGTGCTCCTAATTCACAAGATTGTCATTAGTGTGACAGATTTAGTGCACGATGACAGGAGGGCCTTGCACTCTAAGTGGGGGTTTTCAGCTCTCTGTGTTATTTTAAACAAGCTTATGATCATGGCAAAGTGACACTAACTCAACTCCCACATAAGCTCCTGGCAAGACTCTGGTGGATGAAGATATACTTACTTTCTGTTTAAAATAAAATCATGCTTGCATCATGCGCTCTGAATTACAAAAAGCAATTTCGTGCAACCTTAATCTTAGAGGTAAAATGTTTTTTTAAAAAATGGAAAAGAAGGTTAATTGGTCAAACATAATACTGTGGGAGAGATATAGATAGAACTTAGTTGCTTCATTGCCATCTACGACTTAATATAACAGAAACTGTCCCATTTGCAGGGTCAGGCCTTTAGCACAAAACCCCTGTGAGGTGTTTTGCATAGACGGACTGCTAAATTTAAAAAGAACAAACATCATACGACATGTTTAAAACAACACAATTGTAATAGACTGGAGCGTAGGATTGTCACACTTGACACACTGACACTGACAATAGGAAGTACATACATTATTTATATCCCTCAGAAACAAGCAGGGGGAAAGTACCTGTGCTTTCGTAACAACACAGAGGAATTTTCTCTTAGCGGCTGGTGCCACAATTTGAGTTGCAAAACATGAAACTGGGCATTCCACTAACAATTTTCATTTTTATGCTGTATATGGTTCCAGGAGTTCAAAGCTGGTCTCTTGGTCCGTCCAGTTTGAAATACCTTAAAAAGCACTGGATGGATTTAGACCAAAGTTAGATATTCATTCTTTAAGCAGATGAATTTTCACCCATTTGGCTTCTTTGTCATTATAAGCTACTGGCCTTCCCACTGGCCCCTCTATGTTTAGTGCTGCATCAACGGAGCAAACAGGATCAGATGGTAGAAAACACACCTGCTGGACACTGGGATGCTGTCATTGTCAGAGGGAATGTGGTAGCATGTAGCTTAAAGCTCAGTCACGCAGAGATGTTTTGAAACTTGGAAACAATGGTTTAAGCGTCAGACTGGAATGTAGAAGGTCGCAGGTTCGAACCCCGTCTGACTCCTAATCTATTCACTGCCAGGTGTGTCCCTGAGCCAGACACCCAGCGCTAGCTCCATGTAAGTCGCTTTGGATAAAAGCGTCTGCCAAGCAAAGTAAAGTAAAGAAACTCTATCTAATTTCTCTTTTAAGCATATCTGACAGAACAGGAATGCTTCTTTTGCTGGCCAAGGCACACTTTTACTCCTTCCACATGCATGGATGTGACCTTTTTAAGGGTTTCTATGCTTTATATAACGTGTTAAATCACCACCTCGGCATTTTTTGAAGTCTTCTATCAGGAAGCTGAGACGAGAAAGATCCCTGTATTTCCCCTCAGTTAAAGAGATTATCTTTCGGTTTAGAAAAGCTGCTCTGTCACTTTATTGTAAATCTCTTCCCTGTTACCCATCACCATCAGCCACCTGGAATTTTCTGACTTGCATCCCAGTGAAGAATTCCTGTGAGCTGCACTAACAGTGAGCACAAGCAGAAAATATTTCCTCCTTAATCTTAAGCCTGTTATTCTATGGCTCCTTCCCTCTGGCAGAGGAGACACACTCGATGGCCTTCCCAGTGTTATCCCTTAAATCTTCCCCACGTTATTGCTGACATTAGTCTGGCTGTTTCAGCTGTTATATCAAAGCAACACAATGGACACTTCAGGACAAAATGTCCTATGAAAATGCATGAAGGAAAACCAGAAAATCTTTAACAGATACATTGTCGGTTTCTTCAGTAATGACAAGCTCTGGTAAGGTCTTTAAGAGGCTGAATTACATCACGAGGAGCTAACGAGTGATGAATCTCTTGGATATATAACAACCAGACGTGCGGGGAAGTATGTGTCGATAACAGATAATTACATGGTTTACATCAAACACACACACACACACACACACACACACACACACACGTCTGCTTCAGGAGGTGATTTTTACAATTGGAATGTATGATGTCACTGTGTAAAACCATACACTGGAAAATACAAGAACGAGCCCTTAAATTGAGCTACAAGTCAACAACACGACAAAAGCAAGGGTGGGTTTTCCCGATGAACACTCCCTTTTTGTGTGATTTTTTTTTCCCTTTCTATTTATGCTGATGCTGTGGAAACTTCAAAGAAGTCAAAAACCGAGGAGAGGGAAAAAGGATCTGTTTTGTTTTCCCTGTGCCTGCTACTAGGTAACTTGGCAGATGGCCAGGGAAAGGAAACCAGAAGTGTACAGCACAGGAGGCGGCACCTGATCAACAGCGACTGATGTCCTGATCTCATTTTCTGACACCTGGCCCGTCAGCAGCGGCAGCATGACTGTGGGCAATTGATTAAAGATTAGGTGTCTACACAGTGTTACCAGGCTACAATGCAAACAGCATTAGTCATGTGTCTGTAAGGTATGCTAAAGGAAATTAGAACAATATGTGTTTACTGTAAGCATGGTCAACTTTTTTATTACAATTCTCTTTAAATGAACCATAAACTCTGAGAAACTCACAAAGATTTACTCTCCTTTTCATGGTGTGTGTACATTTCTGTCCACAGACCTTTCTCTGGATTCATTGATATGGAGGAGTGTCCTTTGGTAATACTGATTATATATAACATGCACTATATATTTCAGCATCTTAGATGTTTGTGTACATATGCAACGTATAAATCTAACAATGAAGCGCGTTTTCTTGCTGTTGCTTCTGTCCGGCGTTGTCACCGTGATGCCTCGTTTGCAGGTGCGGAACGCGTCCGCACACTAACATTATTATGAATAGCGGCATGTCTGTGATGGTAAAGGGCAAACAGAAAGTATGAACCGGCCTTTACCGGGAAAATCTGTGATCACAGAGTTGACATTTGCCAAATGAACATGTAGCAATTTCAAGATGCTATGTGCATATGATTTCATGCGAGCTTTTCTGTAGTATTATGAGATAGCTAACAACAACATTACCTGCCATTCAAGGACAGCACTTTACTCTCATTCCCACATTCATGTTGAGCAGTGAAAACACTGGCAGTCTTGCTCAATCATCCTATTGCCATTTGGAGATAAGACTTTAACCTACCTCAACCTTAACGATAGCAACTGGTGATCATTGAAATGTCTGTGTTACAATTCATGTAGAAGGTGGCACATCCATCAGGCTGTGGAACGGTGTGTTAAACAATTTTCCTCACAATGAGATTACTCCCCATTCATTACTCTCTTTCTCACACACACAAACACAAAGCGCTCTCTGCTTGCTTTGATGCCTCTCTATTCACACAGATCAAAGGGAGGAGGCGCCTGAGCATCCAGACAAGCTCCTCCACAGACTGTCTTCAGAATGAATGCATTAAAAGGTTAGTTCTTTAATGAACTCTTTAGCACCATCACCTTTCACCTGCTCTCAATATCTGACTCAGTCAGAAGAGATTATGTTATACAGGCCTTTTACTTCAGCTTTTATAGCCGACAAACTCAAATAACTTGTTTGAGTCGTGGCTGGAAAACCAGAAGCAGGCAGCATAAACTGTGAGCAAAACGAATGTTTACTCTTTTCCTATATCGGTTCTCTTATCTCGCTATCAGTCATGACAGCTGATTGCTCTTACAGAGAAACAGCAGTGTAAAAGATCAGAAAGAAGAAAGCAGCTTGCACCCAGGTGCTGAGGGAGTCCAAAGGACACAGCCGGCCAAAGGTCACTGAAGTGCAGAGCCTAAATTACATAACGGGCGTTTTACTTTAATTTATTCAGATGCTGTATAGTTGAATTTATAGAGAACGGAGATAATCCCAGAGAAAATTGGTGCAATCGTGTTGCTGTCAGCCTATTTGTGTCCCTGGGTCAGATTCAAGAAGGAGGGGGGTGGGTGAGTATTACTACATCCTGCTGTCTGCCTGGAAGTCTTTTGTGATATACTTATCATAACATACATATTTCCAAAGCCACAACATTTCACTTATTGTTTTATTAAAGACAAAAGTATGTAATAATTTAAGAAATATATATCAACTTTAAGTTTGGCATGAATTTAGTTTGTTTATCTGTCTTTTGCAGGGACAACAGAGTCTATTCCTGCATGCTCTGAGAAAGGTGGCTACTCTGTTGACACGTAGATAGACAACAGCAGTGTATGAATTAAGAGAAGCCCGCTATTTAAATTGTATGAGGCCACCCTGTCACAATGGGCACTGACAAAACAAGACCAAAATAAAGAATAAATATATAAACGCGCCTGCAGTGTTTTGATATCAGATAAGACTTTGATGCTTTAATCTGTTATTCCGACTGGACTTCCTGGATCATGTTTCACTTGCTCACCAGTATCTGAAACAACACATACTCAGCGGTACGCGCAGGGCACAAGACTGCTGTGTTAAATAATGCAACAAACGTGTCTAACAAAAGGACAAACACGTTCACACCTTAAGGCAAGACTCTGTGGACTGTGATATGGAGCTGGAGCACCTGAAAGAGACCTGAGAAAACTTGAGGCCTTCTTGTTATGAGGTGATACAACAAACCTCCGAGGCAGGTCTCACATAGAAACAGCTAAGATTACGATGCTTTGTCTTCTCAAGGATCACAAGCTATTAGTGCAAAGTCAATAAAATTTGCATTGCAAAGCACAACCGCCCCAGTTATTAACACTTTTCCAGGTTAGACTCGTGTTTAAATAGACACACAGCTGCAGAGGACTGCAGAGGGACAGTTGGCATCTTTGGGTGGTCCAGTTCTCTCTTCATCTCTACACAATGTCCAACACCAGTGTGACATTCCTCACTGAAATTACTGCATGGTCTGCTTTGGAATTTTTTTTTTTTCATTATGGTGATTTGTTTTTTTTTTGACTTTCTTTTCTAACAATTCCATTTTTTTATTGGGAAAAGCATATTTACCATGAACTCCTAAAACCGCTAAATGTATTGAATAAAAAAATACATATTTCTAATAAAAAGGTAAAGTTTAGGGTTGGATTGTTATTACTACTTGAAGCCCACGAACGTAACTGTTAAGCTGTCTTTGAAAATGATCCACAAGTGCTTTGTGAATTAAATAAAAGCCAATTCAAAATGAGAAGGAGCACAGGACTTCTGCACGCTGTAACTGTTCACTGATATGTACCGAGACTTCTAGACTTCATGTTCATATTCTTACCGGAGCAGCTGCAGTCATTTTTTTCTCCTCTGATGCCAGTTTTGCCAGAAGACAACGCATTATTTCACAAAATAATTTTAGACCTCAGATTCCTAAAACTCTTTATCCTTCTAATTTTTTTTTCTGGCAGTCCCAACTACCCTGTCTTTGTCTTTCTGCCTCCTCAGGCTTCTGGCGCCCCGTGCAAGGCGCAAGGGCAGGAGGAGCCCCACTTGGCACAAGGGAAGGATGATTCCCGAACAGCCTGACAACTTCACTCCCTAACGCTCTTTCGTCTGCCCCACTGACTGAGTTTTTAATAAATGATGAGATGTGGTATAAATAAACCACAAGGCAGTGCAACTGCCAAAAGGCAGAGAGAGAGCGATACCAAGGTAGCACACAAGAGGTGATAAATAAGTCAACAAAGACTCATTTGCACTACTTGGTTTCTATAACTGTGACTGTGGCGCTACATTAGATTGGATTTGAGTGGTAGCAGGTATGTTACTGCACATGCATAATTCTTTCAGGAACAAAAAACAGCAAAGACGTGCACCACCTTTGTAGGATTTCTAAATATAACTCAGTGTGCAAGAGCTTGAATTGTTCCTGCGTAGCTTGTCTCAATCACTACTCCCCCATCTGAAAAGTTAAGCAATATACACCAGCTTTGCTCATATGTTGTGTATATTTCTAAATATAATAAATCCTCCTAAACAGCAGTAAGCCTTAAATTTAAAAATGAACATTATTACTAAACACAACTCTGGGCTCTTTAGTTTCATGAACAATAGGTCACCGATTCATAAATCAAGATGTGGGGAAATCATAATAACGGCGCTGACCTCTTTATCTTCAGCCAACCACTGACAAAACACTGGTATTTTGCAACTGAATATCAGCCTATATTCCAACTCTGTCACTGCCACTTTTGCTCCAGTTATGGTCTGCAGATAAAGACAAACCTTGTCCTAGATTCTGCAAGAGCTCAAGCTCGTACAGAGTGCAGTTTAAAACTAGGTGAATTTTTATTTAGTTAGTTAGTCTTTAAATTTTTTTACAGCATAGCAGCTAATGCTAAAATGTGCCGTGTGTGTGTGCACTAAACAATTTTACAATAGTAATTAATTATATAATTTTATTTTTGTTTCATTTCTATTAATAAAGACTCTCATTATGACCTGAAAAAAAAATGAAGCTGAAGTTTACCAGAATGGTGGCTTTGATTGGATAAAGGTAGACAACGCCAAAGGCAGGGATGAACTGAGCCAGAGGAATAGCTGAAAGGTGTAAATTACACAGCGTATTAGGATCCAGCATTAGTCAATGGAGCTAGAATGATGAAAAGCATGATGAAAGACAAGGGTGAAAAGCTGACATGCAGTGGGGGGGCTGTTTCAAATATTCTCCATTACATCAAAGTGATTATTGGGGGTACTTAGCAGCTTTCATATTAAAATGATTAAGGCCTTTGAAAAGCGAAGAGCTGGTGCGGCAGTGGTCAGTGGGAGTCCTGGAATAAAGGGAAGAATGAGGCTTAAATACCTTCTGAAGGACAGGCTATGAGGCACGTTTTGGTCCCCTGGTGCTGCTTCTCCTCACTTTCAGGTAACTTCTATTGTCACGTCACTGCAAAGAAGAGAATAAAGTCTTATCAAATAGGCAAACCAATAAAAAAAATGGCAACAGCATAGCAATAATCTCCTCGTCGCTTTCTCTGTTTGTGCCATTGGAAGTCCCTATCAGCGTCAGCCGTTCATTTTATGGTTTTTAGCCACTGATTTACAATATTCTTCTTCTCTCAAGTATTGTAAAAGCTTATGCTTTTAACAGATGGTCAACACAAAGCAAACAGGTGGAGAGTGCATGTCCCGGCCTGCTTTCTTGACGTCCTCAGGGGCACACATAACTCATATAATCTCCGTCTGTAACAGAAGAACCTGTTCTGCATCTCTTGAAAAGTACTGATGCTTCTCACTTCTGTGTTCACTGTCGGACCTTTGAGGACAAACTGTGCAGATTAGCAAACAGAGCATCGGCCACATTACAAATTGTTGGGCTCCCTTTGCAGTAGATGTAATAGAGGAGCACATATTGATTAGTTGATTAGTGTGAATGTGACTTTGCCTTGTGGAATATTCATGAAAGTAAACAGATGCCTAGAGAGACTCTGGCTAGAGAAACCAACTGCTCTCTGGTTTGTCTAGATTAAAGGCTTGTGCAACACAAAATCACTGACCTAAGTGAACAGGAGAGGGGTCGAGACTTCCACCAGGACCGTTCCAGTTTACACTTGAGTATGTCGGACAACAGATTTCTTTTTTACTAAGTTGTGCAAAAAGGTCAGATTGTTCCCTGGAAGTGTTGATACAAGATCACAGTGTCTTAAAATGCAAATCAAATGTAGAGAGCGTTCTACCAAAGAAGAAGACAGGATGTTCTTTCCGATGGCAAAGGGATTATAGAGACAACTAGAGAGAGACGGGAGGTTAATGTGATGTGATAATAAGATATAGCATGGTGGAAAGCAGGAGCGTGGTGGCTGGGCTGTTAGGTGGGCGTACACACATTTGCCTTTAATTTAACAACCGGACGTCTGATAACTCACGCGGAGAGGCTTCAAACCTGTTTGCGTTTATAGTCCATTTACAATACATCATGCACTGCCCTGTTACTGTGCTCTAACTGTGTCATCACGTTTTATTTTTCAGTTCTCTACTTCAAAATCACACACCGAGGCGCCTGCTCTTTATATCTCGGCTCGTGCCTTTTCATGTCCCGCTATAGGTGAAACACTTCCAGGTGTCTTCTCGTTACATTTCTTCAGCGCTGTGCAGTGTTTCCTAACGTTTTCCTTGTTATCCACAACCTCAACGAGAGATTCAGCCATCTAACCTTTTCGTGTGGCATTTGAAACGGTTGCATAATTTCATTTGTGACAGGGCAAAGCACTGTTTACACACTCACTCTTGTTTTATGCATTTTACCCATATTTCAATGATTCTAATGATTTGGCAAATATTCTGCGCAGCTGTGTTAAAAAGGTCAGTGACTTGAGTTCATTACGTTTTAATGGAAGCAGGTGACCACTTATTAATCCTCCCACTGCATTCCTTGACATCTCACTTTATTCTCTTGCCTGCGTTACGTTATTTATTATTTTTATGCCACAACGTTGCCCTGAAATTAAAAGCCATTGTTGCAGGAACCCAGTAATCTTGGCAGCCACCCACCTACACATATCTGATGGATATGATGTTCTAACAGGGAGGCTAAATATTTGCCGCCCAGCTGCCAGATCACAGAAAAGTGGACTGTGACTGCTGCAGCTCTAGGGGCAATACGCTGCGTGTCATAAAGCCCTGGGAACCACAGAGCTGTACGTTGTCCTCACACACACACACACACACAGAAATACTCCCAGGGGAGACAGAGGCAGTCAATCACTCCTAGCAACTAGGGCATCTTATCCCCGACTCACCCTCACTGGTTGGACATTGGCTCATCTGGCTTAGCATCACAGGAGTGGAAACATGGGGGGGGGGGTCCTGTTCTCAAATCACGGAAAGTAAAACTGGGATAGAGAGAGAAAATATTGTGTCTGCCTATGGTACTGCATAGTTCTGCTGTCACTTCCTCTAACATATGTATTTTGATTACACTCATGCAGATTATTATTTAATTATTGGACCCTTTCTCCTGTGTTTCATGACAAACCTGTAAAAATAAAGTTGTCTGCCTCGCTGCTTGTGCTTGCCTCTGCGTTTGATCACCACCGTTCTCCTGTGGGTCATGACAATAAAGCTCAATTGTTCATTTACCTCAATAACTACATTCATCATAATGTGGCCCATGCTACGCTGCTCCCCGAGCTCATCAGTTTATCAGACAGTCGCTTCAGAATTTCAAGATGGGTCTGAGACAGAAATGAATGAATAAAACCAAAATGGAACCATTTGTGCCTCCACCAGAAATCAATTCATTTTCAGCGTTCAGTGGAAAAGTAGAAAAAGAAATGAGAAAAAAGTCTCTTAACATCTCATCTTTACTGCTTTTCCACAGAGAGCCTGGCATTGTCTAGAGACGGTGCAGAGATCTTCTACCAAGGCTTATTAATTCACTACACTCATCTCCCCGAGCTGGCTATCATTACAGCCCTATATATAGAGTCGCGCAGGGAATAGTGAGGGATGCACACACACATTAACATTAATGACTTTAGGCTCTGCTCGTGTGCTCACAGACGCACACATGCAACTGTGAAAAAGAAAGTGAACCAACCGAGCTGGCATCCGGTGAAATAAAGATTCCTCTGTTTACAAACACAAGGAAGAGCGTTTCTGTTTCTCAACATCAGGTTGACGCTGCGTCTCACGTTGCACTGCTGAAAGGCAAGAGCGGAGATTAAACGGGGATGTTCGGGAGGCTGGCCGGGTGCGAGCTTCTACAGCGAGCTTCTTTGCTAATGAACAATCATCAGGCCTCCCCCGGTGGCTGTTGCAAAGGACCAGTGCATGTCTGTATTGTAGAAGAAGGATTACGTTGTGTCAGCCCCTTCCTTAGTAATTCCATCCCGATCTCAGCAGGAGTCTACAGAGCCCATTACATTTTCCCTGTTAATCAGGATCTCGTGTCCAATGTTGCAACCCGGTTATGTACACAGGTCTGAACACATCTTGTTAAAGTGAGTCCTGCAGGACGCATTTCAAGGAGAGAGCCAGTGCTGAGGCTACTTTAAGTCTTTCCTCCCCTGCAGCACCCCCAGCTGCCCCTCCTCGGGCTCCATCCTGGGTGGCTCAGTAGTGGGGTAGCAGATGGTGCTGAGGAGGGGGAGCATGTACACACACACTCCTGTCCCCCTGCCTGAGCCTTGAGGGGGTTTGCAGCACGGAAGGGCAATCCAGTGGGCTTCTACCCAGCAGCAGCAGAATGTGACCCCACTCTCTCTCTCCTGCTCTGCCCTTAGGCCCGAACACGATCAGCCACGCATAAACCAAGGACGAGGCCAATGCTCTTCTCCTCCGCACACACACAAGGGCAGCAAAGATGGGTCGATTCTCAGCTATTTTCCCACATCCAGGATCCATTAAGTGTCTTGTGCATGTATTTTGTTTGCACGTTACATTAACTGACAGCAGGATGAATGATTTATTTGGAGAAGGGGTGGGGTGGGGAGGGGGGGGGGGTCAATTGTCAAAGATGGATGGCATCAATATCATTTTGTCCTTGCTGATGAATCAGGCAATTTGCCCGTTTAAACAGATCTATCTCTGTGCTGTTGTACAAGCATGGGCTCAGAAAGGACTCCAGGGACATCCTCCTCTGTTTGGACACTGAAGAGGAAAAAGAAACAGGTGGGAAAAGGAAAAAAAACTAGAAACCTCATTCCAGCATATACATCCTAAGCCCCGTGCCGCTACCCTTCAGTGTCTCTTAAATCTTTATGCAAATATGAGCCAGCTGATCTGGGAGTGTAGCTCTCAGTGAAACACAGTAGAAGAAGGTTGTGGGTCAAAGTGCTGAGTGCCCTGGGCACAGCAAGCATCAGATTCACTGGGTGCTGCAACATGTTTACATTTACAAACCTTTTCATTGATTTTTTTTTTAACGATTTAATATCAATATATATCCCCCTCCAGAGCTAGCTGATAAATTAGCCGGGAAAAATATTATGCATTTGAATAAGCACCCATTTACATTATTTAGCAATGGGAATAGCATCATAACACACAAAGGTAAACAATTAGTAAAGAGATAAAGCACCAATTAATCAAAATGAATGAAGGATGTATGGAAATGACTTCAGGAGTAATATTATTTCCGCATGCGGGGTTTGATTTAATCGGCATTATTCTACAGTGAGCAAGCCGCCTATTAGACTATGGAATATTGCAGGGGGGAATGAGTGCTGTGAAACAGGCACAATAGGCTGAGCTTGTGTTTTCCTGGAGGCATACTGCATGCTCTCGTGTCAGTCTTGCTCACTGCTGGCAATGACCAAATCCATCATGACATGTGGACAACAAAGAGCTACAAGAACGCCCGCCTTAGCGTGCAGACACACCACACTGCGTCTTCGAAGACAGCGCGCAGTGCACTATCTCCCCAGAACACAAGCCGATCCCCATGCACAGGGAGCACTACATGTCACAGAACACAGTGAAATCTTTAAGCGCCGTATCCAAACCAAAAAGCCCCGTCAAATAGCTCAACTCGACGTGAAATGCAGTGGAGCTGTTGATGGTGCCGGAGCAGAGCTAGTCAGTATGGGGAATTTTCCAGATAAAGCTTTTCTGGTGGAGAAGCAGGAGAGTCCAGTTATCATTATATTCCACACAATTCTTTAAATTAGCACGAGATTAGGGAGTGCATGGTGATTAAGCTCATTTGAAGTATTGAGGATCCGTCTGGGCATTGGCAAGAGCCACACTTTAATTAATCTGGTAATGGATGAGAAAAATAAGCACTCTTACACATATCAGCATTTTGCTGAGCAGGAGGAAGTAGAGGAGCTGGAGGGGAGGGGGGGGTGTGTGGATAGGATGGGACATGGGGGGGGGTGGCGGTGGCTTTTTAAAGGCAGACACAGAGAGTGAAATGGAGCACGTTGCCTACAGGGAAATTAGCGTTGAGTGTAGTCTGATGAATGTGCCATTGTATCCATGTTATAGTGGAAGAAAGGAGACTGTATGAAGTCGTGTGGGTTTTTTGTTGTTTTTTTTTTGCTTTTTATCGCTCCCTTGCCCTTGTCGGGGAATTTTCCCTGGAAACAAGAGATGTGAGAGGATTGCAGATCATGCAAAGAAGGGCAGCAGCACCACATTAACAGTGACAATTGCACAGTGTGTGAGACAGTAGTGAGGATATAACACTTTGTTCTGACCTGAGTCAGAGGGCTGTTGTGACTGACCCTCACATGACAGACACCAGACTCAGTTGGCCAATTAACTCTGTTCTACCCTGTTTGACATAGTGGCACAAGTGACAATTGCTTTTTTAGGCAAGAGTTTTATAGGGGCTCAACAAAACTAACATTTAGTCACACAATCCACGAGCTGAGCTGGTGCTTGTTAAATAATTAAACACAAAATGTCCTGGAAGAGGTTGAGACAGGCTGAGTTACACAGACGCTGTGGTGTTCCTGCATGGTGGTCAGGAATCCGCCAGCCAGGAAGGCTTCTCACCCAGGACAATCCCAGGAGTGGACTTCTTTGCCTAATTAGCTTTGGATAAAAGCGTCTGCCAAGCAAAGTAAAGTAAAGTAAAGTAAAGTAATTAGGCTTACGCCCCTTTAACATTTAATAACGGCCAGCTGGATCTTCAGTTGAATACTTAATCCAAGTCGATACTGAGGGATTTCACAAAGATTATCAGGATTATGAGACAAAAGACTGTCCCTTCCTGTTTTAAACTCCCCCCAATATTTTACAAATATTTGAATGACAAAATTAGTATGTCGCGTCCCACTGCACAGTCGGTAGTCACAGAAACACAGGTTACAGACATATTGTTCACTGTTCCTTTGTTACGCTGCAAGAGCTCACATTTTTTAGACATCAGCTAAAGAACAGATGCATGCACTGCGTCATGTAGCAGGACGAATCTGTGCCAGTGCCTATCACTCTAATACACTGAGCCACGGGTAGTATAATAGGCAGTAAATGAGAGATCTTCTAAAAGCCTCTACTAAAAAGCCTAATCACATATGGGGAGGTCAGTGGACCATCTGTTGAGTGATTGTTATCTTGGACAGCTCTCGCCATACCTGAACATCAGCATACTGGAGGTATTCCCTGGCTGCACAAATTCAAAAACACAACCCATCAAAAAATAAATAAATAAATAAAAATTAGGAAGCGCATGAAGAGGAAATGCCTGTCAGATTTTCAAAGAACACTGACAAATAAAACCCTCAAAGGACCAATAAGTATAAATGAAAATCTTTTTGTGTTAGACTTAGAAAATCTCAGCAAATCTGGCTGACAAGTCAAACTGCTTGTAGCACGCAAAGGTGGCCCTGCTTGTGCACAGTGTGTGTCATCCCTTAGTTCGGTATACATTAAGACATGCCACTGTCTATTTACCACCTCTGACATCCCCCACCGGACATGCAGCTCTTGTCAGCTTTGCTCTGAACCAACTTCACGGCATGAAAAACAGATAATGCTAGCGTGGCCTACTTATTTTCCCCTGCCTTTCCCTGTGTGTGTAATAAGTAGTGATGGCATGTCCTCTTAAGGGAATGTAACTCTGAATGTGAGTTGGCTCTGTAGAGGAAAGGGTCAGCGTGAGGGGGGAGTGGGACCTTTCTCTCATTAGAAAAGCTATGAACACTGCCTCCAAAACAGAACCAGAGTGGTAAATAAGATGGGTTACAGCAGCCCACTGCTGCCACCATGGACAGTTATTATAATAAAAATAAAGATTTTTTTTTTTAAAGACCATTTTCAGTTATAACAATCGTTTTAATACAACATAGATATAAGACATAATTAACATAATTAATTTTTTTTGTTTTTTTTTCCACACAGTATGGATCAGGACCAGTCTGCAGGGGTGCACGGTCTCAGAGCTCACATTTCATTGCTAATCTTGACACTAAATTGAGATAATATAACACTGAAAAGTTAACATAGAGTAAATTTACACTGACCAAATGTTATCTGTACGGAGTTCAAATCAACTCTCTAGGTGTACATTTGACACTGGGTTTTTTACTGTGTACAGCTAGGCGCCTGTCAGTATGTGTTTCAGACCATATGTATTAACATGGAAAAAAATGTACCTCTGCCCTCACCACCATCTTATATTGAATGTTTGTTTCTGCTCTAGGCTCCGTCAAATTATTGGCTGATGAAAAATACTGTATGCTATAGTAACATAGTAATAAGAAATGTTTGCAAGGTTGCATCAATACTGGGAACAGCTTGGCTAGATGCTAGATATCAGTAGTCAAGACTCATTCATGGCTATATTGGATTATGCATTTATGTTAAAGCAGCAGTAAAAACAAACAAATGTAAGGAAGCATTGTAATAATAAGGACTTATTTCTTTTTGTCTTTCTCAGTATGTTTACATTATTCACATGTTAATTTTGCATCTATTTATTTAATTTGTTTTATTGTCACAAATACACCATTCCATACCTTCCATTTCTGACCTGTGGCTTTATTTTTTGCTAAATTTCTAGAACCTGAACACTACTATGCAGCTACAGCCTTAGTTGGTCTGGTATGACCAGTAACTTATGTGAATAATTTCAGTTAGCTCGAGCAAAGTTTGGCTAGCGCACAGTGAATGAGATTACTGAACCAGTCTGGTCACTCTGAGTCATTTTATTTACAGTTATCAGACATTAGCAGCTGTAGCTACTGTGCAAATAATGATTATGTTCTAAAATAAATGCCGTGTAGCACTAGCACAAATAGAGAAGAGTCAGAGATTCATTTATTTCTGAAGCCAACCGTAAGGTTAAACACTAGAAAGATCATGTCTGAGTATATTATGGGTCAGTAAATGACCTATGTTAAGACAATCAAATGGCTCTAGATGGGATGGCCACTCTCCACACCCAGGATTAGGTCTGCTGACCCACACTGGCTCAGCCACCTACATAAACACCATAAGCAGCTGTCTTATAAAACACACCATAGATCCTGCCTAACGTTCACTAGGTTTCTTTTATGCTGTACACCCGCCTCATACTGTATGATCCAGAATTATAAGCTGATTTCTGATCTGACTAGGAAAATGCAACAGTTGCATTTAGCAGCTCTGGATGCCCTCCCTCTCCTGCTGGGACCAAAGCATCTTAATTCAGGATGGGGATCTCAGTCAGCAGGTAAGTGCTGGTCTAATCAGCCAGCCATATGTCCTCCTATCCCCTGTCTGATTTAGGTTTCCTCTCAACCCAGTGACTGATTACAGCATGGTTTGATAAATTATATCTCCTGTGAAAACTGCTAATGATTTGCAACTTTGAAACGGCTGTCCATCCTGAATTAGGTTTCCTGCTCGTGAAGAGAAAACTCTCTGCATTTCTTTTCTTCCCCATGGCCCATCTGTGTGACCGGGTTGGTCACAGGAAGTCCATGCGGCTGCCTCGATACCCCTCAATGTTTTTGTGGGTCACAGATGCCCTTTTGCGCCAGCTGAAGCCAAGAGGAGAAGCAGTCATAAGACACATTAAAACCAGTAGTCTGCTGCTAAGACCTCTGCAGTGCACATATCACAGAATTTGTGTCGCACTGTATGTTACAAACCGATCTCCCCTACTGCGAAACCAGGCATTGAATTTAGGTCATGACCGTTTACCTTGTTTTCATGTGATTTCATACCGCAGCAGGCGAATAAACTGCAGCGACTCCTTAATGCAACTAAAGCCCCAGTGAAACCAGTCACCGTGCAGGAAGAGTTCATCCCATTTCAGCAGCTGATGAACATCTGTTCAGCGTTAGTGGTTACTGCTTTGTGGTTCGTGGTCCGGTGGGTGCAGCGCAGGGCTCAACTGATAATGTTGAATCCTAAGGTGCAGCCAGCTTCTGTTCAGAGGTAAGTACAGAGAGAAAAGAGACGTAAGAACATCAAGAAGTAGAAAAGTAACCAGCAAATGAACTCCCAGCTTTACCATTAAGTGAAACCACATTACAGATATGGCACATGTGTTCCCAACCTGAAATAAAGTGGACTGCTTTGTTTGGCAAAGTACTGCGTTAGTGTTTACATTAGCTGATTAGCATAAGTGTATTTCATGCTTTACAGTCTGGGTCTTTCATCTGCTGTTTGGATATTTGTCCGCTGACAAGAAATGTCCAATCATATTTGTGCAGATGTTCGGCATTCATGTGCTCATGTCAACACAGTATGCTGCTGCAGCTTCCTCCAGCCCCACTACTTCCTCCTTGTGGTTTTGTTTATGTATTTGGTTTTTATCAGCCACACATCTGGGTGGACAACATCTGGAGCCTAACCTGTACATTCTCATTAATTTATTTATGTATTTGTCTTTCTGGTTGAATGGAGAAATGCAATAGTGAGTGCTCGCATAACATGCTGTAGAGTCAAATTCAAAGGCAACGTGGATGATAAAATTATATAATTTCATCCGTAGCTACTGAGATGATCGAGCAGTGGAATTCTTTTAAGCTGTGGTGAGTGTTTTTGTTTGGTGTGTGTGGGTGTGTGTCCAGGGGTGTAGGTGCACATTCTTGTGTGCGTTCTCACATTCCTCAGGCTTAAGAAAAAGTCACGATGAGAATGTATTTTTCCAGACTTGTGGCACCTCTTTGTTTACATACCAGACATGCTCCTGGGAGACAGACTCACAATAAGCTTGTTTGTACATCCCAGCATGTTTCCAGCACATCACAATTCATCAGCGAGATCTCAAATAGACAGAGGGCGGAGCTCTGAATATGGGAATGATGGTTCAAAGCGTTGTGGTGTGTGGAGCTGGACTATTGTTATCACTGTATATTCATTAGTTTTGGGTTATTGAACACTCCTCTGTGGACTCTTCTGGAATAAACTGTACTGTTTACTGTTTTGTGACATCTTTCAGACATGGTGATTAATTGGTTGATTAAAGAAATGACAGCTTTTTAGGTCATAACAGCATTTGCAGCATTGGAACCAGCTGCTGGGTGTGGAAGCTTTGATTTGCCCCAGAAATGTGTAATAGTAAAACGCACATGCTGTGAATGTTTTGCGTTTGAATTTGGTCTCCAAATCTAATAAAAGTCAGTTGTCCATCATTAAATAATCAGCTTAGAAAACCAACCTCTTCCCACTTGACAGGAGTTATTGAAAGGGTGGAATGGTCCTTGCTAGAGATAGATGACCTTTCCCCCGGAGCCTGACCCCTGACCCGCCTCTCTGTGATCAGCTAATTGAAAGAGAGCGAGTTAAAGGAGCCTAAAAGCTCTCTGGGAGGAGCAGAGTGGCTGGGACCATGACAAACCTGCAGGGGAAAGAGCTGGGTACCAGAGGAGAAGGGTTTGAAAAATGCTTTAGTGTGGGGGCCAGTCTGTCTGTTTGACTATGGAAAGTCAGAGGACATAGGAACACACATAAGACCTCAGACAGCAGTGTTGAAAATCACAGACTTCATGTGATGAGTCAATAAAATGCACAGCTGATAGAGCTTTAGGCAGGGCAGTCATCAGCATTTAGACAGTCAGATTTATGAACCACAGGATTGCAATACCTTTCACAAGCAGTTATCTTATGAATAATACACAGACCATATTTGATGAGCCCATCTACAGGCGACCATAAACTTAGTTTATTTGCGATGCCAGGATCGCTCTGTAGTGCCTCCTCTTCATAAAAATGGGATCTTCATTTCTCCTGCTTCATCGCGGTAACAGCGCCATTTGGTTAATGGCACACTAATATTTTACATCAGCTCAGGGAGGCCTGATTTACTGCAGTGTTGGTGGGAGAAATCTTATGCAATCAAAGCATTGTTTCACCTCCCACGGTGATGCTTATGAAATCAGAAACCTGAGCTCATGATATAGAGACAACTTTTAAGTACAGTGTAAAAGATAGTTCCCCGGATTATGTGTGTTGCTGATTATTTTGTCATGTAAATGGATTATATCTCGATTTAGTGGGATTGTAGTTACACCACAGTTTTTAGGTTTTGTTTCTTTATTTGTGACTTGTAGTTAGTTGGGGGGTTTTTTGTGTTACTTTGCACACACGGTAGGTCTTTATACACCACCAACTCAATTTCTTTAGTTTGCAGCAGTGACAAACATGTATTCAGTGACTGACAAACACATTTGACGTGCAAGAGTGAAAGTCTGTTTTTAGTGGAAAAACAATCTGTCTTCTCTTCTGTTGCATCATACTAAGCTACATGAAAACATGCCAGATCTGTCTTTTTCTGCCTTCATCAGCAAACACTTCAGATCCGCGTGCAGCGTGGCCTTGACAACATGCACATGTTATTCTCACTAGACTTGTGAAGACAGTCACAGATGCAACGCATTCCCTACGGTATGCCCTGACCTTAACCAATTCTAACATAACTAAAGTCTAACACCTAAACTACACCCAAAAACCATCATAAGGCTCAAACAGCCTTTTGATGTTGTAAGAACTGAACTACAGCTTGTGCACACAGCCATAGAAAAGGCCAGTGCACACTTAGATTCACACACACAAAGAGCTCATGATCGAGGGTATTTAAGATAAACTATCCAGGGACTATTGCTGAAGGAGAGATAGCTGAAACATCTGTGCGTTTTCTCCCTCTCCGCTGATGCATGACAATTTGAACTGTTGACAAAAGCATCTCAGTGATTTGCATGTGGGAAGCCTCTTTGTGTTTTCAGTGAAATAAACTAGCCAAAAAAGATTCTGCCATTCATTAACAGGACAAACCCGTTCTCAGTGTTCATAGTTCAGTGCAATGTGTGAGTGTGTTGATGCAGGTAGGAGAGAGCTAGTGTGGGCTTTGCACGTCACTCACAGCTGCAGCCTGATAACCACCAGCCTACCAAGCTCTGACCTCTGAGCTCCAAACCACATAGCAATCTGCCCGACCTGCTGCCTGCAGGATCACATGCACACACACAAACACACACACACACACACACACTGACATAAAGGAGGAGCAAACTATGTTGGTCTGTGAGAGAGTTAATGAGCTGTGCAAGTACTGTATAAATAAAAGGTGATTTTCTGAATCCTTGTCACAGCAGTTTGCATCTAAAGGATAAATCAAGTTTATTATGACTTAGCCTCAGTCTTAATGATCATTTGATATTAGTCAAGTTAATTGTTGAGATTGTGGCAGCATCAATACAACAGAAACACGAGAACATCGATGGAAAATGTTAGAAGACGTCAGGAACAGCAGAAAATACTGTTGATGATTTTACAAGCAGATCACAAACATACAATTGATAATCAGCTTATTACCAAAAATATGTCAACACATGCATAATAGTCCCTAAAGACCTTTCTATCTCATAACAATTATGGTGGAACTACAGAACTGGGCTCAACTAAACTTTTAAATTCAAACTTAAAGTACTATCTGTGTGCAGTACAAAAACATTACTTTATCTTGGGCTTAAGTACCTCTTGAGTAGTTTGTAATTAATAGGTTCTGAGGAGATGAATCATAAATCATTATGGTTTTGTCAAGCTGTGCGACAAAAACAAATGATAGCATATGTATTTAAACACACAGAAACAGGCCATTCACTGTGCTTCAAAAGCTTTGCTGCTCAGCAGTTCTCAGCAGAAACATCACGTTTCACGGCAGTCTGAGGAACAGTTGACTCAACCGTAAAACACCCACAAGGAAAGAAAGCTAAAAGCTGATTGATGGAACAATATCATACACAGAGACATTTAGATTCAGAATTTACCACAATAATACAGTGAACATACATGTAGTATACATGCAGATATGTTAGAGTACATATAGATTTATAAAGTACAACAACTTACCTTAACATAAACATCTAGATCTCAGAGGGTTCATCCTTTTCCCTATGCTCGCCATCATATGAGTTGCAAGGCTGCCGTCATAAATGGGGTCTATGCTTACTCAGCAAATGTCCATATGCAGCACACTTCATCAATCTCTCCTTACGGAAATAATGTCCTGCTGCATTTCCCAGCTTCTTCAGCTTGCAGACAGCATCCACATTCACGGTGAGTTTGTGGGGAAAATTAGAATGTCATCTTTTCTATACATCTTCTGTTTTCACTGCAGTATCTTTTCAAACTCTTTGTGCCATTATTTAGTATGTATTATACAGTATGTTGACTTTTAAGGCTACCTGTGTCTTTTTATCATGATATATTTGCTGCCCTCTGTCAAGCACCTGCAGCTTGCTTAAAATTGCTCTATAAATAAAATTATTGCTATTATCATAATTTCTGTTTGCTTTTCAACATAAAAAGCTTTTTTTTTTTTTGCAAAACAATAGATAAATACAAAACATTGTTCCTATAACGAGCTTGACAATTTTCTAATATACCCATTGTTTGGTTTTTTTATCAATTGAGGCTGCAGTAAAGTACATTCAAGCACAAGGAGAACTGATGACAAAAGCAAAGAGGTGGCAAGCAAATGCTGAGCCCACACCACTACGGAGGAGGTATGTGCTGAGGCTGACTCACGGCGTAGCCAGAAATCATCAAGTCATGAATCCGTCTGTGTTTGGGCGTACAGGGGTACGTATGATTCATGACAGAAAGAGAGACAGCTGAGACAAAGACAGAGAACAAGCAGTCATGGGCCAAGCATACATTAGATCCGTAGAGTCGGCTGTGTTGACAGTGGGATTGTCAGCCCTCTTTGAAGTCAGCCTGAACTTGAAATAAACCCTGAGCTGAGCAGCAGCAGCAGTGGGGTGACACAGTTTTACCGTCTTTGTAGTGAAACACAGAGATTTCTCCCACCCTCATTTGCCGTGCCCTCATATGTCTTTGGAGCGATGTTTGGTTTCAGGACTTTTCCCCACGCTGTCATGGCAACCAGCAGAAAGGGCAGCTGGCAGGATGGTAGTAAGACAGCGAGGGCGGCACACTGTTTGTTCTGCAGATGCAGCCCTCTGTTCCTGAGAAGTCCCTAGGTGGCAACGACTGAGTAGTGCATCCCAAGGGGCTATCGCATTTCAGAGTGAAAACAAGCCGTCTGGGCTCCGGCAAACAAAATCACTCACTGCAAAACCTTACGTTAGCAAAAGGCTCTGTAGCTGGAGGCTTGTTACTTTTTCTGCGATGTCGGACCAAGCTGAACTAAGTTTGAAGGATAGTTTTAGGAAATAGAATTTTCTGTTTCTACTTTCTGGCATTTTTGAAAAGTATATTTTTGCATGTCACGAACTGAAAAATGAAATCAACACAACATGAGATTGATATTTGAAAACACTCATTACAGTAAATATCCAGTGGTTGCGTCCAGTGCAGCACTCGCTGTGTTCAAATCTATTTCGGGGTCATGTTTTTGTGGTCATCCATGTGAGTCATTATGTTCCAGCCACATCAACAGGCAATAACTAATGCTGTGCTGTCTGTGGGGGGGATAAAAGGCCACTGTTGCTGGCAATGTTAGAAGAGACTACACTTCCTATAAATAGGCTCACCCGAGGCCATAGGAATGACATAAGTACCTCAATCTACCACAGTGGAGGAGCTTGTTTCCTTTTTAACATCTCTTTATTTACCCGCTACCACATATGGGAAAAAAACACATGTTGCCAAATGCCAAATCCCAGTATCACAGCTGGAGCATGAGGGGAGACATTTGTGTAGAGTGTCGGCATGTCAGCATTAAAAGTTTGCGATCAGAAAGTAAAGGCGTTGCATGATGTAGGTATCTGCCTCAGCTCATACGAAAGCACCTGATTGCATCACTTTTTTTTTCCATTTACTGGGTGTCTCTTGATTGCCATGACTAATGCTTTCATCATCACAGACTGTGTGGATGCGTGCATGATTCTCATTTCTAATTAGCTTAATAAAAGTGCGGGCTTCTAACAGGCTTCATTCAGAATGGCGCGCATTTCCTGTAGAGTATGACTAGTGCTCTACCAGAGAAGAGCAGCTCATTATCTGGCTTCAAATTTGAGGATGATCTCATCCTGAGTCATAATATTAGTGCCATGACACCTTAAAGCTCATCCACAGGTCATAAATCTTAATCTCTGCGTCTCCTTCCTCTGTATCACTGGTGTTTGGCGAGTCGTAATAAATATGTCAGAAGTTTGCACGAATGCCCACAATGTCTTAAAATATTCAGTTTTATAACAACTTTAGCTTCGCGGATCTGCTCTATTAGTGAAGATAAACATCATGCTGTCATTTTCTGCAATAATCAAATCCGTAACACATTTTCCATTGCACAAATTCAGAATTTGAACCCTAAATAAAGTAATTAATTTGGCTTCGATACACTTGAGTAAGAAGAATGCAGAACCATTTGAGTTCGGATATTTCTTACCTTCAAACATTCCTGTACCAACGCAGCCACGAATGCTATTAACTTAAATGATCATTAGAATCAAAGCTGAATTGTAATGAACTGAATTTATCATTTTGCTTCGTGCACTGCTGAGAAAAGGATTCTGAAAATGGCGTGTTCCAAAGAAAATATCAAATTTTCTCACACAGAAACAGTTTTCTGGCCTTTGAGTAAGAATATTACCACAACTGCAATGTATGGCAGGAACACCATAGTTGTACAAATGTTTTAATGTAGGAAACTTCATTGGAACAACAACCTTTACATAATTAACCGCAGTTAATCAATGTTACTGACTTTATTTATTTGTTGTTTTAAACAGTCAGTACAAAACCTGTAGGCGAACAAAGTGTGGTACTGTTCTGCAGCTCCAGCATGAGCACTTATTATGTGTGTGGGTTGTAAGTAAGAGAGAAATAAGACTTAGGTCAAAGGGCAGTTTTGAAACAGAAATCTAGACTCACTGGATGCCTTTAATAAGTGGGAAGAAATTACTGTGATGAATAATAATGAAAAACATGTGAAATGCAAAGTCATGGATTTGTTCTGAAAAAACATTGTTGGTGTATAAACAGCAGTTTTGACTTTAATTACATGAAGTGGAGAAAGACTATGACGCTCAGTGTTGAGAGACCGAGTGTTTTCTCGTAGATCAAAACAGGAGCGCAGAACTATAAAGTCATAAGGGGGAATAATTCATCAGTTTAGCCCCCAGTTCAGTAGACATTGGCCGTCTGCCCCATGACTTCTCCGAGTTCAGGTCGCCTAGCAACTGGTCCCCTGCTATTAGAGTTTTCATGCATCATTATGTTTGCATTGATGTCATGGTTACCGGAGCAACCATATGACCAAGAGACGATGACTTGTAGCTACTGTGACCAATCTGTAAGCCCGTGTTACACTAACAATGAGCGGCAGTGATAGTACGCAAGCCTCTCTTAAGTCCTTAAAACATGCAATACACTAATAAAAATGCATCCAATGCTTGGCTGTAATTTCTCTAAAATAGGGCTAGCCTTCGCGTAGCCCTAATGTTCAACAATGAATGGACTTTCAGTGGCAATAAATCCAAAGATAATCCACTGCTGAAACAGCAAATGATTAATACCCATGAAATAAATCAACTGTAGATTGCGTCTGCCAAAACTCAAGAACTGTGGTAATCCCAACCGCTCATTGCCTCTAGCAAATCAGCTACAAAGCCGTGGGATAGTGCTTTATTTAGATTAGGTCAGAGTCAATGAAGCTCCAGCTTGAGGGTATATTCATTTAAAGAATACTGAGAGAGCATCATACGCTGGTCCCAGTTGTAGTTCTCTCAACATCACAAAGGACCCACGATAAACAGAGAGCGGTTACGTCGTCACGCATCCTGTGACCAGTCTGCTCTCACACTGAGCCAATAAGGGTCACAACAGCCCAACCCGAACCACCTCGAGGCAGTAGCTGCGTTTCTTCTGAAGAGCAAACGCCGTGTCAATAATTACGGCCGCGATCGAAATATGTTTCACCTTTGCGACGGTTGTGACAGTAAGCACCCGCAACCAAAACGCTGACGGTGTTCGAGATCTACAACAAAGCTGCCAGTGTTGAGATCAGAAAGTCTGCACTTGCACAGATTGTTTTTGGCATCACAGACGAAGCTGGTGCTTTAATTTACACTTTCTCATTAACTATTCATAGCTTTGTCCCGTTCCAACAATTTATGTCTGACAACCAGAAATTAGATTATCACTGTGATATGTCTAGAACTTGTCAAAGACAGATTTGGTGGCTGATCTCTGGGGTACATCATATAAAAAGAATGCCAAGCATAAAATCTCCTGAGAGAATGCAAATTGAGCTAACCACCATATTCTGCCGATAGTAATCTGTGTAAGTTGTTGCTGGGTTCCCTGGAGGGAGAGAAATACTGATGGTGAGGACTGTTATGTGATAATCTGTCTCGATCTCTTCCCTCGACAAAGATAATCCGTCTAGTTCACTGTGTGCCGTGCCTGCTTGCCGGCGAGCCACAGACTGGAGGCTGGTGGTGGCACAGCAGACCAGAGCTGCAGGGAAGTGGGTAAAGTGCAGGGAGGAATCAGTGGTCACTACATGTGATGGTGCCAAGCACAAAGTGCTGACTGAGAACTATGCTCAGACTATATGGAGAAATAGAGAACAGCGTGAAGAATCCTCACCCCACACAGTAAGAAAGGAATGAGGGTAAGAGTGTGATGTCTCTACAGGTGACAAGTGGCAATGTCACAGTCCTGAACGCAGAATTAATTCAGTCTGGATGTGCTATGTGCTACCAGACGTGCCAAGTCTAGCCTTCCATTACACACCGCTCGAGTATGTTAAAAGTAACTTTCTGTACTGCAGAAATGATTAGTAGCTTATTCAGTCAGTGCAATAACTAATCAATAATGGGATAAGTGTTTGACCATGTTGGTAAAAATGTGGAGGAAAGAAGAAAATGTGAATATTAGAAAAATGGTTGAGCTGAAACGTTTTTCCCTCATGTTCTATCTGCAATAAGCATCGTTTTTTTATATAAGATTTGATTGATTGACATTAAAAATGTATTGAAGAAACCAAAAAAAAACAGTGAATGACTATGAGATTTTAATCCCTTAAAATCCCCCCTTTTTTTAAACTACTATAACTACTACACACAGCTTTGTGTTATGTCCTAAACGCGGCTGGCTGCCAGGCAACCAGTTTAGCTGTGAATGTTTATCTGAGGTTATGCTGCTTACGTCACAGAGGCAGCATGGGAGTCTGGCGCAGGCACAGTGCTGTGAGCTGAAACTGTGACCGTGACGTCATGCGCCTCCGTTCCTATGTAGTCAGCACTTCTCGCTCTTCCTCCTCCTCCTCCCATTCTCTCTACAGCTGCACATCAGCCACTGACCTCTGGCCATTCTCCACGGGGTGCATGGGGGAAGGGGCTTACCCAGGAGCCCTGCACAAAGGTTAGGAGAGGCAGGCATAAAATCAAGGAGGGTTAGGAACTAAGGTTTTGGGGGGAAGGGCAGCACAGTCAGTAAACCTCTCCTCACTGACCGACTGATCAGAGGACAGCAACCAGCATCCCCCCAGCTGGATGATAAACGCATGGTGTCAGTCTGAGTGTCTGCGTGGTTGTCTCGTGGTGCCATCCAGACAGAGCGAGAGACAAAGGGGTGGGAAACAGCAACACAGAGCGCCTGTCTCACATGCTCCCCCATGTGAGAGAGAGCCAAACAGGAACGGGAGCTGCTTTATGTAAGTGTCTCCCAGAATCCTGTGGGACTGTTGGAGAGGCTCACATGTTTGTGTTGTGGTCAACCCACATGGGTGGACGGGGAGGGATCTGCCAAACTGGACCACAGTGAGTCCTGTCGCTATCTATCTCTCTCTCTGTGCCGCTTTGTTTGTGTGCCTTCTCGCTTGTTTGTCTCTCTGTTGTCCACTCCTCCCGTCATCAACTTTTTCTCATCACTCTTTTCAATACTGCTACCGCTTCTCTTGGCTCAACCCTGGCTGTGTGGGGATGCAGCTGGGATGGGGAGGAACAGATAGGAGGTGCTGACTCTGTTTCCCTCAAGATAGAGCACCGAGCCCTGAACACAAACAGTGGCTGAAATCTCTACTCCATCACACACAAAACTTGCGGATCAGTATGAGACACCACCCACAGGTCTGTGTGTAGCTATGCAAACCAAAAATGTTTTTTAAAAATTGAATTCTATAAATAACATTTATTGCACAAGAGAAGCCACACGTACACAACAGACACACAACACACATTCAGCCTCGCAGCCACCCTTTACCCTTCACGCCCCTTCGGTTAGGGCAGCTGGCAAAACACAAAGGAGAGAAGTGTGCAACTGGTGCGATAAAGCTGGGAACATCTTGCTATTCAAGCGTCAGCATAAAAAACTAGAGGCACAATTATGGGAAAAAAAAATCCCAGACTACAAGAACAAGTGTGCTGCAGCACTGAGCACTCAGAGCCCCAGTCCAGCTGCAGGTTGTCTTTGGGACATAGGACAAAAAACTACAGAGCTTTTCTGTTTCTCCATCTTGGGATTGCAAATGATCAGACAGTGACATACTAAGAAGCAACAAAGCATGTGTGTTTTCTCCTCAGATGTGCGGCTATGATACTGTGAAGGAAGCCTGGAGTATCAGTGTCTGCAAACATTACTGTCTTTGTCCAGAATTCCCCCAAAACATAAACCCCTCAGTAGGTACAACACACACTGGGTTATTCATATAAAATCAATTGTTAAAAGGTGTTTGAGAATTTTATGGCTTAACAAAAGGTCCTTTTTAAAACCTTTTATGTTAAAAGTTGTTGAACTCTTCAGAAACTCGTGTAGAATTAACAACAAGTAAGTGGAGGTTTTTACTTATAGCTGTTTTTAAAAGAGCCAGAGAGACTCCTCGCCCTTAAACCTCCTTTCTGTTCTCTCAATCCCCTCCGAGGAAGCTGGTGCAAAGTCTGCCGCTGTCTGGCTGTTCCCATGGCAACCAGGTGAGCTGAGAGGCTCGGAAAGGACGACGAAGGACACGTGACGCCTTCCACATGCTCAGGCAGAGCATAAAGAAGTCCCTCCTTCATTTAAACTTGCAAGTACACTGTGTAGTCACAAAAAGTCAATGTTTGGTGAGTCTGAAAGCAGACAAGCAGATGAGTAGTCTGCCAGTCCGTCTGTTTACCACTCTCTGTGTCTGTCTCTCCCTGTGACACATGCACACACGCTCACACACACGCATTGTGTTTTGGAGTGCAGAAGAAGAAGAGGAGGCTGCCCTGGAGGGGGGCAACTGAGATGTGTCATAACCACTGAATGTCAAGTCCTGTTCTGCTACAGCAGCAAAAGGAGAAGGAGATGGTGGGGGAGCGGGTGATTTTAGGCCACTGCCTAAAATCAGTGACTATATAAAATGTTCATACCCTGTTGTGTTGTGAAGTTAGTGGATTTAAATATTATCTGTTTATATTGACTTGACTAAGATATTGTTGGTGTGTGATTTGTTCTATCTGCTGCGTTTCTCCTCTCAGGACAGTAAACAGACGCTTTCAGTCTGTGCGGTTCATTTTCAGTGAGACAAACTGACATCAGGTGATAAAGCCGCAGGCTGCCAAAACACACTAAAAAACATGTACTCTCTGGCGGGGCACATGAGCACATGTTTTGGAAAAGAAAGCCTCACAAATAGTTGAATCAGACTGTTTTTTTCAGACACAGAACATCTTATTAACATGTCACTGCTGATGAATTAGACTAAATCCACCCTGTAGTCCACTGTAGATACAGCCAGCGTATTTTTCCTTATTCATCTGTTCCTGACTCAATGTGTCCGAATTATCAGGATGACACAGGAGGCATAAGCCAAACAGAGGTCAGTCCACCCAGCTGGGCGTCTTCTGACACTCTACTATTACACTCTCATGCTGCTGCTATGTGATTCATCTTTTATTTATCTCAGCGTCAAATCTAAATATAGACTTCGATCAAAAACTCCCAACGTTCCTCCGAGATTTCATCGTGTGGTGAAAATTCTCACTCTGGTTCTGTAGGTGTGTCTTAAAAGCCACACAAGAAGGACACAGAGGCGAGCAAGAGTGCACACCTGCATGAATATTGCATGTGTTTTTGCTTTAACAGCCACATGTGTGTCTCTTTCATCTGTACACTTTGCAACAGCATTCCCCGCCCATAATTGCCATTGGCGTTCCACAAAAAAACTCCTTCCCCTCCGTGGCCAAGTTGTGATCCCAGCCTTTGGGCTCGGTTGCTCCTTTTCACAGAGGCGATTTCTGTGGAACACAACTCCAGAAAAGGCTGGATCGTGTTGCCGTGGATTCCGCTTGTCCGCCTGCAGGGTCTATAAATAGTGCCTGTCAGATATTTTCACTCCTGTGCTGAGCACACTCAGTGGCAGAGCAGTGTATTAATATCCACAGTGACCAGAGTCGTGCCTCAGGAAGGAGAGTACGGTGAGGAGGTGTGTGTGTGTGAAGAGAGGGAACGTGGAGGGACATGCAGACTCAGCTCAGCAGGACACACAACAAGAAGACAGTCATCTTCCTTCCAATCTCACTCTGCAGACTGAGGTGCCAACAATATAACACTTATTGGCTCATTCCCTGATAACCCTCCACAAGGTGTACACACCACTGACTTCAGCTTCAACAGGGTCTGGTCTCTATTACGCAACCAGACGTGATAAACCGCAGAAAGGCCTATCATTGTGATCATAAGAGTAAACAACAGGGCATAGATTCTACAGCACATGGATTACATTACAGCAGACTGAGATCCCGGGTTCACCTTGCTAATCAGCCTTGAGAAAGTACAGATCTGCAGATAACCCCTGAGAGCTTCAGCTGCGTGAAATTTAAACATGAGAATAAATCAGGAGAACAGCCACAAGGGTTAAGCAGAGGTGACTGTGCACAGCGAGTAGAAATGCAACAATCTGACACAAAGCGAGTTGTTTAAAATGTGTAAGATCTTTTTACCAGACTGTGCAGCACACGCATAAATGCACATACAGTCCAGTCTTCTGTCTGAATTTCTTTTAAGCCACAGCAATTAATCATTTCTCTGCTGGTCATGTGCACACCCCCATGCCGTCACAACACTCACACACAGGCACACGCACATAGCCGGTGATTGTCTTGTGTAACAGGGTAGATCGGTGCATGTGCGTTTGCAAAACATCACATGTGTAGCTGAACAACCTGAGGTCAGATACAATATTCATACCCACACTAAATGCAGCTCCGTAATCACACTGTCCTAGTGTTTTAGGTAATTAAGAAATTATGCTAATGTGTTCAACTCTCCTATTGTTGTCTTTTGTGTACACACAGTCGTGCATTCTTACATCCTTGATCTTTGAAAACATATGAACCAAATGCAAATGAAAAATGAATTAATGCTGCAATAGTGTGAGGATATTCAACATGATTGCATCATATATCTACGGTAATATCCTGCCCCTCATGAACAGGGACTGTGTGGAAGACTGCCTGCAAAACACTGCCCCTAGTGGAGAGTGTCAGCACATCCGAAAGAAAATGGACAAAATAACCTGAACACTTGGAATTTAAATAAATATGAATGCTGTTATTTTTAACACTCCTGCAAGTGTAACAGGTTTTTATTTAGTTATATTGGATCAGAGGTTAACAACACTAGTGGATTATTAAAGAAATTAAAAAGTCAATAACTATGCAATAAAAGCATAAAACAAATCCCCAATATACAGTAGGTCAGGTGCCACAGAATCCGTTACATAATAATCCATACCATGTTGTTGGCAGGGAATAAAAGATAAGACAAGTAACACTCATCAGTAACAAGAGACATGTAAGGTGTCATCAGAAATGTAGATGAGTTCATTGTTTGCGTGGCTTATATAATGTTCCTTCAAGTTTTTCAACGTCAATATTGTGGCTTCTTGCAGATAAACGGGGCAGATTAGAGCCAGCATCGCTGTACAAAGTGTCGCAGGCAGAGAAAAGTTCGCCTCTGTTTGAGTTTGTACGGTTTCTACGCACGACATTCCAGGAGCCACACTGTGTGACGTCTCACACACGGGATCACATTTCAAAAGGCACGGCTCCACTGGCCCACAGTCCGACCACAGACCTCTTTCTTAGTGCAGCTGAGTATTTGCCAACATTGAATAAGTTCAGGACTGGCTTATTAGATAAAGGCAAGTGGACACACAGGGGCAATTCATTCCTGAGAGCTGGACACACGCTCTTTTTTTTTCTCCCTGTGTTTCATGTGACTACGCTGACGTATTATGCCATTTTTTTCCTAAGCATCATAAATTTACTCTAATATCCTCATATACTCCGCTCCGCTCCCTCTGCACCCTCCTCCCCGTTACTCCTCCTCTTCCTCCTTCACAGTGCCAAGCCTCTACTGGCGCCACAGCAGGGTCATCTGGGGTTCTGCTGCAGAGAGGAATGCACAGAAACAAAACTGGTACATTTTATTTTACCGATGAAAGTCTTGAATGAATCACACACAGTACCAAATCAAAAAGCCCGGCAGCACTGACCAACAAAATGTCATTAAACACTTTTAGGATTCATTGTTCCTCATATGCTACCAATTATCCAAATGCATAGAAAGGCTGTTTTAACTCCCCATGATAATTATCTCCTGGCAACCTCGGGTCCACTGGTGGCAGGGTTTGCCAATTGTTGGCTGGTGTATCCTTAGAGAGCAAGCAGAGAGTACCCTGATGCAGTGTTGCGGTGTGTTGACAGAGGAGGAACAAAGGTGAAGCTGTGAGTACAAACTGTGCGCACAGACAGGAAACCTGATATTCCAGCTCTCAACACGGACTGAATCTAGAGGGAGGGAGAGTGTGCGCTTGTGTGTGATATCAGCAGCAGAGAACATTAAGTCCTGCAGGGACACACTCTGCACAGACGGGGACACTGCATGATGGTGTGTGTGTGTGTGTGTGTGTGTGTGTGTGTGTCACCTTTGTTGTATGGTACATCTGCCCCAAAATGAATCATTCTCCACTAAAGTAACTCGAGAAACTATGTCAGTGCGGAGTTTAACCTGCCTTCATGTGCACTCCCTTTAGCTTTATCAAATCTGAGCACCATGCACCAAGAAAGAGAATGTTTAAATATATGTAAATGTTCAAATGAATCAAACCAATTGCATGCACTCACAAAGATATTCCTCATCAATAAAAAGCAGCTCTTTCTTAGATAATCAGGCAAGGAAACACTCCTACATTCAGTTCCCCTGTCTGATGCTGTCACTTGCTTTGACTGTTGAACAAGAACTGTGTTTGTGACCATGTACAGTGCAGTGCAGTGCCTCTGTGGGCTGCCCCTGACCCAGCATTGTTATATGAAACCCTGGGCACCATGCTCCAGTGCTCAGCTATGCTGTCACCCCCTCCAGGCATGTAGCAAACACAGCTCTTTGAGCGGCCAGCAAGCGGCTGCCCTCCTAAGCCTCGCGAAGCAGCTTACAGCTCCGACTGCCTCCGCAGTGGTCACACGTGTGAAACGTGCACTCTCGCTGACACACAAACACATGCTGGGAGGCTTGCCCCTGCCTGTGCATGCCCGCAATGAGAAAGGCAGGGCTTGTGCAGCTTCATATGGACAGAGAGGGGACGGGTTAGGTCAAAATCACTCCCACTCAGCTGTAATGAAGCACGTTCCTTTCTGCACACACCTGCAGAAAAACACGCAGGACACACGGACAGAGAATACAAACGTAATATGCTGCTGCTCACCATTACTCGTGTTCTCCACAGGAAAGAACGAGGGACGACCGTTCCAGCAAATCATAGCCATGTGTTGAGAGAAGCTCAAAGTGTATTCCTGAACTTTTTTTTTTGTCCTGGAAAGAATACACTTTCCTAATAAGACATAGACTCCCACTTAGTTCTCTCCATCATGCACTGAACAGAAAAATATTTAAAACCCGGATTTTACTTTGTTCTGTATCACTGTTCCCAAAACACGATGCAGCCTGGGTGAAGTGCTGCAGCTAATTACTGTCAATTTCTGAATGCACCAACAAAAAAAACAGCAACCAAACAATCCAGTTTCTCTGACAACAGAGGAAAGGCATGTTTTTATTATTTCTCTGTAGACAGAAGATACTATGGGTTGACTGTGATTTGGTGACCTTCGCTTTTAAGGTTTTTGTCCTCATTAAGTTTGGTGATTTCTTTGTTTCGAGTCTTAATATGTGACTCAGCTAAAGGATACGTTAATACAGCTTTATCTTGACCCTTTTATGCTTCCTCCTCTGTTCTTCTTCCTCCTCCTCACTCTTCATTGCTAAGGGTAGTATGAAGAACTAGTCAGTAGAAACCACATGTGCAGAGGATCTGAATTTATCTTCAAATCTCAATTTAAACCAAGGCAGATTTTTTTCTCATGTTCTGCAGAAGTCCAACACAGTACTGAGTGTGGTGCTACTTTTTTAAAAGCTTCACATGCAGCAACTCAAATCTAATATTACCTGTGCCCAGATTATTCCCCTTACTTTTCTGTGCAAATTAAAAACTCTCAATTTTGAAAGCGCAAACAAATTTAAGCTACAAACAACAAATTTGAATTCAAAGCATACTTTAAAGATGTGTTCTTTTCTTTTACCATTAAATTGGACTATATTATAATTTATTATATATGACTGATAATGTTACACTTATGAAGATAGTGGGATTTGTATATCTTTTTTTGAGTCCAAAAAATCTCCAATGCATCTTCCATATTTTGCTATTTGGCAGTACACTTTGCGAGCCTTCATCTGTTCTCTGTGTGTTTCTGTTTTGGACTCACAAACGGAACATTTGCTCTTACGTCAAACACATCCTGACAAACAGATGAATGCACAAAAATGCATATTGACACAGAGTTGATGTGTTCGCTAATAACTGATAATGTGTAGTTTATAAGAAACTACAGTCATGTAACTGTCAGAAATGCTGATATTTCTCTGTCCAAAGGTTGAAAAATGTTGGGATGTTTATGTGATTAATATGTATGAGGTGAAATCTGTCTCATATTTATTGGGCTGATGATTATTTACTAAACTTTTAAAATGATCAAAGTGAAATAGCTTTAAAGTTGGAGAGCAGATTAATAATTAGAGCTCATAAAGCAAAAATAAGTATATTAAACCATACTATTTATGTTGCTATTTGTATGTTTCTGTCTCTACTGGGGGGGTCTGAATTTAAAAGAAAGACCAAAATCTAAACTACAGATGGTGCATTTCATTAATTTGGCTTCATGTTGGCATCAAAGCAGGCTGGCCGAGAGATAACTGATAAATAAATAAGATACGAGATGTGCCAAAAATCCTGCGAATAATTACTTTTGCAGTGTGATTACTATTAAACTATTCTACCTCACACTGGTGAACAAAAGCCAGTCATTAACATTAAAAGTGATGATACATTAAACATATTGAATTCAGAATGTAAACACATCCAGGAATCGTCTCTAAAGGCTCTGAATGAACACAACTGAAGATCCTCAATTACACGTTAAACAGCATCACTAGCAGCAGCAGCATGAATCATGCACACACTCTACAGCTGAGTCTCACACACACACACACACACACACACACACACACACACACGCACACACACCCTGCCCTGTGTGTCACCATGCATGCATATATTCTCTCTCAGACAAACTCATGACTGCTGGCTGTGTGACGTACGTTGTGTGTTGCCTGTCTGTCACCCATATTCAGAAATCAGGCTGGACAGAATCCTGTAGCACTGGCAATTATAAGAAAACGAAACACAGCGGGGTTAAGATAGGTGACAGGAATCAAAACACTGTGAGATAAATGACTACTACAAGGTTAGACTGACTAGCTCTGCACATAAAAAAACATTTTGGTATATGCATCACTGGCCAAACATTATTTAGCACATTTGAGCTAATCTTCCACAACTATCTGGTCTCTTCTCTCAAAGCTGTTAATTCTGGGTTATTTTTGGTCCACTCAAATAACCTAGTTTAGTGATGACAAGTCACACTGTAATGTTCTCACGTAACCTCAATGTGGGTAAGACAATACAGAGAAATGTAGCATTTACTGCCCCCTGCTGGACAGAGAGAAAAATCCTGTGCCTGAAAACATGAAAAGTGCTTTTCAGTAGCTTTTATTCATTCAAAAAAAAAACACACACACACACACAATGGGCACATGCTACCACAGCAATACAGACGTGCTTGAGTGTATTCGTGCTTCCCTCTTTGCCAGCCTCAGTTTTGGAATGTAATCTGCAGGTATTCAATTCTCCTTCAAATCAGCCACAGATCCTCCCTTTAAACAGCTGGCTGGTGTAAGAATGTGTGTTTAAAACACAGACAAGGCCAGTAAACTTCCCTCATAACAGCGCAGTGTTCACAGTCAAAGGCGGCACATTGCTTATTCCCTTTCATCTCTGCAGCGCCTCAGAGACAGAGACAGGAGTGGGTTTTGAAGGGAGGGATCAGGGCTACAGTCAGAGGAGGGGCAGAAGAGGGGGAGACAGCCAAGCTGAATCTTTCATTTTTGCCCCAGGGGTGTGTGCTGCTGCTGTTGCACTCTCTTTGTCTGAAGACTGATTAACAGAAAGCACGACTAAAGAGAGTGAATATGAATTGTGCGCGCTGACAAAAGCTGCTATTGTCTCACTTGCATTGTACAAGTGTGTGAAAGAGAGGGAAACCCAGATAACAGGCACTAGAAATGTGTTATAAATAGAAATGCCACTGTGAAACAACACTCAACAAGTTGAAGTCCTGCATTTAAGTTTAGTAAAATAACAGATTAAAGCTTAAGAATTTAACTGTAAGTATGATTTTATTGTGTTATTTGAAGTATGATCACTGGGAGCTTGTAACTATGCATAATAATAATAATATAGTGGAAACTTAATGTCATTCTAAATATAATGGATGGGATGTTTCCAAAGATGGACATACTAAAATAATGGTGACAGTACCACGTTTGAGTTTGTTCCATTTCCCAAAATCAAACTAAAAAAACACATATTTCCTTTGTCCTTTTACTTTGTTACTGTCTATAATCTTTCGAAGAACTTTGCAGAAAAGCATATTTTTAAGGCTTATAATAATGATTATGATGGATATTTCAAGCTGATGTCGGTACAACAAACCTTGTGAAGTTCACATCGTTTTACTGTAGTAAAGATTTTCCACCACAAGATGGCAGTATTATCAAAAGTGAGTTTAATTTCCTGTGCATTATGAAAAAAAGCTGTTGTCTGTACACATGCACTGTGATTATATCATACAGCCAGAAACAAACGAGAAATATAGAATTGGTATAAACAGTTAGGTTCAGAGTTTTTAATTGGTTTAATTTAAATGTGTAGGATGCATTTTAAACCAGTAAATGCATATTTCTCCACTGATGCAGTTTTGCTGCAGAAGGTGCTGCAGGTGCTGCAGAAGGACAACTTTAATACTAATAGTGACCCCAGACCCAACTAGATACTGGGGGGTATCTAGTCTGGGGTCACTATTAGAGTTGTCAGCACAGTCAAGACTGCTTTCTTCTCTCATTTGATCCTCAGGGTCAGTAGCTCTCGAAATTCCTGTGTGGAGACAAACATCCGCAACACTTGTTCCTAGCTGGCTCCTCAGGACCAATAAAACTCAGACAGCTGAAATCTAATTTAACAACTAAAATGGACAGAGAGGGGAAAAAATGTAGTACACAAGTGTTGCTTTAGTTGCACTACCCCATTCTACACATTCAACAACCCCGGACGTAGACAGCTGAGGTCTTCATCACAGTTGAAAATAATAGGTGTTTTGTGCTTGCAATATTCTAAAATGTAACCTGTGAACCTCTGTTAATCAGTATCTGTCAGAACTCAGCCCACACAGAGCAACAGACCTGTGTTCTATCAGAATATTGTTGTTGTTCTTTGTCGATGGCCGACTCCTTGCTGCTGTAATGACCCAACGTTCCCCCAGGAACAATACAGTTAATCTCATTTTCTCTTAATACATGATCTACTGAAAGATCAAGTAATTACCTCTGAGTTTCAGAGCCCGATATCAAACACTAAGACAGGTAGCAGCAAAAACACCTGAGGAAGCACTAAAGGTCATTGATACAGAAGGACTAGGAATTGCTGGATCTGCATTTTAAGAGGAAACCAGCAGACTCGGTGTGTATTACTGACCAGCGTTTTGGGCATTTATATCCTGCTTTTTGCTACTGCAAACATTTTCATAGATGTCTTTACGAAGTCTGTGGTAGTGAGGAGGAAATGGACTTTGCTTTATACCGCGTGCAGGTCTTGTGATGCTGCAGAGTTGCTGCCGACTGTCACAGAGAACAGACGGTGACTGTCATCTGTAAGGTAACAATGCAATTTAAAATATATTTATACAAACTCCATCTCACAGGAAGCATTAGTTTCGATCTGTAGATTCTTTAGTTAATACACTGTTTTCGCATTGTTGTAGATTTGCACGACATTCTCCAAATCAATGCTCAGCTTTGTGTTACTGATGTTAAAACCACACGTTCATATACACATTTATAGAGAGAGAAAGAGAGTTAGAGGGAAAATGTTTAGCTTTGCAAGCAGATAATAAAGTTAAGATTATACAAACCAATTCACCTCTGAGCTTTAAGGATGATCCAACTATGATCCACGGAGATAATGTCATTGAGTGTCTGTAATGTATTACAGTCGTTTTCAAACTGTGAGCTGCCGGGACGTGACTGGTCATGGAGTGGAAGACTAACCTTCGCCGCACCCAGTCTCTGCGGAGCGTGCACTTGTCATGTGACAAGCCTACCTGGACAGAGGCACGGCTGCAGGAGAAAAAGGCATCTGTGTCCCAGCTAGTTGCCAAGTAAGCAAACACCATCTTCCTCACTCCTTCTACATCTGCGTGGCAACATGTTTTTGTTGTTAGATCATTAAGATGAGTTTTGTGTACATAACAGGTATCAAACCACAGTGGAAGTAAACATTACCACTCAGGCCACTGTAAATAGTGGCGAAGGAAATCCAAAGCAAGTATTAACAGAGGTAACTTCTGACTTTCCATTGTGACATTCTGAGCTGTTTGCACATTTGAGAAAGAATGAGTGCAGATGCAATAATCTCTTCCTACATGTATCGTCGTCAGATATCTCCACCTCCCGCGGAGAGTAAAGACACTAATCTGGAGTGTCTGCTGAGGAGAAATGACCAGAGAGTTCATAGAGCCAAAGGCAGTTTGAACAGGAGTAAATCGATGGGAAGCCTTCAAAACAGCACCAGCTCCATTCAGGCCTTAAAGGCTCTGTTTGAGTCAAAGGCTGCCGTGCAAAACAAAGTCAAGTCATCTTACAAGGCAGCAGACATGTCAGCCACAAACAGTGATGCTGAGGAGATAAAGAGTGCAAAAGTGGAACCGAAGACTCAAATATCTGCTGATGCCTCTGTTGTTAAAAGTCATACAAAAGAGGATCATGTGATGCAAAAGGTAAATATAAGTACATATAAAGACTTAGTCTAGTTAGTTGCTGTGAAAGTTTACTATTTTTCTCTGACTAGGTGAATCACTTCCGCACGGAGAGGAGAAAAACAACAGGGGGCAATAAAAACATCCCACCCTCTCAAACTGGTGAGTAGCACATGTGCATTGTTGTTTGTTCTCAAAAACGTGAATCAGGGTGTGCCCTCTGACAAGCTGACAATCTGACCACAATGGTTCTCTCCACCCTGCCCGATAAAGCTGTTCTTTAGGGTTTGAATTGTAATTAAAAATGATCAATCTGTGAATGAATTTCTAGCAACATTTACAGTACAACATCAAATTATCCAGTCATGTGGCAGCAATAAAAACAACTACAAATTAACTTAAGGACAAAGTTGAGTTTATAAGACTGTAAACTACAGGCCTGATCCAGTAAAATGACACTGACATCATGCTCTCAAGCTTAAAACCAGAATAGTTCCACAAGAAACATTTTCCAATCCCAAAACCAAATAAATGATCAAAGAACACTGAGGTGAATATAAAATGCACTGAGCTTTTGTTTAAAGAAAAGTTGTGTTTCCCAGTAATAGGTGCCAAAATGACATAATATAATATTTCTAGTAACTGACCTATAAAATTAATTGCTTGTGATTCACTAAACACGTGCAGCATCTCGTATGAGCTGAATTCAGTGACCAAATCTTTGTTCAACCGTAAAAACCTGAACAAGATGCGAGCTCCCTGGTAGACGTTCCCTGGAAAGCTTTGACCTTAGCCATGACTAAGGTCAAAGCTGTGGACAGTATGAGTGTAAACAAAGAAGTGAAATCAAGACGAATACCAACTCAGTGACTCCACAAGATGTTGTGATTGACTCAACCCGGTGTGAGCATGAGAAGCCACACCGGAAGCCGAACGGAAATAGCCAACAAAGTACAAGTCCCGAATAACTGCAGGAGGGTGAAAGGGTCAGTTGTCACTAGGGCAGGAATAAGACAGAGAGAGAGAGAGTGCGAGTGGCAGAAGCTGCAAAACTGGACCCAAAGCAAGTGGAACTTAGATCAACGTACGACCACAGGGATTTAAAGGAAATAAGAAGATAAGGAACTTGGCGCTGGCACATTTTCTGTGAGTACAGATTAGTATTTTGGCTCTAACCTGGTCTTAAAACGTACGTCTGTAGAACCCGCACAGCTTTACAACCACTGTGTGTGTGGAGCTTCCTGACGGTTTGTGAAACCAAAAATATTTTTGTAGACACTTTAAAATCTTTGTAAGTTGGCCTAAATGTAACATTCACCAAATCCTCCTCCCAAAGAGATCTAACTTACACACACATATATATATATATGTGTGTGTATGTGTGTGTTTTACATTGAAATCACTGCTTTGCCATGTTTTCCTCACTGACAGCTGCTTTGATTTATCTGTACGAGTAGAAACTCCTCCATGCTTAGTCAACTGCAGCTGCAGTGACTTGCTTGTCCTTTAAACTCAGCATGTGTGTCGGCAGAGTCGGGTATCTGTCCCGCTCCACCACAAGTGCTGCATTTATAACACAACCTTAGGGCAGCTGTCAAGTATGAGCTTAGAAAATGTGATTACTAAAGACTTAACTATTAACACACACTAACGTAACTACAAGTCCCCTTTCTGTTTTAAAATTGAGTCAGTTGGTTAATCTGTCCCTCAGGCACATGATATTGTCACAGTCTCCCAAAATAACCAGCACTTTATTTTAGTATGAGGCAGCTGCCTTTCTGACAGCTAATATTAACCAGTAAATAAAGCCGTGACTATTATTTCCCCCGTATCGCATGTGAATACGTTAATAACAACACATTTGTGAGGCCGTTGTCACCATCAGTCTGAGATATTTAAAACACAGTTGCATGTGATGTTTTTTCAGATGAAAAGAGGAGGTTGACTGCAGATTTCAGAGACGTCTCCTTCATCCGTCCCAAGGAGAAACTGTGTATCTCAGTCAAAGCTATGTCTGCTCTCTATCTGTCAAAGGTGGCACCACAGGAAACAAACCACAACCTTTTGAAAATGGTAAACATCTGTGCACAGTGCTCTCCTCTTTTCTGTCCACAGTAAATAGTTTTACCAGTCTTGGTGCTTGGTACAGGAGTCACAGTGGTAGACATTTCCTGAAAGGTGTAGATTTATTTAAAGTCTTTCCAATGCATTTTACAGCAGCAGAGCAAAAGTGAGAATCTGTTGTGTGTCTGCTACACAACCTAAGTTAATTATTGTTTCTATCCAGGCACAAGATCAGCCATTTGAAACAGGGCAAAAGGCTAAACTAACCAAGGTAAGGTACCATTTCAGACATTTTTCATGAGGTTTGAATTGTATTTGCATTGGTACAACAAGAAAAAAAAAATCTTACCATAAACCTCTGCACTCTCTAATCTTATTTATTTTATATGGAATTGTGTTTGTGGTCACATTTGCATCTACTGATTGTTCTGGAGACTAACCCACAGACATCTGGAAAGCAAAACAACTAGCATGCTTTGCAAGGTAGCATATGGCTCTCGTTGCTCGTCTGCAGCATGATTTTCACTGGAGGTGATGTCAAGGAATAAATAATGAGACCATTACTTTGTTGTTCTAAGATGGCTGAAGAGTCCCAGCAATTGAAGGATGACTGTCATCCACATCTTTCAGCCAGACATCAGCCAGGATCAGAGCATGTCTCTGAGGAGCATTCCAAACAACCCATGCCATCACAACTTTCCAAAGAAAAGTTACATGAGCAGCGGCAGAAATGTGAGCTGAGACGCCTGCTCAAGCACACTAACCCAGAGCTGAAGATGTTGGACGAAGCTGTGGACGAGGAGCTTGCTGAGGTTTTGAGCTCAGAGGCTGGGATGACAGCTGGTGAAACTGGATATGAGGGAGAGGTCCTCTCAAGACGCTTGATATTTGAGAACTGTGCCATGACTAGCAGAGGATCTGCTTACACCTCCAAAATGCACACGACAGAGGGAAAAGAAGAAAGACGCGATGTCTGTAAAGCATCAGCTGTGTTTCAGGAACACGAGGAGGAGCCATGTAAGGAAAGTCTATCAGGGATCGTGGAGGATAACAAACTGTTAGCTTCTAGTAGGGATTCTAACCGAGAGCTTGAGGAAGAGATGATGAGAATAGATGTTCAGGCTACCAGGAGGATGTTTGAGAATCAGTCTCAAATAAACACATCAAGGCCAAATCTAGACAATAAATTCAAGGGAAAAGCTTCTAGTCCTGGGGATGAGACAGGGGCAGTCCAGAAACAGCAACAGGAATTTAAAAACACCGGCAAAGACGATCTACAGAATGAACACAGGAGAGGTACTGATGTGACAGAACAGTCCCACAAATGTGTGCCATGTGTTTATGTCCCCAGTCAAAACACTGCCTATGAGTTTTCTGATGGGGGAGAGGTTCCTACCGCAGAAACATTCTTTGAGGATCACCCTACAAACCCTTTAAGTTCAGAAGGATTTGAGAAAATGACAAAAACAAGAGCAGCTCTTTTTAAAAACAACCCGTTTATCTCCACTAACATACAAAGAGAAAATTCCTATGTGCATGCATCAATATCCCAAATCCCAGCAAATCCCAGTGGTGTAGCCAATGACTGTCTAATAACTAATGTGAAGGACAGAGCCCATCTGTTTGAATCAATGCCCTTCGATAAAATTAGGCAACAGAACAAGGACGAAATAGAAACAATGGTAGAGAACATTAAGGAAACACTGAGCTCCCTATACCATGCTCACTCCATTTATTCAGATGGAGCCATCATTGAGGTGAATGAAACAATGATAGCGAGAAAAGCGAAATTCACGTTATTAGAAAGCGGGCCAATGATAAAATATGATGAAGTAGCTGAAGGTGGTGCACAAAACTTAATACTGCAGTTACTACCGCGGGCGAACCTAAGGCCTCAGATCACTTACCTAAAGGAGGACAGTAAAGGAGGTATGGAGGCCACAGTGGTCAATGTACCTCTCCACCACCATCTGTTCACTCCCAGCCAAGATGCTCAGTTTAAAACTGCCAACATGCTCCAGGTGGTTGAAAATATTCTCAACCAAGATAACTCTCTGAGGAAAGGTGTGATAATTCAGGAGGAAGCATCCAATCGTGCTGAAGTAATTGTTTATTCTCTCTACAATTACGTTGACGAGGAAGATGTGAAGAGTTATAGTCCTCCACAGGGAAATACTGCTGAGTATGATGAACCAGACGCAGAGATAAATGATCTGAGCAAAATGGAAGATCAAGGCATAAGAAAGGGCATCATTAAATCAACCATAAGCTGCTTTACAGAAAACTCCCAAGAAAAATCCTGTGCAGGATCGACAAGGCCTGAATTCACAGTAAAAGGAAATGTCAAACTGTTCAGTAGTTGTATTGAAAAGGGCAATTTGGACTATTTGAAAACTCTTCAGGCTATGACAGAAGTGCAAGAACAAGAACGCTCTCTGGACGAAACTGTTGGCTTGGAGCTTCTTCATGGACAGAGAGAAAACCAGGCAGAGGAGAGTGCTGCAGAATGGGTCCCAGTGGATATAAAAAGACTGAAAAGCTTGTTTTCCCAAGATCAAAAACAAACTTCACCTAAGACAAACCAGCCTTCTAAAGCCAACAAAGTGGTTCCCTCCCATAAGCAAGGAAAGGATGCTGTCAGGGAAGGTAGCTCTCCAATGACACCGTCATATCTACATCTTGCAACACAAAATGAAGACGTGGTCCACCAAGCTGAATTAGTTGAGGCTGTAGATGATGGATTCTCTAACCTCAAAACTGCAATCCACAACCTCCAACAGTCCACAGCTGAGGCTAAATCCGGCCATGAGTCATTACAAGAAACAGTCTTTGCTGGGGTAGCTTCTGAAGAACCTGTTGTCTCAGTGGCAGCAGGTAATGTTAAACAATCAGAAGCAGAATTACCTCAAGAACTTGAGGAGCAAAAAGTGGATCAATTCACTGAGCAGAGGTGGGACGTACTCCCATCTTACTCCAACTTCACTTCAAAATGTAAATCAGACAAGCAACATGAGAATTTTGAGACACGTCAAGGAGACACTGGTTCAGTAGAAATGCAAACTACTGAGTCATGCAGTGAAAAGGGTAGAATCGAGGCTGATGGTTCAGAAGCAGCACCTGAACTACAGCAGGAAAATGAAGTCGTTCTTCAGGGTAAACTACAAGAAGCCATGGAATCCTTGGGAAGATCCAACATGAACGTCACCAGAGGAGATTTTAGAGCAGCAATGATATACAGAAACTCTTCTAAACCTCACAAAGATGGATCACAAAATGTCATCGTGGCATCTGTTCAAGAGTCAGCTGTAGAGGTACTCGCTCAGGTAGCAACATCAACTACAGTACCACTAAAACAAGATTATTCCAAAGAAAAGGTGACAAATGCAGAGCTCCAAAGCCAACGTGAAACCCCAAGAAATTCATCTGTCTCAGAGACAAGTGAAAGATCTGCTGGGCCAAAACCTGTAGTCCCACCTAAACCTGAGCATCTTAAAGTGAAGCAAGTGAGAGAGGAAACAGTTCTCCACGTTTTGCCATCTAAATCATCAGCACATAAGGATGAAAATATGAAAGGCCCGTTCGAAATAAACCATGGTTGCAATCAGCCAGAGGTGAAACATGCCACATCAGAGGAAAAAAGGCCCCAGGATGTTCCAGTCGAAGGAAACATGACTGAAACAGATGACAGTCATGTCGATTTTTACGAGGCGCGTCAGAAGTTTAGAGGTAACAAGGAATGTTCAGGGAAGAAAGCGCCTGTAAAGCCAAGAAGATTAAAAATTGCCCGACCTGACATTCTCGCACATATGGATCTAAAACCACAACACACTGGTCCGTCGTACAACAACTCAAACACAAGTGGACAAACTGCTGACAGCAATCACAAACTAATGAAAGAAGAAAGAACAGTCGAGATGAGGGAAAAGAAAGGACGACGCGAGACAGAGGACGAGCACCGGCAGCGGCTGTCAGTTCACATGGATGAGATCATGAGGGGCAACATAACAACAGCCATGGAAATTTTTGACAACTTGCGAAAGCAGGAAGAACTGCAGAGCTTCCTGAGTCGAGTTGAAGAAATTGAAAAGGACACGAGTGAAGTCGATGTAAGGTCCATGAGGAGGGTATATGAGGACATCCCTGACTGGGTTGTCAGCTCGGACAAAAAGAAAGAAAAAAAAGGCAGAGGGGAACACGTAGAGGAGAAACCACCATTACTGAGAGACAACACGGAAAGCAAGTCCTCAATGGCACATGTCTTTGGAGATCTGGAGAAAGCCAGTGAGGAAATCATGAATCTAAAAGAGCAGACCTTAGCCAGACTCGTGGACATAGAGGAAGCCATTAAAAAAGCTCTTTACTCTGTGTCCACTTTGAAATCTGACTCAGATATTGCTGGTTTATCGTGCCTATTTAAAGAGTCATTAGAGACCGTGGAAGAGTCCCCATTATCCAGTAATATCAGCAAAATAAGCATTGGGTCGAGCAAAACAAAGTCACCACAAGCACAACAAAGCGTGACCTCAAAGGGAGATGCAGTGGCGAACGTTACTGAACTCATCTCTGCAAAAAAGAGAGAAACTTCACCATCATCACCAGCCTTCATCTCCATACAGTCGGCTGCTAGGAAGACAGATAAAACAGAAGTGACAGCAGAGACCACAATCTGTCCAGCATGTCAACACAGCCCAAATACAGAGAAGACCTTCTGGACTACAAAGAAGCAAACATGCAACAGCCCTGATCAAATTAGAAATATAGGCCCCAGAAAAGGAGGTCAAAAACAGCCTACCTACAGCCCCTTAAGCCCAAAACAAGAGTTCAGTGTGCTCAAGGTGCAGAATGACTGTGAGGGGAATAGTATTACAGACACCAAAACAGTGACAGAGAACTATGAGCGCACTGACAATTTAGGTAACCGGTTTTACTCCACCAAAACTTCCACTGTTGTCAGTACTCAGCCTGAAACTATGACATCCTCCACCAGCGCAGTGGTCAGTCCTGCTACATATCAGATCACAACATACCCAGAAGTCCGGCTGCCGATTAATCAGAAACCTTAAACGATTCAGTCAAGATGTGCAGGTAGTCACCTATAAACCAAAGGTGGCAGAGATTTCAAACTCTTCATGCCAGCAATGTCATGTACATAATTTCATTTGCTTAGAAACTAGTTGCTAGTTATTATTATATTCAGGTTTGAGTATCTGTTAGCGTTTGATTTTTAAAATTTGACTGAATTGTATTTGAAATTAAATGTATGTTTGGTTTTAATTTACACCCTCGTGTTTCTTTGTATTACTGTGCATTATTGGTTTAACTGTGCTGGAAATCTTTTGTCCTTCAGTTTCAACCAACCTGTGGAGAGATGTGCTCTGCCTGTGTGAAGCCAGTTTACCCAATGGAAAAAATAACTGCAGACAAATACATTTTTCACAAAACATGCTTCTGTTGTAAACAGTGCAAGAAACGGTTAAGGTGAGATTAAAGAATACTTCACAGGAAAATCACCTGCAACAATAATGAATGATCCTCAATACCTAATTGATTTCTTTCCTGTCAGTTTGGATTGGTCACTTAGATATTGATCAACTATGGTGATGGTCCAGATGTACAGTAAGATCAGCTGACCCACCATCCTGTGCTTTGTAGAAAACAAACACTGCCATAACGCTAACATCACCTAAAATAGTAAAAAAAAAAAGGGGGAAATAAATCAAAAGTAAATAAACAACAAATGTAATATCTACCTTTTACAGTGACAATTCAACCATCTGGGCATTAACCAGTTTTTACTGGTGCAGCTGGTATAATGTTTTTGAAAGAGACCTTTTTTTGAACTGTCAGCAGGGACAAACTTATTGGCTCTTATAAAAGTAATAAAGATATAAATCCCAACTGCTTTAGCAACTCCAAATAGTCTCAAGTGTTACAGACTGATAAAAGAGCTTCCTGCTTCCAGTAAACAACCTTGGAAGCTCATAAACTATTTTCTCTTACTGTTACCTTGTTGCACACGACCTCTCAGGTTTGCTTTTGGTGTGAATTTTCTTAGTTGCTGTTTCTTCTCAGCTGAAAACAAAACTCTTGGCATGGGCACAACCACCAGCTAGATTTACTATTTTACAGGAAGTTTTTACAGCAGATGCACATTAAATCAGCAGGTGAAACTATCTGGCTGAACAACATCAGGCCTACAAACAACCCATAATGCAACAAGGTAAACTATTGTAAAGTGACTGACCCTACCCCTTATTTATTGTTTCTTGTAGACGAAGACCTCGGGTGATCTTTTTATTTGAATTTAAGGAACATCTCATTTTCAGGCCCATAGTTGCAAGATATTAAACTGAGTGGTCAACTGATTATATTATAGGGTTAGGGGTAGAGTTAGAGTTAGGGGTTGGGTTAGGGTTAGCACACATTAAATTGTGATTTAACTGCATAATTGTTCTCATTCGTAGCATGTACAGTTATGCACCTTTACATGGAGAATTCTACTGCATATTTCACTACCAACAACTCTTCAGAATAAAAGGAAATTATGACGAGGGCTTTGGACACATTCAACACAAGGACCGATGGCTTCTTAGAAATACTGCTGACATAGTGAATCACGATGAATCAGAGGCCTAAATATCCAGTGTAAATGTGAGTATGAGAAGGAAATGCAACATTAATCTTTATTATTGCTAATTGTTATAGTGGGTTCCCTCGATTAAAACTGTGTTTTGTGTATCTGTCGTCAGATGATCAGTTGGTGACTGTGACATGGAAAATCCGCCCAAAGAAGAAGTGTTTGATGCAACATGCTACCGCAGTGTGAATTTAGTTTATCTGTGTCATAGTGATGATTGCTCGTGTGTTGCTGTGATGCACATCTTTTTTGCAACAATTGTGTAGTCTGTGAGTTTGACAGGCACCAAGGTAATGTTTTGTTAAATAGCCCATTACTTTTTAGTTCACAGTTATTGATTATGATGATACTTGTTTAGCAGCTTATCTAGAGAAATGAAAATCATTCTTACATCTCTCAAATTAACACTGTATGTATGCATAATCACACTTCTTGATTCATGGCTATGGAGACATGGCCATCATATGTATAAACATGTGATGAATTTATTCACCTCTGACACATTTTCTCATTGACTGATTTCTTTGTTTCAACATTGGTATCAACATTAGATTAACACTGAAGAGATTAAAGCTATTGAACTGTCTAGTCTGCAAAAAGTGCAAACAAAGCAAAATCTTTTTTCCTTTAACAACTACACAGCTTTATGAGGTAGTCACATGGACTATGCTTCATGCTGCTCGCTCTATGGTAACTATGGTCCAACTCACAAATGATCAACCTGGATAACTAATAAATCAAGTCCATCAACGTCAGCTACATATATTATTTTGCTAATTATGATGCTTATCTTCAACAGTTTGTTGCCATCAAATATAAAAGTCAAAAATGAATTGCCAACAGTGTCCACTCATTCTCATTTTCCATAATATTGAACTTTTTTTTTCTCAATGTAACTGCATACAGACAGATGAAACGGATAACACACATAACATCTAACTGAGAAGAGAAATTACAGACATGTGTATGTACATAATAAAATTTTAATATCAGTATTTACAAATTTCAATACAAAAAGTACAAGTTTGTTTAAAAACACACCTTATTTGTAAAATTGTACATGATTCACACAAAGCTCTTGATTTTATCCGACTGCCCACTAACTTTACAAGTATCACTTTGTCTGTTGGACAAAAACACTGTATTTTTTGTGATATGAAGTATGTGTGAAAACCAAAATATCCACATAAATTACAGTTTGGTGCTCTTTCTTTCTTCTTTTCCATCCATAGGGAAGGAATTCCTCTCATCAGTCCCATTCTCAGGTTTTCTAAAACGAAAAACACATAATTGCTTTGACTTAGCTGTAAGCTAAATAAACAATTTGCTGTGCTTCAAGTCTTCATCATCTTACATGAGCTCAGCATGGTCCTGGAGCTTAGCATTGCAGGTTTCAGGCAGTAGCAAACACAAACCTCCAGCAACAACAGGGATGGTGCCATATATCAGCATGGGGATGGTGTAATGATAGACATCCAGGAGCCTGATCATTGGAGCGAGGATACCTGCTACACGAGCGCACATGGAGTTCAGGCCGACACCATTCTGCCTACCAGCATAGACAATGGACAAGTAATGATAATATAATAATGCTGTAATACTATCATTGTTGTTTTTTAAACCTAGAACCATTGCCTACATTACCTTAACACAGTAGGGTACAGTTCTGCAGTATAAACATATACTGTGGAGAAACTGGCGGTGGCAGCAAATTTTCCCAGTACAGCTACAATTGTTACCACAACAGGAAGGCCTGTAGGACAAGCAATAACTCAGACAATAATGCGTGATGTGATGACACTGTGTACAACTTAGATTAGAACATACAGACCGTATACATTAACTTACCTTTAGGAATGGCAAGTATCCCAAGACAAGCACAGCCTCCAAACAACAGCATGCCTGCTTGACTCCATCTCCTGCCAAAATGCTGGATAAGTGGCAAACAGCCCAGACGTGCTGGGAGTTCTACTGCGCCAAAGATGAACTGTGTGAGGTAGATATCCAGACCAAAATCGCCAACATTCAGGCTCAGTCCATAGTACATCAGACTTATTGCAAACCTATTGAGTCGGAGATGTATTTTTAACACTCTCTCTCACAAAAATATGGATGTGAATATGGCTTCTGGTGATATTAATACTGACCAGAGGTAGCTCATTACGAGGGCACGCTTTCTCAGGTATGACATCCTGAAGATGTCCAACATGTTCACTCTTTTGGATGTCCCATCAACGTCCAACTAAACATTTAGGCTGTTTAGTTAGTGTGTATTCTCTCAGAGTTTTGTCGTGTTTAATTGTGGGCGTTCACCTTATCTAGCAGAGCTTCTGGGACTGTCCTCCTGTTCACCTTGGCTGCCTTCCGAATCTCCTTAATGGCTTCCTTTTTCTTGCCCTGCGTGAGGAGCCAGCGAGCTGACTCGGGAAGAATCCTACAGTTGACACATCGCTTTATTATTGAAGTAATCATAAAACATAAATATCTAATGTTGCCAGAGAGGCAGCTGACCAGTAAAAGATTCCCAAGACAAGGACAAGAGGGCTGAAGAGCACCATCTGCAGGATCCTCCAATTTTTTATGAAATAGGCGATGCCAGACACCAGCATCAGTCCGAGAGGGAAAAAAGAGTGGCACACAATGGTGCAGAGAGCAAATTTAGATGAATCGCTCCATTCACCTCCTTTAAAGCAATAAGAAAGATGAGAGTTTTTTTGGTTTCCAATATTATCTTTCTTGTAAACATTTGTGCCTTTTTTCATTGTACTTTTTAGCAAAGCATTGTCTGTAATACAACATGAGAATGAAAGCAGTGCTTGAATCCTAATATAATTTGTTTTTATGTCATTCAAGGCACTGCTGAAACGTTTATAGAATACAGTCAGTTAATTGACACAATTAAAATGCAAATCCTGACACATGTGATGAAGCACTTCTTGTTCTGATTCAAATTATGTTATGTTGTCAGAGAACCACTGCGTAAGTCTGTATTAAGATCAACTCATGATATTACCACATACTGATTACGGTACAGCTCGTGACTGCAAACAGTCCAACTAGACTATTTTAATATAAGTTTTCATGTATCAGGTCTATGATGGGCTTAAGGTCACTTTGTGTAGAATGAGTATTATGCCATTGATTTGCAGGTATGAACATTATACCTACCTATAACAAATGAATTAGCAACAATGCCTGAAACTGAGAGGCCACCTAAAAATTTCAGAACCATATAAACATAGATGTTGGGTGAGAAGGCAGCACCGACACCAAACAACATTAGGAGAAGGAGTGAGAGCAGGACCACAAAACGCCGCCCGTATCTATAAAAAGAAGGAAATGTAATCAGAGAGATAAATATCTCAGTACAGAATCATTTAGTATTTATAACATCCAGGTTTCCTAGTTAACTCATTTGCAGTTTTAGTATGTTGATGCGTACCGGTCAGCCATCTGCCCCAGCACCAAGGCTCCAACCAGAAGACCGGCCATGTAGATGGACTGTGACGCCTGAATCAAATTGCTCTGGTCACAGACCAGGTTGAACTTATAACAGGAAGGAAGGACAAAGAAAACACTAAATTATATTTATTAATTCTAAAGATGGACTTTGTTCAAAGCTGAAAATGATGGTGACGACCTGGTCTGTAACGTTATCTCCTAGTGTTAACAGCGTGTAAAACTGTCATTGTTTTAATAATCCTATAACCACATCCAGCTGTAAATGTAGTGTGTTTGTGTACAAAGCATTTTAATAGCGTCATTTCCATGTGTTTAAATGGGTTAGGGTTAGAAAGAAATCAAAATGTGCTGAACAAATCAAGCTAGGATCATTTTCTTCTTGTGTAACATAATTCAATATCTGCTACGAACACGTCATCTACTTAAAGCAATCAGTACAACAGAGATATTAGGGTTAGGGTTACACTTTTCCGCACTGTTTGCTCCTCTTAGGACATTGGTAAAGAGTAGCTGTAGGTGTACAAACAAACATCACGTACCTCTGTCACAATGCTGGATGCGCCTTCGGCTGCTTCAAAATAAGATCCATTTGTGCATCCAGTTGTGGTGTTAATACCATATGCTTCAATTGTTTCCAAATCCAAATCCACAGGTGTAAACATACGGCAGCTTTCATATTTTCCATCCTTGTTCAGAGGGATGGTGAGATTTCTTTGTCTCTCATACGTCAGGTTGGGCCCTTTTTTCAAGATCCAGTCAGTGTTACAGTGATGTGGGAAGTTCATGCCAGTGAACACCTGGCTAATCACATCAAAAGCTGTAAAAATGCTGGGAATGCATAGTGCAGCCACCAGCCGTTTCTGAAATAATCCAAACTCCCCGATCTGCTTCAGGATCTGATCAAAGTTGCTCATTTTGAAATGTGAATGTCCTCAGACGAGTGGACCCTGGCTTTAACCGCATCCAGCCACCAGCAGTCAACTTGATTCTTGTCCCGCAGGTTAATGTTTAAACTGACGATGCCAGAGCTTTTACAACCTGCCAAGTTGCTAACAGACTACTGAAGTATTAAAACGCAACATGCAAGGCTGATGATGAGTCAGGCTGAAGTCCAGCTGTTGTGCAGCTCAATGGCCACCTTCAAAACTGAACCTTCAAACTTTAATCAACTCAATGTGAGTGCTCAGCAACAATGTGAGCATATAATATAATTTATGATCAGATTTAATGAGGCTTCTATTGTTTGTTTGTTGGTTAATTACTACTGTTTGATAGACTCAAATGAAAACAAACCTTCATGGTCCAATCTTATAACCTGTATACTAAGGGTGTAGACACAGTACTTGCTGCTACAGCATGTGTAAGTACAGGTTAGAAGTAATATGTGCATATTTACTGTGGCAGTACCGTGGTGTTATTATTGCAGGTTCGAAAGTCTTATCAGTAATTTGTCAGGAACGCTTCACAAATTCTAAGCTGAGTGAACTTTAACCGTCTACCTTTAAACCACAAGCTTTCCCTGGTTAATCAAAGCAGTCTCTGGAGTCCCTGAAATGCAAAACAAGACTTCCCATAACAATACAAAGTAGAAAGGGTGGTTTTCTGTTTACCCATTTTCACTAACAATTTTTTTCTTCTTATTTGTTTGAGTAGGAAAAGCTGCTGTAAGCATAACTTATTAACTTATTTAGTATTATAAAGTTAGTATCCTTTCAGCATAATAACGGTAAAAAGTAAAATGTAACATTAACATGCAGCCAGCATAAACACGCATTTTATGATAATTGAGGGATTAGAGTTGCATTTGGAAGGAATGTCACTTTCTGATGAAACCACCTAAAATGTTTCTTTCAGATTCAGATTTATTTGTCACGTGCACAATCATACACAGTACAATATGCAGTGAAATGCTTGTACTTCCCTTTACTGAAAACATTGGTGAAGAGCAAAATATTATCCAGGATTAGGAGAAAACTGTTATGTGTAAAGAGTCAAAACGACCTAACTTTTTGTTCTGTAGTCAGTTCAGTAGGTGATTTATTCTCTAAATATCATTCATTTTATAAAAAAAAAGATAACCAGAAGATACGCTTATTCTTTATTGATTATGCTTTGAACTGCAAAATGAATGAAAACAGGTGGAAATTAAAATATATTACAGTCTTGAGAAGTTATTGCCTGTATTTTTGCTTTCCGCTGCTACAGCATTGTACATAACATTTAAGCAAGGCAAAGAAGAGATGTTGGAGAATTTCTGCAACAAACACACACACTCACATACACAAACACCTCATGTTGACATCATCTGCATTCCAGACTAAACTGGAAATGAAATGAGAAATGGCACTCAACACTGCAGTTTAGTGTACAATGTGTTTCTGTCACATCCATTTGAAGAGACGACAGGGTTGACACACCTGTTTATCTTTATTTCAGGTATTTTCACATGTAACAAGAACTAGATTTTAAAGATACTGAAAATCTGAATCAAAATCTTGAGGTTATGTCAAAAAAACCCAAAACACTTGGTCATTTAGAATTTAAGGCGTAGCGTAAAATTTACGTTTTAAGTCAAAATACAAAAATTTCCTCAATATTTTATCTGCGAGCAAGAAATGTATTCAATATTGCATCAGGGGGTTTATCACATCACCAAATGAAAACAGTAAAAGCCTGTTGGCATGGCAGACCCATCTATTAGAGTAGAGTGTTAAATGAACTTCAACTGCTGTTGACTACGAGATGCACATTCATCCTCAAACCAGATCATTAATGCACATTAATGTGAGAAAACACCCAGATATGATGGTTGTAAGGATGTAACGTATATGCTGATAACTGCCCCTTTCACCCAAATTCAAGGCATTTCTGAATTTCTTTTTACACAACTGAAGGATGTTCAATCTTTCTTTTAGCTGTTGTAAAATGCTTAACAAGTTTTAAAGCAGCTGTATGACTTGTCGGTTTAAATAACTACTGTAAACAGTATTAAAAGATGAAAAGAATTTTTTATTCTGGCTAATTTAAGGTGGCCAGACATTATGCAGCTTATCGGGACAGCTGTGGCTCCAAGGTAAAATGAATTCAGACTTTTCAAAGGCAAAAAATGAAAGGCTGAAAACTTGTAAAGGTAATAAATAAAACATTACACGTGACATACAGTGAGTCAAAGTATGTCCTCCAAATTGAGGGAAAGCCAAATTTATTGTTGTCATCTTCCTTCACACAGCGCTACCCACAATCGTGTCTTAGGACAGAAAAAGGCAGAGAGTGAAACACCCAGTAGAATAAAATCTAAGCAAAATGTCACTATTTACATACGAGAGTTGAATCAAGTACTTATGTTTAATTCACATAAACAAATATGCGCTTAAGCCTTTTTTTTAAGAATTTGAGAAACTCTTGAGAAACTCTCTCAAAACAAACAAATACCAACAGACAGATCTGCTCATACAATATGTGTCTGTTACAGCTGCTGTAACACTTTGCACATATAATCATATCCAGATTCTACACAGCTCTTATTTAACTCCCAAAACATAAATAAGTTCATACAGTCAAATAAAAACTGGAGTTTAATCCTTTTTTTATATAAACAATTAGCTGAGAAGTCTCAACACCTTCTTTATTTTTCTTATTGTAAACAAAGACAAACCCTGAAAATAAATTCATACACTGTATTGTAAGTATTGTCTGTAGCTTATGTTTCTGTGCTACTGACATCCACAGTTATCCACAAGTTAAACTGCTGTAAAAACTCACCTGAACACTAAACACGTATGATTCTGAACATCTGATTAAAAAAACACTTCCTAGTTATTTTAGAAAAAAAGGTTTTGTTAACAATTAAACTATGTATTTACCTTTATCTTGTACCTTTTTTCTTAAAAACAAAAGACAGGCTCGTGGAAAGGTACAGCAGGGAAGTTGGAAAGTAGTAAGTCATTTGTAGACAATAAGAAAAATACAGACTGAAACTAGCCTTAAGCATTGATGATTGTTAAAGTTCAAAATAATTTGGTATTACATTTGGGCCACAGCACCCTCCCACTTTTCAGAATAAAATGTTTTGACATCAGCAACTGCAAACACATGTGTTCATTTCAGACAACAAAATGCTCCATATGATAAGTGGAGAAAGAAAATGTGCATTCAGTAGTTCTGATGAATATAAGGCATTGTTAACTCACCAGGATTCTAGGGCATTAGTTCAGATTTTGCAAATGCATCACATATTCAAGAAGAAAATGACAGACTGAGGGAAGCCAGAACGAGAAATAAAATCTTCCTGTAAAGACTTGCTTCCTTCTACATATACGCTGTAAACGTTTTGAGTGATTCTTATACTGTACGTTCTGATACTCGCACACGTTGTATAATCCTATGGGCGACAAAACAATACTGTTGTCTTTGGCAGTAGTGGTTTCTTTACAGCCATAGAATGAAAAAAAATATGCACTAAACTGTTTTTTTAATTTTCACATTTTTTAGGCAAGTCACGGTCCCAGGTAGAACAACAGTTTAACTAATGCTGAGCTGAGCAAAGCCCATCAGCTTGATGTCGTCTGGTATTTCAGTTCCCTCAATCCCAGAAGCCTGTGGAAACAAGAACAAGTAGTCAGCAAACAACATACTATGTTTTACTGAAGACTTCTCCTGCAGCCAGCTATAATTATATATTATATTATGCTGTCAGAAGATATCAATAAGTTTTATTCACTCATGAATTACCGTAAAACACCTTGTAAAGATTATACATAGAACGGTGTGGAACTGAAATCACTACACTCACCAGTTTGAAAGTGACATTTTTATTGGCATGAGGTTCTTCAACTATTTTCTGCAGATTTGCAGCAACTAAAAAGAAGAACAAGTTGAATTCTAAAACATTTAACTGCATACATTTGTTTCAGTCTGATGAACTACACTAGTTCACGAGCAGGTGAACATTGGTGAGTTTTAACCCTTAATGAAAGTGTTGTCCCCAAACTGCTATTTAAAGGTGTCAACAAATACACGTTACCAGTAAGGAAAAGGAAGACACACCACAAGAAATGACAAAAATAGAACTAATGTAGCAGTAGTTTATGGACAAGAATGATTTTAATAACTCACCTATTACTAAGTCTCTCCCATCCACCAGGCCTGCTGATACCAGCTCTTGAGACACACCATCTGCTGTGTCTAAAAGGTCAGAGTATGAGAGACTGACTGTAGCATATGGACCAAAATAATGCATATAAAAAACAAATTATAACTATTAATAAGTTCAATTTGACGCCTGGTTCATGATGTAACATAACGCCTAAGGTAAGTACACAGAGGACTGTAAACAAAGAGCTGTGTTCGCTGATACAGATTTAACACAGAGGTTCGGGCCTTTGTGTGCTCGTTTATTTTGGACACTGAAGGAAGAATGCTGCATTAAAAGCATACAGGAAAGTTCTCCGCCTGATGATCTAAAATGTGACATCCTCAACTTAACTTTTTTTTTAAGTTTAACGACATCAGCACATTACGATTTAGATTAAAAACTGTCTCACCTCTCCCAGGCATAAATTCAAATCGAATATCATTTAGCTCCTTCTTTGAATTTCTGTAGAGATGATGGAAAAAGACAGATTAGAGGAGTTTGAGCTTGATTACTTACGTGCTGGCTTTTCTTATTCTCCTGAAGACAAAAACACAAGACACTGGGAAACCAATACTGATTTTTATGTATAAACGTACCTTAACCTTAATACCAAACTAATGGGACACTTAAAATCCTCTGAGGCTGTTGGAAACTGTCAAATCACACAAAAACAAGTGTTTATGAAACTGTGTTTATGAGATAATGGACATGCAGTTTTAAAATGTCCAACATATTGTAAGCAAGCTGAGACAGACCTGTGTGGGAACAGCAGCAGGAGGAGGTATGCTTGCTGTAGGAGATGCAGCCTGGGCAGGCGGTTGAGTGTTGACTGGTGTGGGCTGCAGTGGTGCTTGGCCTGCAGCCTGAGGTAGTTCTGTCTGACCTGCTGTTGGCGGCTGGAGGTGACTACTTGAAGGCTCAGAAGTCTGGAAAACCTGAAGGATAAATTACATCCAATCTTACTCATGCTTGTATGTCAGTGTGTAAAACATACAAATGACTATAGCAAGACTTAAAATAAGTTCTGAACTCAAACGACTAATTTACTGCATTCTGCCTTAATGTGAGAGCACATAAAAACACCGCAGTACTTGGGGCTCATTATTTTGTCAACCAATCTCAAACAATTTTAGAAATGATTAAATAAGAGTTAACTTCTAGAAGGTTCTGATCAAACAAAAACAAACCAGTGTACAGAAACTCTATCGCGTCAACTTTCATCAACAATGCAACTCACCTCTGAATTCTCTGAACCCTCCTTAACTCTGGGTGACTGTGAAAAACAGAGCAAAAGTAATATCACTTTTACTGTGATGCTTTTAGCTGAGCAAGAACAGCACACATGGAGGAAAAGAATACATCCAGAAGCAATAAATTAAAATAGCTCACTCGTCTACCTTTCTCAATTATCCGCCCTTAATGTGAGTATAGAGATACCAGTAAGCGGTGATGCTAATAAGAGTTGAACTTAACCTGACTGGTAATTGGTGCTGATGTTGGTTGGATGGTATCACAATATAGGTATCACTGTCTTAGACAGTGAAATCCATCAGCATGATAAAGCACAGATTTATCAAAAGTCGAATTAATTGAATTTGCTTAAAAACAGTTTCTCTGTAAATATCATGGTGTATTCATATGCCTACTGTAAATCTATGTGCTGGTAACAGAGCAGTAAACGAGTAAAAACAAACAGTCTGCAGTTTTATTTTACCCGTTACATTTGAAAAGCTAAGAAGCGAAGTGAGGCAGGGGAAAGTCACACTGTTATAAAGTCCACGCAGCAACATATTGTCAGACAAAAGCTTTGCAGGCACAACTGAAGACAAACTGACTTGACACCAGGAGGATGTGATGAAGCATCCGGGTTGATCTCACATCAGAAATCACACGAGCTTTGGAATCTGCTGCAAAATTCTGCCACAGAGAGCTTTGCAACGTCAACATCCAATAGAGTAGATGCAAGACTTTAAAGTTCAGTTTGTCTACAAGTAGCCAGCAGGAAAAGCACATAGAATTTCAATTCTAGATGGCCATTAGTTTCTTTATTGAAGACCACTTAGTATTTACAGTGTAAGTAATTTGGCTGGATTAAATGTGGTTTGGTCAGTAGAAAGAGAAATGGAAATACAGATGGCTTCCAGGAAAGATAACTCCCGTGATGAACTCATTCGCTCTTAAAGCCAGCTATTAATCTAGATATTTAGACTAAAAGAGACTGTATAAGTGATGTACTGTATCTAACATCCTTTATGTAACATTTTTATCTTATTCTTGTCCGGTAAAACTAGCTCACAATTTCTGCAGTATTTGAGTATTTGCTCTTACAACAAAAAAATATAAAAAAAAACCAAAATATCTCACTGTTTAAAAACACCGTACCAATTGGTGTTATTAAAATGAATCTATGACTACTACAACATACACAGGTTTCTTGCCCAGAAGAAGTGAACTCTTCCCTCCTTCCCTTTCAAGAAACCCATTACATAATTGACTTTTTATATTAAGTGTGGGTGTATTGCTGTAGAGTTATATAATAGTTATATGTAGTTAGTTTTATATAAACCCAAGTCTGTATATGTGCGTAGATTAGCTCGTAAATAAAGTTTATCTTTCCTACAAATACGTGTAAGGTGAATGTAGATGTGACCCGATAGTGTGGGTAATCACGGCTGTAAAAATAAACTTTAATGTCCTTCCTAGCTGTAACATGCTCACTAGCTAACATGTGCAGAGAGAGCACTTCCTTGTTAGGGGAATGCCATCTGTATTGTGGTGGCAAGTGAACAACCCTGGATGCAGGCAGCTCGAGTGGGTAGGAGAAGCGCACTTGTCGCCTGGGGGCGTTAACAGGCTTCACCTGCTGCTCCTTGGCCGCCAGACAGAACATACAGACACACGAGAGACTCAGTGGAGAGACAGTGGACAAACGTGTGACTGCACAGACATGAAAATGACAATTTCAACAGTACAGCAATAAAAAGACAAGACGTGTGGGGTATACCAAGAGCGTTAATGTGTGCATGTGAGGGAAAAACTAGATGTCAGCTCATCTCACCCTTAAAGCGGCAACAGCCGCTTTGCCCTCTTCACTTTCTTCATCCAGCTCATCATCACTCCATTCCCATTCACCATCCTCTGTTTTATGCAGCCGGCCACTGGAACCTGGCACTCGCCGTACCTGACAACACATGAGAACAAACCTGAGCTCATCTTGTTGCAGCATTTCATAAAACAAACCATCTTTTGAAACCTAAATCTTTGTTTTACCCTTTTGGACCTCTCCGTTATTGTAGGCGCCCTTTGAAGTAGCTTCTCGTGTAAATATTCGTGGTTCTGTCGAGGGAGGAAATTCATTAAATAAATGCTGTCTATAATCCACTGAATGTGTTTATATCTTTACCGTATTAAGTATTCCAATATTCTGAACATGTGTTATACTAACAGTTAGGCTTGAATTCAAAACCTTCTAATTTCTTTAAAGGCCTTTTAAGCCCTTAATTCCATTATATGCTTTGTCAATTAGGCGCTGACACCAAAAGGGTTCAGCAGGTCTTCAGGTCATGGAAAAAAGACCCCTTAGATGTGCTCTGCTCAAAGTGCTACATTTGTGTTGACCTTTTCTGAGCTGACTTGTGTTACGGCAGATTATCACTCAGAGGGTCAGGTCGGCGAACTGCTCTGATTGCTTTAAATCCATGCTATGATCCTTTACCGATGCTCCCTTGAGTTATATTTGATCTGTAATCAAGTGCATTTTGTATTTTCATATCTATAAAAATGTTTTTTATTGTTGCACTTAACAAGCCACATCATTGCACCTACTACCAAATACTGCATTAATTAAGTTCATCTTGCATCTTTATATTCTTCTTTACTTGGCAGACGCTTTTATCCAAAGCAACTTACAAGGCTCAGCGCCTCACACCTGGTAGGGGATGGGTTAGGAGTCAGACAGGGTTTGAACCTGCGACTTTTTGCATCCCAGTCTGACGCCTAACCTATTGAGCTACCAGGCTTTACCAACAACAAAGTATAACTGTCAATTGGGTTTTTTTATCATTTGAAAATAGACCATTAACTAATAAGCTCTAGTTCTAAATAAATGAGCAACACCACATAATATTGTGCTAGCTTGATGACAATTTAACCTCCTTCTGTTCATCCATCCTAAAGTAATGGCAAAGGCTGCCCTCTGCTGCACATAATATAGAGTACAACATGCCAGGGTCATCTCCAGCAAACCACCCTATTTGCCTTGGACCATGTGACATGCTGAACCAGCATTCTAGTTGCTCCAGTTGCTAGGGTACTGGAGTTAGACTGCTTATCCCTGCCTTTGTTAGAAACAGCTCTGGAAAGCCAGTAATGAGAGGAATGCTGCAGTGAACTCAGCTTGGATCAGACACACTGATAAGCTAAGCTAAGTGAGAGGTAGCTTGACTCAAACATATAAAGAAGAAAGACCTTACTGGGTTACCCTAATTTCCAACATGAATCACCATTCAAGTTTTTCAGATTGTTTCATGATCTGAATCTTAAAGAACAATCACAGTGAGCATTCAGACTACATTTATGTCAAACTGAAGTCGTTCAGAAACATTAGCTTCTGCAGACTCAAACCTTTACTCATCAACAGGATCAACCTGTGCCTGAAACAGGGATGGTGCTGACTCAGGGAGTTGAAGTACCTTTGCTCTCTGAAAGAATTTATGCTTCAACAGCTCAGAGGATGTTGGCCTAAAAAACAACAACAGAATGTTATTAGACTTACTAGAAGTAGTTCTGTTAATGATTTAAAAAGTTGATGATGCATGTGTCTAGTGGTGAAGAAGCGTAGCACAGTGAAAATAAATGACTGTGGTCAGGACAATAAATACATTAACCAGTGTAAGTCCAATTGAACACATCACATTGGGCAGATGACACAAAGGATTTTGTGCTAAGGGATTATAATTTGCACCTTTTCTCTGGGTTTTTATGTAGACACATGGAGACCATCTTTCTGAAGGACTTGGTATATTTTTTGACCATCTCCTTGTCTGTGATGCCAGTCTCCAGGGTTGGAGGATCATTCTGCAGTGTCAGCATCAAGACCTGAAAACACCAGAAAGGCAAATCGTACTCAAATGTCACAAGGGTACAAACTTCGTAACAGCTTAGAAGATCTGACTTTGCATTTGTTCTGTTTCCCATTAACTACAAGTTAGACTATTCCACAATGTTCTCACTTTCATTGGTGGGTATTTATGATAAGGTGCAGCCCCTGTGGCAAGCTCGATGGCTGTGATCCCAAAACTCCAAATGTCAGCTTTGAAGTCATAACCCCTAACCTGCAGAAACAGAAATCACATTAAGCTTATACAACACAAATCACTTCTTTGTTTTTCTTGTATTGAAAAAAAAGATACACGCTTGCATTTCTAAAACATGAAGTGTGCTCACAGAAGTAGTTCAAATACAAACATTCACATAGTATGTTTGTAGGTCTTGCAATGTGAATGGGCTGCTGTTGATTATTTCCAAAACATAAGACTTTTCTTTTTTCAGTTCATCCCCTCGCCTTTAAATAACACATCAAACTGTTTTATTATATTCTATGTTCCAAAAAGGGCTGCTAGGACTAAAAAAGGACCTTGGATTTTGTGTCCCTTATAGGCCCAAAAAACCCAGTGCACAACCTGTAGCAGTAATGTCATGATGTCACTATAATATTACTTATAAAACATTACAGCAATCCAAAGAGAGCCCACATATCTTAAATAATAATACTAACTAACTTACGTTTGAGTATCAAAGGCTACATGCACAAAATATATTCTCAAAAAACCTTGGAGTGCTGCATCTGTGAGGTGTCTCACATGTTAGTACAACAGAGGTTTTAACCACAGATGTATAAAATACACTATCTCAACACTCAAGTAAATTAGTAATAGTAGTAGTAATAATAGTATAAATAGTAGTACTATTTGTCTATCAAAACACATCACTACAAGTACCTTTTAATCCTTTTATTTCATCTTTCTAATACACGCTCTTAATTTGACTAAACTACTATCTATCACTAAATTGGATTTCTGTGGATTTCTCTATGATTTGTGGTGGAATTAAAGTACAGGTATTTCAAAGTTGCACTTAACTACAGTACAACTTTGATCATTTTTCCCATTTACCACTAGCATAACTTGCCATGTACCTGCTCGACCTTCTCCCTCACATCTCTCCCTCACACAGTCCTTCTGCTGCCACTGCCACATGTCAACATGCTGCATTTAAAAGTCATACTCCACAGTAATCAATTTTTCCTGGACCTTTTTTTGTTTTTCTACTTCTGTGGTTTCCACTGCTTCTGAGTTCTCGTCTTGGCTGTATGCTATAGAGCACTGACCTGCTCCATGACCTCTGGAGCCATCCAACACGGTGTTCCAACAAATGTTTTCCGCACTTTATTTCTGGTCATGTCACCACCTGTGGCTAGAAAGGCACTCACACCAAAGTCTGAAGGAAGGGGACGGAGAGGATTATAAAAAGAAACAAAAGGTCCAAAGCAGTACGTTAGTGTAAATATGTAAAGAACTATTTATTTATTTATTTCCCTTGTTCTTCTATGGAACACAGGAGTCTACAGTGTTGGATCAGAGTTTGAAGCATAACAAGAAGGAATGAAGCTGCAGCACATGTCAAGCAAAACAATCACCTCTTCACACCTACTGTAATATGGATCACTAGTGAAGGATACTGAAAGGTAAATACCTGCAATTTGCACTGAGCCATCATCTCCCAGGAGAATGTTTCCAGCCTTCAGATCTCTGAAAGAAAACAATTAAACACAGTTTGGAGCAGTTGAGTGACTGAGTGAAAAAGTGTACTATGACATATTGAAAGGTAAAACTAAAGAGTAAAGCCCTCAGTAAAGAAACTAATGGTCCAATTATGTTACAGAGCTTTTTTACTTGAGTGGTTACTTATAATTTGCCAAAGAAAAAGCTCAGTTCTTAGTACAAGAAAGAGGCCTCAAAGCTTTTAGTGAGTTTCTATGAACACTGAAATAATGCATTTCTTATCCCATTACTCTAACCCTAATCATCATGACTAACTCGGCCTAAATACAGCCAAAATACAAGCCTAGTTCTAACTAGAAAGTTCCTGGGGAAACTTTGAAGGTGCCTGCCGCCGTGCGCCGCTGAACCTTAGACCCATCTCCCCGAC
>JAUMTR010000012.1:16439001-16466762 GCA_032270685.1 Microctenopoma stevenorrisi
TGTCTTGCTATTGCAGATCTTGTTCCTTGTTATTACAGTATAATGAATTGAATTGAATACATTAGCCTGAAACTAAACAGTTAGTCCTCGCCCACAGAGCATGACGACTTTTCTGCTCTGGCTCTGACTCTGGCTCATTCTCCTGCATCATCTTCCTCTCCTTCTTCATCACTATCTTCCCCTATCACAGGCTGGAACTCATCCTCATCATTTTCCTCATCTGACAGCTCCAAATCTGATTGTCCTGTATAGGATCCTCTGTGCCTCACTTTTTGTTTGCAGTGATTAAATACATTAAAATGGTCCTGTGTCCACTACAGTTGACATTCATTAGATGACTGTTATTTCAAAACAGAAATAATGAAACTGTTTTCAGGTCCAAAAAGCCATTTTTGACCATTTTTTTGAGCCATGAGTGGTTAAATGTAAATTATTTAAAAAGTACTGAATACTATTTTACTAAAAGTAATAGCACACATCTCGGGACCGAGCCAGTCGATTTGATGTATAGTTTGTTTGGCATCTCTCTCCCGTTCGGGCCGCATTCCGTTTGACGGAAGAAGAAGATATAAACCAGTTTAGAGGTGGAGAATAATAGGTGCCTCCATTACATGGCAGGCACCTAACTATAAGCCTAAAACCTGCTCAGAACCCCCAGAATGAATCTTTGAACTTGTGAGGACTAAAATGTCCTCACAAAAATAGTACTGAAGACATGCGTCCACACACACACACACACACACACACACACACAGTAGTTAATTTGTTCAACCCTGTTCAGCCTCCCCTGGTGGTGATAAGACGATTCAGCAGGAACAGCTGTCTGCCTGTCTGCCTCCGTGCACACAATTGCACAGACTGCCACACAGAAGGAATACTGCTGTCTCACCAGCCAGACAGAGTTGTCATAGCAACAGACTTTCACAGATAAAGTCAAAGGATCAAGCAAAAGGCAGGGAACTGAAATGTAAGGATAACGGCAGTGCCACAGAAAACAACGGCGAGCTCTTAATATTGTGCAGAAATGTATGCATATAAATAATGAGAGAAAGACATTAATCAGACATAGAACAATACAAGGATACAACATCCAGAAAATTCCCTGCCAACTCTCTTTAAAAAGAGGACCTAAATTGGTCTGCCTGCCAGAAAAATCATTCAAAAAAGATGCAGCATCAACAACCATGCAGTTCACCTTGCTATCATTTGGGGGCACTAGAGTAAAAAGCTGATCGCTGTGGCTAAAAGATAAATGCTGCTGGTTCATTCCAGCAAACAACTTGTTCTTGATAAATAATGAACAATCATCGGTGTTCCTGTTATAGAGGTAAGACATAACACAGCGTCCAAGAATAAAAGACTTACTTTACCACTTCCACCTCTTTCTTCATAAATATATTTCCTGGGTTGCAGAACTTTTCTTGAGGCCTCAGTTTAGTGGTTTTGAGCTGATAATTTGTCTTAAGCAGCCAGAGTGACACTCTGAAGAACTCACAGAATCAGGGGCAGGGAGTGGCAAACCGTGAGCCCCATAAGGAGGAATGCAGCATACGTGACATATTAGGATCATATGATGAAAGCAAAAGATCAAGAATTCCACTGCAGGGCAAAGGGTGTAACACGTAAGGTATTCAGAAGCAGACTGTGGATACCGATCCTGTATCAATCTATAAACTGTTCATAAACTTTTCAGTGAGAGACACAAAGAGCTGTGTGTACTATACAGTAGATATGGCAAAACTATAATGTACTATAACTATAACTATAACTTTCACAACGGGGATTATGCAGAGGGTGGGAAAGACTGGATGAAAAACTGATGTGACAGTCTTTCCAAATGGTTTTGAAAAACCACCAGTAGACATGTCTGCACAGATGTCTGTGCTCCAGCTTATTCTACTGTCACTTTGCTGATCTTACATAGCAGCTAGGAGATATCAGGTCACAGGATCCTTTAGGCTTTCGCAATCACTACTTCTTAATCAAGAGCATGCTCATCCTCCACCCTAGGTGTAAGCACACACACGACAACAGAACATTATTTATGTCTGGTAATTTCATATGTTGCTTTTTAAGGACTAGCGTGTAGGGGAACACTGTGGACCACCTGAGGCTGAAAGGCAAGTCTAGGAGTATCCTAAAATACTTTTCCTCGTTTTCACAACCACTGTACCTCCCACAGTGGTTCAAGTCAAGTCTACCACTTGTGACTGAGTTCACCCTAGGCTACTTATGTACAGTATTTTAATAAAGTGCTGTGGGTTTCGCCCAAAACAGACACCCATTCTGGACAGATCACTCTATCTTGTCGTCGTACATTTTCCAAGAAAAAGGGAGAGTGGTGGGAATGCTTCTATATCTGGAAACATGTCGACATGTCTGGAAACATGTTGACCCTTAGTCTGGAGGGGATGTCATTAATGTTTTAGGTGCCATATCCAACCAAAGTAGCAGATAAATGTACCTGTTCATGGCGTTAAAGGTAAAGTCAGAGGATCACCACCACAACCTTACAGAAGTTGGTGAGATTCATCCACAGGAGAAAGTGGTTTTCTGTACAAACGACAATCGATTCAAGAGTTGCTATAATATATCCGTCTAGGTCAGTTTCAAACGTTCGAGATTATGACCCTTTGTGCGTTATAAAATACTTTGTCTTTACCGTCCACAACAAATGCTTAGCAATACTAAAATCAAATACAAAAGTAATAAGTAAATAGATGAGTAACTGCACAATACAAGCAATTATAAAGGCAAGATATGACATGTACAACAGAAACTATGCATAAATATAACTGTGCAAGTAAAAGTGTGCAACAGCAGTTAACGTGCAAATACTCTTGTTCAAAGTAATAATGTAGACAGTGAAACGTAGACATTATTATAAACTCAAGGCCGCTATACCTGAAGCCACATTGCCAGAACAATTAAGAATTAGAATCACGAGACATTTGTTAAAATGTCAATGTAATAAATTAGTGTGAGACTGGGCTCAGATCAAATTGACTTTTATCTCTATAGCTCTAAATCAAAACCATGCTACTGCCAAATTGTCCTCAGTGTGTTTTATTACACACTTTCTAAATGTCTCCAAATGACATCATCATCCCTACAGTCATCACATGCTGCTGTTTCGCCTGTTGAAATGACTAATAATGTAAATATTACTTTATGGTGGATTTTCAATTTAATATGCTTTATGGTACACAAAAAAAAGACAACCCTTAAAACTGCAACATTCACAACGAGTGATCAAAGCAATCCGAGTGCGTCCGTCCTGCACTCTTTCAAGAACCACAGAGACTATAATTGACTGCAGAAGATTGTAATGCTCTGAAAAAACGGCTGCTGAGTGCAGACAGTCATTAAAATTCACAGGAGGAAGAGAAATAGAAATAGGGAGGACTTGATGATGACATAATGTACGACACAACTTCAGAGAAATAATCAAGAGCAATTCAACTCCCAACTTCCAACAAGTCATCCACCCATTTGTCAGCATGTCAGATGTCAGTGTTGACCCGAGCCTGAAGAATAATTGACATATCATGTTTATAACTGTTAATACACACACTGTCTATATATGCAGCATTTTACAATTATAGAGAAACTATAACAAATTAAACAAGGTTTCTTCATATTTATGACCTACTGAAATGACATGGAGGCAGTAGCCAGGTGGGAAGAGCGACGGTATGAAACTTTCAACAAGATTTATTGTTCTCATCTGGCAGCCCTTGCACTTGCAGCTCCAATGGGACACCTCCTGTTACATCACATCCTAGTGCCAGGCTCACAGTGGCCCTAACAGAGCTGTAAAGGATGGTTTATGAGACTCCCAGACGATCTCCTACATAGATGAAATACTACCGCTCTTTTAGTCCTTTATGACCACAAAAATATCTTCCCTCTGCCTCTGCTTTTTTATAGCTTTTTCCATACTGCTGAATTTCCCTCGTGTGTTTTTTTCCCAAATCAATTTCTTGTTTATTTTTTTTTGTCAGGTTTTGCTAATCCACAGCAAAGGCCTCTGTGCTCCAGGCGGCAACACAACTACAGCAATTACCTGATTATTTCTAAACCACATAAGTCATTTGCTGGGAAAAGTCTTCCCATGAAGACATGTGAGATTTCAGAGATGATTACGGCAAAGCTCTCACCACAGCACTAGGACGGCTTCTCTCTAGGGGCAGGCTGATTTTCTGAGGTTCACATTGCAAAATGTGAACCGGGGTAGAAATCTTTTGTCATGTACATGACATGTTGTCTACCTGCTGTTAAAGTTGGAGGACACGTGTCACATTTGAATCACTGACTTTTAGAGCTCATGTGACTGCAGAGGTGGTGCAGTTCGCTACCTTGTGGTAAGTTCCTCGGGTTGAGGCTACAGCCCAGGACTCAAGACTCTAATTGCTTTTCAGTCGTCTTGTGCTCGACGGAACACATCATGTGACTTACTCTCTCATCAACCATGACCTGAGGCTCCCTCTCATATGATCCATCTTACACTGGAGGAACATGCACAGCCTTACGGTGGGTGCACGTTTATTATCAACTGACCGTGGCCTCTCCACCCAGAGCATGTTAATGTTATCAATGGTGGCTTATGACATCATATTGCCTGAGTCACACCTCAGATCCTAGTGCTGGACAAATGTGATAAATGATCTATTAATAATCTCCCAATGTCTTGTTCAACTGATTTAAAGGCAGCTTTTACACAGGAAAAATATTCCCCCTCTCTGGCACTGACTGATAACCTGTAACAATATGAGGAAATTAGATATTTAAATGCTGCAGAGGGAATCTGCAGTGGATTCCTTCTGATTAATGCAGTAATTTAAACGGTTTACATTCATTCCCAACATCTCTGAAGTATCACGAGGATACAGCTGCTTTCTAGTTATTGTCTCTTAGCCTTAACTACACAGCTGAATAAAATGCATCCCTCATTCAAGGCCATGGTTTAAGTCTTGAATCAAGGCTCTCTCTGTTTTTCATTGGCATGCTACTCTGAAAGCTGCTCAGCACTTAAGCAAGCTAAAAAGCTTTGCATTATTTACACATGCAGCCTGTCCCAGGATAGGTGTGTGCCAGTAATAGAAAAAGAGGAGACTTATGAAAACACGGATAGTGTGAGTGCTGGCTTCTACAGCCAGTGTGTCAGCTGAGTTTATTATAGCAGCTTGAGTGCTAGGAATTAGTCAATTCTTCAACTGGTGCAGAGGAAAACTTTCATGGTCACATTTACTGTGACATGCAGGTGTATCACTGACATATTCCACCTCTATTCATAACATAAGTGTTCATTAGATTATCAGCACAAATGTGTTAGTCTACTTAAAAGTGTCTTGTTGCAATTTTCATCAGAAAGTCGGAGGACTGGCCATTCATTTGTTTTAACTGGGCAACCTGTAGACACACATTACTTTGAGAATACTTCTTCTTATGGAACATTTATTGCAGTCCTACTGGGAACATAGCACTGTCTCATCTCTGTGCAGATCCCAGTGACAGTCCTGACCTTTAGGAGTGAAAGTGGCTGTCTGAAAATGCCACTTTCTGGGGACAGCCATTTATCTGATATGATGACCTATGGTAATGTCATGGTGTAGCTTTCATTAAGCCTTGCACTGTGACCATTCACATATGTTGCCAGAAACGTCCCTTACTACTTTGACAAATTAGAAAATAAATGTGAAGAATGGCTTATGAAGGTAAGAGATAATAATCATAAGAGGCACATAATCATGTAGTTAAATACCTAATTGTCAGGAAAATTATAAATTAGGATTTTGTTTGTATTTACGTCTCCATAGAATTAATTTAATTTATGGTTTAACTACCTTTAGCAGCAATAACCTCAAGCACTACAAACATTTCACATTGCTGTAGATTAGACCTGCACAATATTCTTCTATATGCTTCAGCTCAACCATATTTTTAGGACAGGGGATGGTTGTGTGTGGGCATGGGTAAAAATAGACTAATTGGTAGCGGTGGTGCACCTTTTTAGCAGACACATTTTTTTGTTTAAAAAAATCTAGATTGTAAAAGTTATGAGTTACTGTAGTCTGAAGAAAACATTTAATTTCTCACAAAAAATTATAAAACAATGTATGGAGCAATATGTTTCCTTAGTATACTGGGTCTGAATTCCTGCTTGACAAAAAACACGGACAGACACAACTCCTATAAAACAATAAACTCCCATGTAATCATGGTGGGAGGACAACATATTAGAACTGGATCTATTAATATCAAAACTCTTACAGGAGAGAATGAGAAAAGAAATTCTAAGTTATTTCTGCTCCACAAACCCTCAAGGTGAAGCCTGACAAAGCCTGCTCAGTTCTATTATAGTACCAGTGTGGATGGCAGTAGTCTCATTACCTGTGAATCTGTCCGTTCTTGTGTAGGTACTCCAGGCCTTCAAGCACATCTTTCAACACAGTGGCTATGCTGGCCTCATCCAGGACACCTGTCTTGTGTTCGCCTCGTGAGATGATATGTTTGATCACATCCAGCACCGAGCCTGGTAAAAAGAAAACAAAAGAATATTCAAAGAATATTCATTTGTTGAACCAATATTTGTAATTGTCAACATTAACGTCAGAGAGAAATACAAACTTTTCAGCAGTTGACCTCACTGAGTAAATTACTTAACCGATGACCAAAGTCCTGCATCAATGACCCGCCTAAATCATACATTCATCATCCTACTCTAAACCAAAACTGATTTATCAAAATATATAATTCTATTGAAAGAAAAAATAAATGATGTAGCAGACAAAGACAAAAGCCTTTAACCATGAACATCATAATTTAATTAAGGCAAAACAAAATACTGGTTGAGTGAGAAAAATGTGAACATCCAGCCATTACTTCACATAATATTATCCTTGTAGGACATTTTTTACTTGCTCCACTGATTTTTTAAGGCTCACAAGCTGCTTGTTTAAAGCTTTTTAACAAAAAGAGCTTCATCTGGATGTAGAGCTCACAGCTGGCAATGAGATAATGCACCCTGCTGTCAATCATCCACAGAACAGCTCCAGAATGACATCATTGTAGTATCTGTGCATCTCTTCATTCTCACGATTTAATGAGGAACTATTGCAGAGAGAGCAAAAAACCACAGGTCATCATGTCTCCCTCAGCCTAGTTTCTACTGCTTAAAAGAGCACTTTGAATAAAATGTCAGGCTGATGTCAGTGTGTGATGTCCTTTGTGTGACTCTTCACAAAATAAAAAAACATCTTTTGAAAAGAGGTTTAGTATTTGCATTTGGTTTGACAGGAAACTGGGTGACACTGGTGAATACAAAGCAAAGATACAAAAAAGATGCCAATTGCCTGACTAGCTGTATTGTGCCGCATACACAAACCTCACACTTCCACACTGTCTCCCCCTCACTAGCTCACACACACCCTCGGCCACACTCACACTGATCTGTAAAAAAAAGCTGGAAATCGTCTTTCCGGGGTCCTGAAACACTGTCTGTTACACAATTCCAGCACTATGTTGATTGTATTTCAGAAATTGTGCCAGACTTGGAGTGCAACGATATTTATTTGCTCAGTCACTTCAGGATGTCCTCGACTGCAGCACACAGACAAGCCCTCGCTGCATTACCCAGGATACTCTACAACGAGCCACCTGAGACTAAACAGCGTTAGACACAGTGAGTGAGAGAAGCAGAGTAGGGAGGAGTGAGGGAGAGAGAGACGATGGGTTCAACGGGTTCTTCGTGCAGTAGACAGAACACAGCAGAAATGTGATTCAGTTGTGGGAAAAAAAGCTAAATGATTCAAAGAAAGGACAGAGAGGGAGAGGCAGGAACAACAACATAGGTGTATGTCTGATATTGGCTAAAAGCAGGTGCATATATGAGCAAAGGCAAGAAGAAATAGTGTGTAACAGGAGTGTAGCTTTTCTCTTTGATGCGACAGTTCTCTAAACCTCATTGAGAAAAGAAAATGTTGGTTTGATTTTTTTCTCCACATACACTGTGTCTGTTGTTCATCTCCTTATCTGAAATGGCTGAAGGGAGAAGAGCAAGTAATAAGGGACAGGTGACATCGCGGAAGGTGTTGAGGGGAGGAGGGTAACTGGTAGGTGAATACAGCCAAGCCCAAATTGGTGGAAAGATGCGAGTCAAGAAATTTGTGTGATAACAGGACAAAGTAGCTAAAGCTCAACTCATTATAGAAGGCAGTGCTAATTTTGTAACAATAATTTTGACAACTCTTTGTTGACAGCCTCAACTTACCTCATCTAATGATTACATTTTAACAATGCTGAAAATTAAAACTAATCCACTTGGCTCACTTGCATGGTGGAAGCAAAACAGAGCCCATTATTCCAAATACTACTGTTATTCAGCTACTAATATCCCATCATAGAATCAAAGCTGCAACAACACGCACAAAACAACAATTGTTTGCAATAACTGGCAATTCTTAGCAGAATTGTTGTAATTCATTTATTTTTTAGCTATTCAGAGTTGGCTTTGACACAATGTGCTGCTTTTGTGTGTAATATAAAAATTTGATGATTTCAAATTTGTCATTTTTATTGCATACCTATATATTTCTCTTGCACTTTAGCACCACAATTTTGTTATATATCTCAGCTGTGCAATGACCAATCTGTGCGTCACTTGTTAATGACAATAAAGTCAAACACATCACACACATAAGGCTGATAAAAGAACTACAGCCCTGCTTTATTTTTTGTCATTCTAAGAGTTAGATTGATAGTGATGTCTGTTTCTTAAGAATAAAACTACTAGCAGCATCCAGCTAACGTCACGTCAAGACAGCTGGGGTCAAACAGCTGTATGGTCATTTCCAAAGGTCATACATTCTGCCTAACAGCACACATAAAGCTCATTAATTAAACTATTGTTATTTGAGCATAAAAAAAAACCTTTTCCAAAAATTAGTGGGCTGTTGGATCCTATCCTAACAACAGAACATAAATCTAGGAAGCAAAATGTCAAAACATGATAAGTTGATAAGTGAAGCAAGACAAAGGGTGTATTGAAATAAAATCCTGAAGTGCAGACAAACACACAGCATGATGTAATCTTAAGAGCTCACTAAATGCCAACCATGTCAGCTTCTTTTAAATTCATCTGATTGAACTCTTTGAGCCTTATTAGGTTGTTTCAACATGCACTAACAGGTCAACAATCGAAAGGTTCCTTTACATGGGTAAAAGGCGTTCCAGACAAATGACACCTGTTGGACTGGTCTAAACAATGCATGTCAAAGCCCCAAGAAAAAGGGAAATCCCAAGAAAGAAATGACTCTACAGCAGAGTGTACTGTAGTGCACAGAAACACACACAACTGTTTAATCGTGATTTCAGTTACATGCTGGATTAGCCAAATCCGTTTCTTTCAGAGGATTTAACACCAAAAATTTGAAGCTGTAAAGGTCAGGACTTATATTCAGTAATATCAACTTTACAGTCCCATTGCAAACGGGAGGTTTAAGGCTGAGTGAGAGGATGAGAGGGTAAGAGGAGGGAGGGAGAAAGGATGAGGGGGAAGTGGACGACAAAGATGAAAGCAGGTGCCAACTGTGCTAAAGGTCGATGGGGAATGCCAAGCAAAGTCAGAGGGTGGCATGGGTGGTGCTGGTAAAAAAGTGTAGAAGATTGTTGGCTCACGTTGAGGGAAGCCTCTACCAAAGCTTTCAAAAAGGTTCACAACTGTTCGGAGGGAAAGAACAATAAGATACATGTCAAAAAAGATCATTCTTTGTGCTAAAATGTCTATGTGAACATCCTAGATCCACTTGTTTCAAACTGTCAATAATAAGCAGGATTCTACTTTGGGTAGCAGATTCACAGTGGGGGATGCTCCAAATAATCTGATAGGAACACATTTATCTGCCTGCTTTGGTATGACTCCTACTTTAACACAGTGGGTTTCAGTGACTCTATAAAACAGATGTTCACATGTCACACTCAGAACAGGAATTTCCTGAAAAGTCCTGCATCTACAGCACACCTACGTCAGACCACCACTATACAGGTTTGGCTTTGAATGAATTTGCCAGAGAGGAGTTCAGTCTCAGCAAAGACAAGGCTTTTGTCCATTATTCTTACCTGTACATGCATAGGAGGTAAGAAGCACTGGTTTTAGGAGCTAAACAGAGTCAAAGAAGAATGTAAGACTGTTTTCTGAGGGACTGATCTATGAGCTCACGTTAAACTCACACAAAGAGCAGTAGCTATTGCTCTTTATTCAGGGTAAGAGGCCATTACTTAGTGACATGTTGACAGAAGGGAGTGGCTGAGAGTGTATCACTGGAGCACTGATGACACGCCATAGTTATGTGCCTTTTGCAAAGCAAACAGCAGCAGCACACAACTCTGTCAATGTAGACCACTGAGAGAAACAAGAGTGCCTGCTGTCTATCAATAAAATGTGAGTCACATTTATAAGTAGCACAAGGACATGGCATCAAGTATGTCAAGAAGGAAACATAATATCTATAGTGAAGTTGCATAATGTAATACAATCCATGGTGAAATTCATTTAAAAAAATAAACATCAGAATCCAAACTTGTAATACTATTAATTCTGGGATTTACACGTATTTTATTCTTAACAGGAGGGGAATGAGTGTCCAGTCAGCTTGTAAAGTGAGGTGGGGGCTTGTTTCAGTAGCAAGGGGGCAAAAAACTAAATAACAGAATCTTAATCATTTAAGTGTGGCAAATATACAAAAAAAATCAGGGGAGGGGCAAATATTTTTTAGAGCACTGTAGAGAGCATGTTCACACAGTCAGCATTTGGAAACAACAACAAACTTTCTATGAGAAATGTACTTTTCTGTTTCATCAAACAACACTTCCCAAGCTATCATTCCAAAAACATGTCAGGGTATTGTCACAAGACGGGATGGAGTCGAGGGGTGAAGGGTTACTTACGCTCCATCAAGCCTTAGGAGGCTTCGGGCCTCCTTCAGGCTGGTATGCTCTGCCCTGTGGAGTAGTGGTCTATGAACCTGACCTCATTTGATGTCTGTCTCCATAGCAGACGTTACCATGGCCATCATTTAATTACTCTGCCCAATAAAAATAAGACCAAGGGCCTCTGTTTAACTAGGATAAAGGGAATGAGAGAGTCCATCTTAAGTAGTGTCTGCTCCTGCTGTGGCCGAGCATCAGTTGACGGGCGCTGTGCCCCCTGCCTCGAGCCCAGCAGCAAGGCGGGTGCCAAGCAGTTTATGACTCGAGTGTATCTGAAGGAAACAGGCATGCCACCGAGGCGTTACAATAGGACACTGTTTACAGAAAGGGCCTGAGAGAGGGAAGAAATGTCTAGTCTGTGGATGTATCTGTGTAAACATGTGTTTCTGTAATTAAGTGTTTGAGGCAGGACAGAGCGTTTTTAGCCTCTTTAGAAACAGATGACCATTACTCTGTCTTCACCTCTGAGTTACTGGAGCCCTGTTCTTCTTGCTTTTAAAATGTTTGGCACAGGATGACTTCATCTGCATGCTGTGATTGTTTACGAGATCTGCTGACAAAGTCAGGTTGAGCCACTACAAACCCTTACAAATTAGTTGCATAGCTAAACGACACAATTTAATTTAAAGTTGCCTGTAAAAATCCAATTAGAAGCAGATACAGTCATTGCATTTTGGGGTTTTGCTCTTCCTGGTGGTCTGTTCTCTGTGCTCATCTCACGAGTTAACCGTAGCACTGCCACGCGGATGCCATGAAGTCGGCCTGTGGGCTGTTATTACCTCTGCCCTGTCATTAGCTCTCACACTGTAATGACTTAAAAAGCTGCAGCTTACATGGTACACAATGAGGATCAGCACTGTCACATTCCCTACAGTCATCGTTAGGATCACCAGCAGCATGTAACCCAGCTGCACATTTTGGAAAACATCCTGTCCTGTCAAATAATTCGGAATCCCTCATGATATGATATTATATTCACACTTTTACATACATTACACTATGTATTACCTGGACTAAAGACATGCAGTGTACACTTACCACCACTAAGCAGCTTCATGACCAGCCACAGCTCATCCTTAACCACAAACGAGGTGTAGTACGACACGATGTTTGGGTGGTGGCACTGGCTCATGGCCTGAATCTCTTTCTGTTGCATAAAAGAATAACAAAATCCAATTCATTAATTCAATTAATTAATGAGAACTCTACAAAGCATTTAAAATCTGACAACAGACCAGATGTTTATTTGCCACTGAAGTGATCTGTTAATGTTGGTAACAGTGTACCAGTGTTTTATTAATTAATTTCATTATCATTTGCTTTGGAAGAAGCAAACAAGCATCCTTCAAAAGGCTAGCATGGGAGTTAAATTAAGTATAGAGCACATAATCTATTTACTGTATTTTCTTCAACAACATAATAACATTAGCCTCCCACCAAAAGATATGGAGGGATTAAAGGAAATGCAATCAGAACAAATACATTTAATGCTGCAGCTAGAGTGAGCTTGGTGCATGTGTCTCTCTAAGCTGCAATCTTAGTCTGTACTCAAAATCTTAATTACGTCAACAGTCAGAAGAGAAATAGGCTCGGTCTATATAATGCATATGTATACAGCTGTAAAGCTCTCTTTATGTAGTTGCTAGGAAGGCAGGAGGGCTGAGGTAATGCTGGCAGAGAAGTCTAATCCATCACTTTAGCATTGGTCCCAAAGTCATTTGAGGATAGACAAGCTCCTTAGAAGAGAAAATCTGGCTTAAACTTAAAAGTTGGGACCAATAGTTCACAGAGGCTGTGCTTTGATTCTACATTTAATGACTGAAGGTGGTAATGTAGCTCCACAGAAATCTAAACCACAGATCAGTTGTGCCTATGATAGTTACCCATTTCAGGTAAACAAGTAAACAGATGCTGAATTTGCTTTAAGTGGTATTTGTCTGCCCTAGAGCAAATATTAAACTTATTGATTTGATATAAAATAGATAACCCAAATTATAAAACATATCTGAGAATACCCTGGTAACAACATGGTTACAGGACATCACAACCTCTCTCTGGTTTGGCTCTGACTGGGCAGTTTTTCTGATATATTGTTACTACTGATGGAGCTACATGAGCAAATTCACCTACTCTACCATGCCAAGTTACACTAAACATGTCCAAGATTTTAGTTTCTCTGTATTGGATGTAAGGGTTGGGCGAAAAATCGAATAAATTTGATGTATCTCCATTTGTTGTACATGCGATATAGTAAATTAATATATAAGAACTATCAGCTATTGGGGGTCACCAACACCAAGAAATGTATTTATTACATTTGACTGTCATGACTCAGAACAGTTAATAACCACTACTCTAGACTTATTGAATGCATGCCACAACTACGAGGTTGAAATGTCCCAGTTTAAATTTTGCTCTCATTAATTTTTACACCGTGGTTTAAAATTGCTTGCTATGTTAACCTTTGTTTAAAGTGAAGCATTTTCTACATAAAACCTTGCTTAAATTCATTAGATAGCTATTTTATGAAATAAAGAGCTGAATTTAGCATTTATACACTGTTTTGGTGGAAATTGGGTTAGGTGTAGGGTTAGGGTTAGTATCAATATATATTGTGTATTGTGATATAGCTAAAAAATATTCTTATATTATTTTTAAGTCATATCGTCCAGCCCTAACTAGATGCACATAAGTGTACTCAATATCAACCCTTTGATCTGATTGCAGGTTTCACCAACCCTAACCCTAACAACCATATTCGGTCATTTCATAGTACATTGTACCGTGACAGATGAATCAGAAGCCTGCCTAAAGAGAACCTTTATCATCAAAGCCGAAAACATTAGTTTAAACCATCAATCTACAGTTGTTTGTGTGTCGAACATTAAGCAGTCAAAGCAAGGTGTGCCATCAAAATAAATGCTTAGCTTACACAATGTGCATTAGCAGCAATATGCTTTAGCTGCTGAGCCATCACTATTGAGACTGTAGCCTCCAGGGAGAGCCTCAAGAAAAGATTTGGGCAGGCAGATGACATGACAATGCCATTACAAAACACTTGACAAAAGAGGGTTAAGAACATGAACTGAGTCATAACAAGGGTGAATACAAACTACAGGAATCTCATTGGAGTGCAACATGTAAAGGCATGTAACACAAATCAGAAACCAAAAAATAATGCTGTGTAGTTTTAGGTTAGTCAAACACAATTTCACAGCAACAAGGTTGTAATATATTAGGTGAGCTCATACAGAACTCAGCTTCTAAGGCAGGGGTGGGCACCCAGGAATGCCCACCCCTGTTCTAAACTAAAGGCTCTCAGATTATCAAGCAGTCGAATAATTCCAGTCTGTCGGGCCAGACGGCGAGCTCTGTGGGTCACCTCTCCTATCCTTCTTTCTCTGGGTACTACAAGGCTGAGACAGAACAATAATGATATATGTTGGCTGCTAACTGGCTTCAGTGGAGTTATACCCCCCATCTGTTCCCAGCACAGTGGAAGAGGCAGGTCACCACAGCTCTGTGGTGACCTGTCTGGGGTTAGAGCTCGGCTCTAACCCCAGAAAAGAAAAACAATGGGATAACAGGGAGGATATCGAGCTCTGGCAGTTGGCAGGTTTTCTCGTCTCTTCCATCAGACAATGTGAGAATCAGAGATTCTTTGTTGTGGGGATTAGGTCACTGTAAACCTATGCTGCAGTAAAGACACTGGAAATGTTCTCATCGCTAAAAACCTTCACACTGCTTAATTTGTGTAAATGTGGCTAATGTGGCCTTTGAGTTTGATTTAGTGAAATTCTGTTTTATAAAAACATTATCGTAGGACATTTCAATGCTGAGTGGCAAACAAGAGATAAATATTCCTAGTAAGGCACTTGTACAAACTCCTTGTCACATACATCACTGTAACAGGTACATCATGAATGTACTTTATGTAACATGCATAATCTTAAGCTTTATACCATGTTATAGGCATCAGTGCCCTATGTTTACTAAATATACTGGCAAGTACCAACATAATGTTTTAATCTGATTATTTTGTCTAACAAAAACTGTACATTACTTATTTTTTACAATGCTTTCATTTCAGAGTGCAATGACACAATAAACTGCATAATTTTCAATAAAAAAAATTTGGGGTGTTCTTTGGACCGGTAGTGTATTTTCCTATATTTTCCTATGTATATTCCTATATTTCCTATATTACCTACTCAGTATTTGGCATGTGTGAGAATCTGAGCAAAAAATAAATGACCAATTGTCACTAACTGAATACAGTGCTGGGTCACAAACTGGTGGGATCACACTGATGGCAGAAACACAGAGAGACCACTATAGCAGCAATGTTACATCACTATCAGCTACTCAGAGCCTCTCACACACATTCACTATGACCCAATCTTGCTGCAGCATGCAGATGCAAACTAGAGAGGAACAGAGATACTGGCGATTCACAATTATTATTAAATCTTACAAAAAGTTTATCTTAATACTTAGGACATTAAGACTCTCTGTGTGTCACTTAACTTTTTCCCTTCATTAGTGGCAGTAAATAATTCAAAGCTGTTAAACCTAAGTAACTGCTAAGGGCCGGGTGGTCTAACTGCGACATACTCTGTAAATAAAAATCCTTCTCATCTGATCCAGATTGAGCCAGTCAAAATCACCTGTCCATCAAACAGTCCAGGAACATATACATATGGAGACACCGAGGAATGACAGCTCATTGCTTTTCTTACATTCCTAACAAAGAATTTTACAGCCAAGGTAAAAGACCTACAGGGTTCTTGAAATCCCATGGTATTCTCTCCTCTTTAGAAAAGCTGTCTGGGTTCAACTGAGTGCTTCATTGCTGTTTGACCAGGTACCTGACCGGCTGTGGAAATGAGGGAAACAACAGGCAGGAAATCTGATCTTGTTGTATTCCATGTGACCACCTGCTTTGACAATCCGGGAGCAACAGTCCCCTGATTCATCCACCAGAAATTGGGGGTGGAGGGGTGGGTAAGACTTCCTCCTTGATTTAGTAATGCCAAAGAGTGGTGACATACCTGTCTGTCATCTCTAGCTATGAGCTTCCGTGTACACATAAAGTCTTTTTACAATATTTATTTTTGCCTTTTTGCTTATGCATGGGCTGCAAAGGCAAACACTTAAATGAAATCTTGTGCTCCCTTTGATCACACATGGAAAGTCACGACGTCACAAGAAATGCTCAATCTAATAGTGATTTACTGTGCAGTGTTGCTCTTCTTACCAGGAGTTCGTCCATACTGGTCTGGCACTTCTCTAGGTTGATGCGTTTAATGGCCACCCTTTCCTTGCGTGGTATACAATAGGCAGCCTGAACCACAGCTGTGGCTCCACTCCCTAAAACAGACAGGAAAATGTTCTATTATCACCTCAATTATGGTTTAATATAGTACCAGTCAACTCGACAGAGGAGGAGACTGTGTTCCTGTAGAACTTTAATCACATTCATTTCAGCAATATATACACAGAGATTTTTCTTTTCCATCTAGATTCAAAATGTATTGCTACTGTAGGACAACATTCAACTTGTGTGCACTACCTCAAAAGACTGAGAAGGTTAAGCAAATTTCTGCTTCCTCTGTGTTACAGCTTTTCTATCTGTTCTTCAATTATGAATCAGCTTTCTCAAATCCTGTCTGATGGAGCGAGTCTGACAGGGACGAGGGACTCTGCTAAACCAATATATCCCCAGGTGGATAATCCTGCAATGGAGCCCCAAAGCTTTGGTCCTTACACAGTTTGGAAAATTCCCAGGTCTTAGACCTTATAGATCTTCATATATATAAGATATAAAAAATAAGCATTGGGAAAAGTAAAGTTAAAAGATGAAAAATAAAGCTTAGCCAACAGTTCATAAACAATACAATACAATGTGATTTCAACAATATTACTATTCAACCGCTTCCACATGTGCATTTTATGAACTCTTCAAGACCTGAAAACTAAAAATGTGCCTAGTTTTCTAATTGGAGCATAGTCAGAGCTGGAATCCTTTTTTACATTTATACCAATAACCACAACTACTGTTTGATGTACTGGCAAACAAAACATAGATCACAGTCTGATCAAAGCTGAAGTATGCATCTATAAACAGTCCGCTAATCTTTATTTTGAATAATGTGTCAACATGAGAAAAAGCTTGTTAAATAACCTCTCCTCTCTCCCCTGGAGAGGTATGCCTGTTGTTTCTGTATCGTGTGAGGACACTCAGCAGTGGTAGAGGACCGTTCCCCTTTGGCTACAGTGAGTGAAAGATTGAGCAGCGAGTGGGTCCACCCTCCAGTAAACTTTTCCTAACCTCTCATAGCCTCATTTTAGCTATGCCCATATATTAACAAAGTGCTCATTGTTTGGAGTTTTTATTAAGCCAGCGTTTTATGGAAGTTTAAATAGGGAGGTTATATTTAAGACAAAAACAGCAGCGTAATTTTAATTAAAATGTGAAGATATGACTAGTTTCTATTCAACAGAACTGAGACTTAGATTAACATAAAACTCTAAGATAATCAAATAGATTTGCAATTTCCTTGTAATTTCCTGTGCCTGACTGACAGCTAGGGTCATTTGAATCATCATGCAGTATGTTACCTTATACAGCTTCAGTGGGTTCTAGCAACTGACTGGCAGCATCTGATAACATGTGGTTACTCTTGCTCAATTCTCCAAGGGGCAGAACGGTGCTGTAAATATTTCCTCCTGCCCTGACCCAGCACCATCAACACCAAACAAACCTCTGGAGGCTGGGAACACAGGGAATCAGTTGCCCTGTACACAGTGGAGTGTAAATTCCTCTACACAAACAAACAGCCAGTCGTCAGGGGTGGTTAGACAAGCTGGAAAGCATGTGTTTTTGGATGTGTGTGTGTGTTTGGAGAAGATGGGAAAAATTGTTGGGTTTGCAACAGGCAAGGTCAAAGGACCACAGAAGCCCAGTATAACAGCCAGCTGAAACCTTTAGTTAATATAAACCTGACACTCTTTGATATATACTGCAACTTTAGCACAAGGTCAAACTGTTGAGAGAAGTCATGTCTCTACTACAGGTACCCAGTTACAGAACTATTCAGTTCTATACCAGGACTTCTAGGCAAAGCAGTAAAACGAGTAAATATAATGTAAAAATGTGGGGAGTTAATTGATTACCTAATAATTTAATTGATAAGACTGGATACATACATACTTACAGTATTATATAAAGACCTGTCTGCTGCGAGGGGTCTTTTTCTCTACATTATTTACTCTAATTTATTGTTGCAAAAATTACGCCTGAATTGCCTGTATTGCAAAGTCATTCTGCTAAAGCTAACTGTATTACATAATTGTGCAAACTTTTACTGGTGCACAGTAAGAAAAAAGAAGCTTTTTGTCAAAGCATGCATATTTACTACAAATTTTGTTTGTGGGCACACATGCTACATCAGACACAACTGTCACTGTTCAGTGTTCAAATCTGTTCCCTGTGTGTGTATGCAACAAGCTGTTCTAGTTCAAGTAAATTTAATACTTGAAAGGTGAATAAGCTGATGATGTGAAACAACTTAATAACTCATGTGGTTGCCTAAAACTATCAATCAGTGTTTTCTATCAGCAAGTTTAAAAAAAGTTTTAAATTTTGAATTGAAACTCTTTTGATTATTACAACATAACATGGTGTGATCAGCACCAGCTTTTGCTTTCCACTATAGCGAAGGCTTGTCGTTAGCCCATAAACTAACATCTTTTTGTAGGTACTGACATATGTCAGTTTGGAAAGTTTATTCCATTCCCATGAATACCAATTAGGTCTATTAGATAAGCAAGATGGCAAAGCACAGAGGAAAAGTAAGGAGAATAATAGGTTTAATAAGGCCACAGGCAAAGCTTCTGCATTACACTTAATTAAAATCATGAAAGCTGTTTAATGAACATTAAAAAACCAGAAGGCTATTTAAATCTCATGGTTTCATTAACGAAATTTGGACTCTAAATTAAAACTGAAACTCACAATTTGAACAATTTTTACGTTGAAAGGTAGAAATACTGGTCAAGGACTAGGTGAGACAATCACATGAGCATAGTTTCTGTACTACAACATCTTATCAGAGTGGCTTGGTCCTGAATTAGCATCTTAATAAAGCTATTCATTATATGAGTTCTGTGTCAGTGGTCTCAGTCTTGGGCCAGTTCTCAATTCTTTTTTCCAGTCCTTTGCAGGCTAGTTTGGTGCATGATGTCAATTGTCTTTTATGACATATCCCTTGCATAACTGCAACACATTATTCATGTCACACATGACTAACAATAAAATCAAAAGCCAAGTATATAATAAGTGATTATAGACTAAAGGTATGTTTCCTAAACTACAATGCTGTGAAAAAGCATTTGCCCCGTTTCTGTTTTTTTGGGGGGGGGTATTTATCACACTTGCTTAATCATTAATTAATTATCAACTACATTTCTAAAAGCCTGCAGTATAATTAAGGTAGTTAAGCGGCTAACTCTTGAGGCTTTTACATACTTGAAATTTAATCATTATTTCCATTAACTTGTGATCTATTAAACAGAAAAAAACATCCAAATGTCCAATATCCAAACTGACATATTTAATTTCAGTCCCTAACTGATTGTCTAACTTTGAACATGCCAACGCCATGCAAACAAATACACTGATTTTATAGCTCAGTTTGCTTCTTTGGAATTTTAAGGTCTCAAATTCACCATATTGAAACTTAAACTGTAACTTAGAAGGTTCCAGAGAATGTTAAATTCCCTACTATGTTAAACTGGGCCAAATGTCAAAGCCATAACCTGAGGAAAACTAAACCGGGAGGGAAGACAAAACTAAGCTAACTTCATGATTTATTACCAAATCATGATCCCCTTTCCTAACCCAAAGTAAGCATCCAGCCTTGAAATAGCCTTTAAAACCATGTTGACAATTTGTGTAATACACTGTGTAGGAAAATGCCAAAGAACTGGTTTCTACACAAGATGGGCCTTATTTCTTAGTGCATGCTAAATTGCAGGGCATTATATTGTGGGGTGCCCCAGATAATTTTTCTAAAGGAACAGAGGGGGAATGTCAAAATTGTTTAAAATCTTAGAAAATAAATGGAAAAAATGTTTATTTGGAGCCCGCAGAATGAACCCTCTATTAACACAAAGATTCCCGTAGACAAAGTGTGACCCACTTGGGTAAGGTAAACCTGGGGGGCACAGGTTTGAGTAGATAACCCTTATATGTTTCAAACTTCTTCTTATTCTCTTTGCCCTTTCTGAAGTCAGAGGCAGGACAGGGTCAGGAGGCGGAACAGTTCAGAACCTCACAATAAAATTGGTCATTCCTTAATGCAGAGGAAGGACACAAGGCATCCTCAGGACTCAGCAAGGCTTAACGTGGCACAGGAAAGATGATATTCCCTTTGTGACATCAGACTAGTTTATATTAGATTTAGATTTTGTCATAAATATATAGATATAAATATATAGAATATATATAAATATATATACATATCTCTGACATATGAAACAACATTAGACTACGAACAATTGACATGTTTGCTGGTTCAATCTCAACCTAGGTTCAACTGAATATTATAGATAATGTTGTGCAGCAAATTACAAAATTACTTTTCCTATTGTCTGTGTCGTGCATGATTAAAGGCTCCACTACACTTACTTATTCGCATCACAGAGCGATTTATGACTGGATAAATTCAGGCAGCAAATTGCCCGCAATACTTCACTCGCAAAGGGAGCAGAATAATATCTGGACTCGTTGGGAACATGAATGAAAGTGTCCTGCGCCAGATAGTCCAATGTATTGAATTGGTAATGGGCGTGAACCCACGTAGCATATGTTTAACAAGTAAATCTGTCTTATGTACCAGTAACACATACCATCTTTTGTTCTTATTATTTTTGCTTTAGCCTTTACAAAGCAGTGTTTTCCCCATATGAAAAGGTAACTTTGTCACTCCTTTACTTATAATGTCACTTCAGTTTAAACCTATCCTGAGAGGTTGGATTTTGTCTAAACTAGAAGCACCGATAAGTGTAAATAAGACGCAGTTGACAGTGTTGACATTTCATTAATAGGACGTACAGCAAGTGTACGTTTTAAAAAGTCAGCTAGCTGTTCATGTGAACGACCAACGTTATATCCAGCAAATAGCCACAGCCTTGCCAGCCTGTAACGTTATGACACTCGTTTACTACTTCGGTATAGCACCCGTGGACGGTGTAGCCGCTCTCACTCAAAACCCTGCACTCAGAACAAGTCACCGCCCGCCTTGGATTGTCAAACTGATAAAAGCAATGTACGCAGCGAAAGAAGATGCCTTCTCTCTGCTTTACATTTACAAGATACTAGCATTTATGTTAGCTGTGGTTAGCTGCTTTTTTCTCATGTAATGGCTGCAATTCGCATGGTTTCTGAGAACATACGTTAACGTTATGTTAACAAGCAATACCACAAGATCACATACCAATCACCTCGTGTAGTTCATAATCATCTTTGTTGATGGACCAGGTTTGGGAGCTCAGGTCCTCCGACATGGCTAAAGAATCGGCTGAGGCCGTACTATCTGTACAAAGGTGGTGAATGCAAAGACTGCGCGTAAAAAGAAGTCAAAGTAATCCAAACAGGACCAGCAAGGGCGATAGTTCCCTTTCTTCGCGAATCCTGCAGCACTCCTGTCATTCCCAAAGTTTGACACTGCCACAACAGCCCCGCCTACCACATTCCTACCGAGCTAATGTGGACCTAAACGGCGGACATATTGAGTGTGCAGCCGCACCGTGCCCCGGAGTCCACCGCCGTGGAAGAATTTCAATGCCCAAATATACAATACACATTGTTATAGCATAATTAGACAAAATGCATGTGGGATATATTGACGTAATGCCATTTGTTAATTTTCATAATGTACAATGTAATAGAAATATATATTTACTAATAAGTGAAGATTATTACAACATATATGTCAGTAACTGTTCTGTATTTGTGATATTACACACGTGGGGCAAATTACAAAATGCATCCTGCCATCTCAACTCCTCATGACAATTGCCAGGTTTTCACAGGTCTGTGTAGCCACCTGCTGGACACCAGCCATCAATTCATTTTCAACCACTTATCCAAAGTCAGGTCGTGTGTGATTTAATTTTGAGGTAACATGGACAACATGTGTCACACTGAAGAAGTTTATAAAATACAACTGGTTATGTAATTGTAATATTTATTGTATGTGTTTATTAAATGAAATGACAATATTGTACATGTATTTCTAAAAAGAAAAACAAAGGATATATATATATATATATATATATATTACTTAGTTTTTGTATTTGTTTTAATTTGGGCATAAAAATCTTCCACAGACGGTACAAAGAAAGGAGAAATTATATCTTAGGAAGCAGTGCCAAATATAGACAGGAGGTCGACTGTTTGAGCTATATTGAGCTATAACTTTAATGTATACATTTTTATCGTCAGTGTGTGGTATTTTCTATTTAAACAGAATCGATCTTTTTTTTATTGTTGTTAGATAAAACATGCCTACAACGACTCGAGAGGCTGGGGTTCCGCCACATATTTAATGGCGGTCAGAAGCAGACCCCTGTTCTGTTTTCCCCGAATATAGATCTGAGGGCATTATTTTCTTTGTTACAGCGCAAATATTTCATTGTTTTTATTTAGCTTGGCGTAACGGGTTCTCAGTCCAACCTCGTTTCAAATTATTTGATTACCGACGCGTGTATTTAGGTGCTTTTGGCTTGCTTGTGATGCCTGACATACACTATTCAGGGCATAACAGGACAATACGTACACCAATGGGCGTGTCTTACCGGGATTTTGCTGTCCACTGATTGGACAGTCTGACTGAACTGGCAATTGTATTTTTTCTTAATCTCTACTGTTGGTTTTGATTTGGAATATGTAAGATTTAGACAATCATGATGATCACGATACTGTTATCTACTGGTATCTCACTCATTTTAGATATCTGCAGAAACATCAGTTATGAAATATTAAAAACATGTATGCAATTGATTGCATTAAGATATAATAATATTATATAATAATTCAAATTACATTTAAACAATTTATTCAATATGAGATGCATTCAGTTATCAAAAGTACAAAACTAAATCAACAGTGATAGAAAATGAGAAAGGCAGGTGTCAGCAGTAAACCTCAGCATGCAATATACCTTCTTCACTCCCATCTAGAAGATAACTCAAAAGAGGAAGTGGCCAGCACAAGCCTTTACAGATCATTTAGTGCCTGCATTAAGACAGACCCTTCTCCCTAATATAACTCACAGAAATACCTATGACATTCTTTTCATTTTCATTTAACGTAAACAGTGGCTGCGTACAGTGAGAACTTGTACAATTTGAGGTTCATAATAATACAGAAATAACCGTGGTGCCTCCAAAGGAAGCATGCACCACACACCATATGATGTACATGATGGAAATCCCAGGGGGCTTCATATGTCAGCGGGGACACTGAGCACAATAGTACATACATGAACTTGCTATTTTTGGTAATTTTCCAACAAATGGTCATGGCTGTGTGAGAGCTTTAGCCAGCCGAGTCCAGAACCAGACCTGTGTGCCAGGCCTGGTGTAGTCACACTTAGTGAGGAAGCGCAGGATGCTGGGGAATGGCCTCGACATTAACTTGTACACCACTGGGATAAGCCGTTTACTTCGAGCTCCTGTAATGGCAGGAAGAAATGTAAATTAAGCATATTGTATGTTAGAAGAAAGGAAAACAGATCTGATTAACATAACAAAAATGTAACATACCGGGACACAGGCTGAGAGCAAATTTGGTCTGAAAGTCACATTCTTCGCTGTCAAGATACTCATCAGAAATCACCACCACCATCCGCTTACACCTGCAAGTTTCACATATATTGTAGTCTGTAAACAAAAAACTTTGATTTCTTGACATCAGGTGACTTTCTACATCTAAAAGTAAAATGAAACTGATAATAGTTAAAGTTAGCTATCTGCAATCTTTCATATTTTACATATCAGTAAACATTCAATTTCTATTTTAGTCCAAAGAGTTTAAACAGGAAAACAGGAAACAGAATATATTTTAGTTAGGGGTGAATGAGCACTGGACCTGCTGCTTAAATATATTCTTGATTACTTTCCCTACATGAGTCTGTGTTGCATTACAGATATTAAAATAAAATTGTGTTGCATGCAAACAAAAATATAAAAGTAAAAGTGCTTTAGCTGCCATGTTTGTTTGTTCTGACCTAGTTGAAGTTTAAGGACCAGACCTGGCCTTAGCCTAAAAGCTAAATCGACAGAATATGCCTGAGCATGGTAAACAAGTCCCACCTCTTCTCAATCAGTTCACTGGTGATGGTCCATAAACAGGAGCCCGGGAGTACGTCTCTGTCGAACACACACAGTTTCAGGTTGTATTCTGTTTGCTCCAGCTGCTTGATCATCTCGTGGACAAAGTCAAAGTCACTCTGGCAGTAGCAGATGAAGGCATCAAACATCTCAGGGGCACCTGATTTCCAATCAGTTTGATTTAAGTCAATAACATGGCTTCATCACTATAAGGTCAGCTTGCAACTCAAAAAACAGGTGATACTGTTGTTTTATTTTGAATTTGACACAATTCAATAAGACCTGCTAGCAAACAAAAGAAAATAAATAAATATTATTTCTCCAGAACTGAAGCATAAGCAGCATGCAGAAGCCACTAGATTGTGCAGGGAAGTGGAACAGTGCTGTTGCAGATATCTGTGGTTAGAGCTGCGGATGACTTGTCCAATTAAGAGACAAGTTGGTTGACAACATTTCCTCTTCAGTACCATAGAAAATAATACACATTTCTAGTCTGAATGTGATATATAGGTGGCATTACATCAGATTATCCTATAGATAATAGCTTTACCGTGCATGCAGCAGTTTACTTCATTCTGCAGCATTAAACTGTTTTATATATACTGGAGGGTTTCCAGTAGATATTGTGTTTCTAAAGAACTATTATTACTATCGACAAAAATTGGACTGCGTTACATAGAAACAAATTGATGTTAAAACACTTACACAGTAGAGTGAGTTAGAAAAACCAGATATTAAACTCTAAACAGATACTGACCTCCAGGCTCGTCCTCCCGGGTGATAGCAGACTGATCAGGGAAGCGAGGGACACAGCTGTCAACCTCTGGAACCTGAACTGGGGGCTCATTCGACTTTTTCTGTTTCTCACAGTACTTTTTGACATCCTCATCTGGTACAAAAGAGATGGACGTGCAGACAACATAGACGCCCATTCACACCGTCAGTGGCAGGCCATGTTATAGGAAGTGAGCAGAATGACTTGAAATTAACATCGACTACAATTCAAGTAATTAACCAAACTTTATATATGCAGTCACTCTAAAAACTACTGTAATGCTTGAGCTAATGTTTCGCAATAAAATCTGCATCACGTGCGTAAAAGATTTGTACAGAAAGGGAATTCGGACAAGTTAATCACTTCCTCATTTGGGGCCAGGATACAAACCAGCTTAAGCGGCAAACTGTTATACAATGTTTTATGCTTTAGAATATTAAAGAAAGAAACAACACCGTAATTTCTAGATTAACCTCAACGCACCAATCAAAGGGCGAAGATCCTGCACAATGTCAATTCTCTCTAAGTTCGACAGAATGGACAACAACTTTCCCACGGTCGCATCTGTCGACCGCGCCTGCCAGTTCTCCAGAATCTTTTTGGTGGGATTTTCTAAACTTTCATAGTTTTTGATTTCCAGGTAGGTGAAGTCCATGGCCTCAGCGACAGCCATCCAGTCCGCAGCCACTGTGTTTCTGGGGTTTAGATAAAGTCCCAACTTCTTCCTCACCGTCATATTCAGCGCTACGAGAGGAATCACCCACAAGTCAACTTCTGGTTCCGCACAAGCCATGTTTGAAAGCGTCTGTAGACCTCTGAGGGGACGACGGCCTCAGGTTAAAATACCAAGAAACTTTACATACTAAACGCAGCCCGTGAGCTGGAAGACGTCACTCGCCGCGAGCGTCCACCTACCTGTCAACACAACGCGGAAGTGACGTGGACGTCTGCGTCACATGGGACTGACCCAATGACAGTAGCAGGTGACTTAGTACTTAGTAAAAAGTACTTCATTACAAGTCGTAGTACATAGTAAATTTAGTAATCAAGTTGAAATATTTAGTATTCCACAAAAAATACCTCTGTGGCAGATTTAACTAGTCAGTGCTTTATTTTTAGGAATTTATTTCTGAACCAATATAATTTAATGTCTTTTTCAGAAACTGGCCTTTTAGTTAGTAGCAATAAAAAAGCAAATACTGGATGGGTGTTACATCCCTTAATGCACTGACAGGTGGTTAGTCTGTTTAAATAAATCATAAATGAGAAGATTCTACATATGCAACACAACTAAATCAGTGAAATATGGTGAACTAAAACGTACCATCTGAGTAGTAGAGTAGTAACAGTAACAGTAAAACCAACATAAAATAGAGTACAACTACTTCCAAATTCTACCCAAGTACAGCACTTGAGTGAAGGATGTAATAGCTTCCGACCGCTAGTTAAAAAGTGAACTTCCATAAGGCTATGTTGTTAATTTAGTCGCACTAATTGTTAAACAGAGGAAAAAACAACTTCTTACTAGTTAATAAGTCACAATAACTGTGTTGGTTTAGGTTCTCTTTTCTTGTCTAGAACTGATTCAGAAAGTGCAAAAAGAAAAAAAAACAACCAATATGACAACTGATAAAAGAAAAAACACATTGTGCCTTTAAATGTGAATACACTTTCAAAGGAATCAAACATGAAAGGCACTTGCTTAGGCCCAAATGTCCACCAGTGTAGTTCAAGTTTTCTATAAGTAAAGTAAGTAAAAATAAACATTTCTCAGTTTCCCTTCTGGCACCTACCCTTAACTCTTATGTATTGTGTCAGTAAGCAACACAGAAACAATCCACATTTATGTGTGTAGCTTCCATCCTCTGAGCATCATCAAGTATTGAGTGTTTACTTTGAGCCATGTCACAGGTTTTTGCTTTTGGAGAAGTAGAAATCAATGCCTCTGTCCCGATGCTGTTTGGGAGTGTGGGATGTGCCTTTTTTTCCCCTTGGTGAAGGACCTGTGCCACTCTACAAAAAAACAAAACAGAAAATACAGTTTACCTTTAGAGGAAGCTTTAAAGCAGGGGTGTCAAACGTACGGCCCGCGGGCTGGACCAGGGGGTTCACTCCGGCCCGAAAAATTTAATTTTCTTTAAAATCTGCAGTTCCTATATTGTCCGCTATTGGCGCTGTGTTTTAGTCAGTTCTATCGCTGTGCCCGCTTTTTCTGTTGACCTTGGCACCCTCATCAGTGTAATGTCTTTGTCAAAAGAGAGAAAAGTGGACACAGAGTGTCGGATTTTTCAAGAAAAATATCCTCCTATATGTTCACGGAGGTGAATGGGAAACCTGTGTGCCTGGTGTGAAAGTGTTGGAATTGCACATACTTTTCTTAAAAACTCTTAGGTTTTTCAAAATATATTTAGTAAAAGGACCTTTCATTGCATATAAAGATTTTTTATAATTTACTTCTTCTTCTTTGCACTAATACAAAGAAAAAAGTGGACTTATTGTTAGTTCTATGTAATTTTGGAATGAGTTTACTGGTCTGGCACCCTTGAGAACTGATTGAGTTGTATGCCGCCCCCAGACCAGAATGAGTTTGACACCCCTG
>JAUMTR010000012.1:16466862-16499513 GCA_032270685.1 Microctenopoma stevenorrisi
AGTTTACTGGTCTGGCACCCTTGAGAACTGATTGAGTTGTATGCCGCCCCCAGACCAGAATGAGTTTGACACCCCTGCTTTAAGAGAAACAGAGATATATACATTATTTTATATTAAAAAATTAAGTTAATGTTTTAAACAATTATTTTAATTTACATTTTTGAGATGTTTAGAGGGGAACTAAAAATCTAAAAATACTTGAAGTACAGCACTAAACAAAATGTAGTTACTGATCACCACTCTCATTTGCTGCAGCAAAACCTAAAAAAAGCTTTTTGCAGTATCCGCACAGAATCATACTATCCACTTCCCTTTTCTCCAAAACCTACCGACTTCTTGTTAACATGTCTGCTCCATTCAGGCGCTATAACGATGGGGGTTGGGTAGTTTTCACCAAGGCACACGTTGGCATGTGACAGTGCAGCAGTGCTGAGGGTCCAAGGTGTGTGAACATCAGCATCTCTGATTTTCTGTAACTCTGGAACCCAAAGCCGAACATAGTCGCCCTGAAGCACAAAAACGGGTAACCATGCACTAATTTAAGTATGACACACATTTGCATTGGTTTTATCATCATCACTGAAACACAACACACTGTGAACAACAGAACGCTCCAGGTAAATGTCCATAGAAAGTAAAACTATCTGACTCACGTTGTTATCGTAGTCCAGGCCTTGTTTGATCATGTTGAATTTCCTGTTCTCTCTGGGGTCATTTCCTATACCAGCGCTGTATAGCCAGTTGCCGTAATTACTACAGACATCATAGTCAATCTTCGTAGGAAAAGATAAACAATGAAGTCAATCGGTGCGCATGACATAACAACATTACATATTATATCACCAGTTGTGTCCTAATAGAGATCACGACTTTAAAACTGATATATGAAATATAATATAAATCTATACTACTCTACCTACCAGTAGGTATTCAAACCACTCAGCTCCCATCCTCCAGTCCAGTCCCAGATCCTTTGTGAGGAAGCTAGCAACATTTTGGCGCCCCCTGTTGGACATGAAACCCGTCATTGCCAACTCTCTCATGTTTGCATCCACGAATGGCACTCCTGTTCTTCCCTCTGTGAGAAGAATATATATTTACATATTCAGCTACTTAAACATATGCTTTTACCTATAAAAGGCATAATTACATGATATGTAGTGACACACACCTTTCCATGCATCAAACAGCTTCATGTCCTTCTTCCATGGCACAGATTTGTCCTGAAGTCCTGAGGTGAAATGAGCATGACATGCAATTTATATTCATTCATTATATAGAAACAAAATGAGGCAAACACTTTAGCCCATTTTACCTTTAACTTGAAATATTCTGTTTCCATATTTGACAGCCACAAGCCTGAAGTAGTCCCTCCACAAAAGTTCAAATATTACCCTGTAAGACAGCAGGGAGCACTTTTGTATTATTTGTAGCTCAGTACAGGAGTGTAACAGAAAACTATTACAAACTATTTTTGTATCTCGTTAATCTAGGTATTGCAGTTCTTCCTGACTCCAAACTCACCAGTATGTGCTCTGATTGGCTGTTCGTTCCTTCTCGTACTGCTTGATCTGATGATAGATATACCTGGGTGAAATGCAACCCAATGCCAGCCTGCACAAGCCAGTTCAACACCATTAGAGATACACTTCATTTAAATATATGGTAGAATACGTTAGTAATTCATTTAGCATCCAGTAGTAGAGGAAAATATAGAATAACTCACCAAGATGCAAATTTTGTGGAATAGTCCACACCAGTCAATCCATTACGAGTCTCCTTGTAAGTCGCAACTGCATCCTACAACCAGACAATGTTTATTTATTGCAGTCACAAACTAGATTATATATTATTATTATTATTATTATTAGTTTTTTTTTGCATGTTACGAGCAGTAATTTAATCTGTAATGGAAGTTGTACTCACAGTGTCCCAGAAATAGTATTTAAGTCTGGCCAGAGCCTGGTTTTCACCACCACTACAGGGGAAGGCTGAACGAAGGTCATTTACACTCTCTGTGAGGGTAAGAGACGACACATTACAGCATCTTTTTCATACACATTAACCTCTGCCCAACATACAGAATCATATTAAAGCCTAATTATACGTATGAAAATGTGTTGATTTGTTACAGGTACCTAAAAAAATCTGCCAATCTGTGCTCAGCAGTTTACCTACTGAGTTCTGCATGTATGGTGTAGATTTACTAAATAGTAAAATCCGCCATTAATGCATCCCCATTTCCATCAGAATTCAAAGATTAAATTTGTTAACCACATAGAATAAATGTATAGGTGTTTGCGATTCTGTACTATATATACTTTTTGCATATTTACAGTACAGGTACAAAGAACATGCAAGAGATACTGCAGGTATCAAGCCATTAACAATCTGACATTTTATGTTTACCTGTCTGTTGCAGATCCTCTGCAGTAGGAATTGATCCTTCCTCCAGCCCTGGGGGAAGAGGCTTTACCTGCTCAGGGGTTGGGAACAATGGTCTCACCCTGCTATGGGTCTCCACTGCCTTCCTGAACTGAGTGTACACATCAGGAAGCCTAACAAACCACGAGGAAAAATGACAAGACATCAATAAAACCTAAAACACTTACACCAAAAATTATGGTTTCCTCTCTTCTCTCCCCTTTTCTTTATTCAAATACCAGAATCATAAAACCATGCCGAGTAGCATAAATGTATTGTTTTGTCTGTGGCACACTATGTAGTGTCTCACCCAGATATGTGGTGAAAAGGAAGATCATCTATATGGTACAGAGTAGACCCCCAGCAGGTGTGAACTTTGACCTTCATCTGGTCACAGACATTCTTCAACTTTTTTTCCACATTCAGCTCTTCTGATGTTACCTTGAACATAAACACGAGACAGTCTAGTAGTGATTTTAAAGTTGTGATTGTTAATATTATCACTAATAACAATATGACTGTTTAAAACTACCTCTTTCTGGAAAGCCACGGCGCTCACAGATCCCAGTTGTTTGATGAGCTCTGCGACAACGTGCTCTGGCTTACCTCTTCTCACCACGAGATTGCTGTCACACATAGACACCAAAATAAACACACACGAACACATGTAAGTCCCAGTTCGCGCCATGCAAGGCAAGCTGCATCCTGGATAGAGTTAGTGACTTCCCCTCTGCTAACCGGATAGAAATGATGGGAACAATATGTGCAGCAACAAAGTCAATATAAACACAACCCCATATAAGCCCAGGTGTGTCCTGGTCCTGTTTGGATCTATTAAATCCTAGAAAGCTGAGGACAAGGTCTGCACCAACTGTATACGTATAAAGCTGTGCATAGGTTCATGATGCCTTTTAAAACTTATAAACAGATTATTGTTCTTTAACACAAAAACAGAGAGTGTGAAGTTAAAAAGCAACTAAATGTATACACGTTAAAGTTAGATACAATCAGCAAATGACAATTTAATTACCTGCCCTTGCTGAGCAGTGTGCTTCTGAGGTCCCTGATACTGTCAAGTAAGAAACGCAAGCGGAAAGGCCCTGTTTTGGGTAGGTTGTAGTTGTATGTTCCCATATAATGTCTAGGGTCGAAGCAGTAAAGTGGTACAATGCACTCTGCATTTTTTTGAGCCCAGTGGAAAAGCTGTATGTAAAGGAGTATAGTGTTAGGGTCACATAGTACAATCATAGGATCATAGTGAAATGTAAAGTCATATTTAGGAACAGAGCTCATGGTTTGAGGTAGCAGCAAAACACAAATACAAAGAATACATTTTATTATAAAAGCCATCCTGTTTTGTAATTGCGAATATGTCTGACCTAAATGTTTTAAATGCATAATCTTACACTGTAGCTTAGCAAACACATTTTCTATCTTTGCAACAATTAGATTTTTTATTGTGAAAACCCAGAAGTCGTACTTCCGCATTTACGTTGACGTAAACGCGGCACAATCTGGCCAATTGAAGCCATTTACTTTACTGTATCTACCAAAGTTAGACATCAAATTATAATGTATTATTTAAAGTTGGACATTTTCATTAATATGCGATGAATTAAAGAGTTTTTTTAGCGTTAGCTTTATTCTGAAAGTGTTGTGCCGGAGGTGTCAACGTAGCTGCTGCTAGCAAAACAAAAAGAGCAACGCTGCTGAAAAAAACTACATGCTATACTTAAAATGTTGTTCTAAAGACGAATGAAAAGGAAATGTTACACACTAGATTTTGCTTGTAAGTTAAACACATGCCGTGGACTAATGTCGGACTTCATAAGTAGGCTATACGGACAGATTTAAGTACACGTACACTTTACCTCATTGTCGTGGACACGCAAGTCATTTCTGAGTAAATATATCACAGTGCGTGAGGTTGTCATACTTCTTCTCTTCGATAATACTGCAGTACTTGTGTCTGAAGCATAAACGACCCGTGTCGTTAGGAGAGAGAGAGAGTCTTGATCCCCGTGTCTCTGTCTGCAGCGGCTCCGCGGTGCGCTGCTGCGGAATGAGTCCGTCACGTTTCCAGACACGACGTTACGAAACTTCAGGTTTTGTAAGGTGGTTATTTTTGTTTCCCTAGAATGAAGGTAAGTTTCTTTCTTTTTATTGTATGCTGGTTTTGTTTTTATCATTATGACAAATCCTCGTGGAAGAAGCTACTAAGATAATTTATCAATGTAAAAGTACAAAAGTATTTGAAATAACTTAGAAAGTAATCACTATGCAGATTGGTTAATTTAATTGTGTAATTAGAATCTACTTTATCTGCTGCAGGGTAGCTTGTTGATGACACCAAGAATACTAATAAAGTCTTATGATTGTACTGTATTGTGTATTCATCCTAAAACAAACTGTATTTATTAAAAATGTGCAGTGCAATAATTGTTTTCCTGTTTGTGGGGTCATATTGTGAAGTAGCAGAAAATAGAAACATTCAAGCAAAAGTATAAATCACTGCGTAACAGAAACACTAAACAACCATCTGAAGTACTGGTATCTTTAATAATTTGTATGTGATAAATGTTTACATAAAGAGGCACCTAGGGATTGTAAAACATTCATGCATCATGCATTTATAAATAGTTAATTCGTGAATTGCTTATTTTATATCAAAAAATGTAATTGTGTGTACTCCTTGCATATGGGAGTCTGCACACTTGTCTAAGTGGCTAAAAAAAACAGGAATCATATCTTTACTTAAATTTATCATTTATGTTTTAAATAAATATAAATAGGATTAATTGAATTAAATGTTTTATGAGTTTTATAAGTTTTTATGATAATTATAATCAATAGAATAAATACCGTTAATGTATTTAGATGGATATACATTATACCCAACTGACAATATACAATAAGACAGAAGAAAACCAGAGCATTAAGTCTTAGACCTTTGATTTATTAAGTTAAATGTACAAAAGACCAATGACGTTATACATTTCGTGTTTACAGGCTTTGTCATTAAAACAAAACTAACTGTCCCAATCAAAAGCCTCCCAGCCTTTTCATACTGCTTACAGTTCTCCAAAACACAGTTCTCAATGCGTTTACATGCCCTCAAGAAACAGGGTTACAGTAGGCTTTTATTGATTAAGCTGATTTCTTAACTGTTATTTAAGCTGGAAACCTGGTATCTGCACAGTAAAAAGGAGTTCTCTCACAATGCTGTGGTCAGGAAGCGATCTTCTTTGTTTCTACACAAGGTAGAGCAGATATCCAATTACTCATCTGCTTCATGTATACATAGTTTTCCAGTAACCAGATTTCTCCAATGCACGTTACCTCTTTTCCCAATTACCCATGAAACCTGGTTTCTCAGAGTAACCTGATTACTTGAGTGCATAAAAGCGCAGGGGCTCGCTTATGCTCCTTGCGAAACCACAGTACTGTATAACGCTGCTATTTCATCTAATAGATTTGTATATAACGTAAAAGAAATGTCATACAAAAGTGCAGGACAATATGTATTTACAGTATAATCCTTTTTCCAAAAAAAAAAACAAACTTCAGCAAGTCTTGTGTGTGCTCTCCACTGAACAGCTGCTCACCTTATTAAGAAGCTTTTTCGCTTTGGCAGTGAACATTTGTGTTTACAAGCAAATTCAGGTAAGGCACTGACGAGGGACAAAAACATTTGATCATCATCCTTTAAGTGCCGCTGATTCACAGCTATCCACCGGGCGTCCGACACAAGTTTCCCAGAGATCAAGTTTCGACTCCTCTTTACGGAATACAGCATTTACTTGCGTTTGTCCAACTTGACACTATTTGGTGACGTATGTTAGGCTTCGTCTCACGTGACATTACAGAAGTTGATTCATTCATATAGTGTAGACAACAAACGAAAGGCATAGGCTACCTGGATTCATATCCGGGTTTAAAACGAAAAAGACACTTTCTTCAGTCCGATTGCCTGATAAACTTACCAACAACATGCAACATCCATGTATTTGTTTTGGTTTGTGCAGTGTGTTGTGCACGAAGCTGCCGTAACATAGAAAAGGCTGTAGGGCTCTGAGGTGACGAAACAATCCAACATAAGCATTCTGCTCATTACTTTAGCCTAATATTCACCAAAGCGTCAGTCTCTGCAACTTCTCTTTGGCCATCTGACTGGAACAAGGCTCACTGTATAGGAATGGATGTCACAGACTAACAGTAGTGTTGGTATTGCTTAACTGACATTGCACACTAATGCAATAGTTTGGTTCATTCTTCTTTACACTGGAAACAAACTACGCAATTTTCTTTATGAAATCGTATAAAAATTCATCATCAGATAGAAAAATATCTCCTCGGGTGATTATCCTGCATGTTTCACTGCATGATATAAAAAGTGCAACGTTGACAATCCTTCTAAATGGGCTTGTGAGTGCTATGAAAAGAGGGTGATGCGAACCCTCGAAGATGTTAAAAAAGACATTCTTGCTTACAAATTCTCACTGTAAGGCGTTGATGAAAATACATTTCCATTTCTCCTAGGTGACAATAGAAAACACGTCTGCTAGGATGACTGTGTATGTGTCATATAAAAATATTTAGCCATCTTATTTCACTCACCGCTAACGTAGGCTGATGAGTAACTTACAGTACTATCATGTGTGATCAATATCACCAGTCGATCACAATGACTTAATATGTGATAAATCCTTAACACTTTTCTGTGGCAGTAGATGCGGGTAAAGCCCCTGGAAACTGAAGGCATCGCTTCTCTCTCTAGCTTGGGTCACTTTTCCTGCTCCGGTGAAAGGACAGCAGTCTATATCCAGTGAGACTGCTGAGTCCTTTCTCGTCAGTCCTCTCCTTAGGATGCGATTCCTCGGGGCACTCTGGAGGTCTGTCAGCAGCCGACCTGGCCTCTCGGTAATTAATCCTGGTTGAGCTAGTTGGTGAGAAATGCAGGGGCCCTGACAAGGCAGACACTGGTGATAGAGTACAGGGCAGGAAGTTGGATTGGTGGCGGGTCCTGGACCCCGGTGACTGAGGGGGCCCCGGGGACGGGGCGGGCCGGAGAGGAGGGGAGGCGCCTGGGCCACGGAGGCCTCGCAAGGCATGGGAGGGAAGGGGGACCGCAGGCCTCAGAAACCACCTTGGACAAATGGATGGCTGAGCAGAACATCTGCCGTGGGCCGCCACTTCTCCTCCACAAATACCTGCCGCAGGAAGTCCCGACACGTGTCAGACACGCTCTCTGGAAGCATTGGCTTAGTAGGCTGGGTGGCAATCTTAAAAATAGCTGCCATGGCCTCAAACTCAGCCCAAGGAGGTTTCTGGGTCAGCATCTCCACAACAGTGCAGGCGACACTCCTAAAGAAAAGCAACACAGCAACAATTATAGTGGCGACCAATATTGATTTGTGTGCAGTTGTTTATATGCATCTAGGTTTGTATTAAACTATGTTTATTGTGTTAAATAGCAGAGATAAAGTAAATGAAGAAAAACGGTTCCTTTTTTATTGCTGTCCCCTTGTTTTAATCTTTTAAAGGTTGAAATGAAAAGTATAAGCTCTCCCTATGTAGCAGTTATTTATTATTTTGTAATCAGCAGTCCAATCTATCTGATAGCTGGTCTGTTTTTATTTCCCAGTTATAATATTTACCTAAAATCCCATACTCTTTGACACAATAAAATCTTAAACCATTACATTATATTACACAGGTCTTTTTGTTGATTTACTGTAAATCTGCCTGCACATGTTTAAAGCGTGAACATGTATATTAGCAGCCATACACACATCCAGTGTCATGACTGAATGTATTGCTTTACTACCCATCTCCAGAGATGTTTTTATTGCTTTTTGCTTGTAAAACATTCTTAATATTCCCGTTGTGTCTCCACACACTTCCATCTGATCTTATCCTCACCATACATCAGCTTTCCGGCCGTATCCCTCCCCATTAATGACTTCTGGGCTCATCCAGTAGGGGGTGCCGGTAACAGATTTGATTCCTGTACCAGACATGCAGATGGTCTGGATACGTTTGCTGGCTCCAAAGTCTCCCAGCTTTACGTTCCCGGAGGAGTCCCTCAGGATGTTAGCACCTGGTGGAACGAACCAAAACCTGCTCAGTAACATTCAAGAGTCTCCCGTGTATTCAACATCCTTTACTTTGAAAGTTTAGAGGTTCAATTAATGTGGTCGGACATTACAGTGTGGATACAAAGGGCCTGTGCCAGTGTCAGCACTTTTCCTATGTCATATAAAGTCTGGGACAATGTCAGATTCATTTTTTCATATTTTTTTTAATTTAAATTCAATTACAAAGTATAACATACTAAATAACATCTCTGCTCCACGTGGATCAAACCCAAAAACCCTTTAGCCTCCTTCCTTCAGAATTTTCCGACACGTAGTCGCTCCAGTTGTTTGATTAGTGACTAATGTGCGCCACTCTCCACACCCAGTGAACGATGCAGAGGCCAAGACACAACTGTGGCCTTTGCTCTTCAACCCGTTTACACTGCTTGTACCTTTGTTGTGAGGTCATGAGATGTTCCAATAAATCATGCACACTACACTGGAGATCTCCTTTGGAACTTCATATACTTTTTGGCACGGTGGGAGGCTCTTTGCCAAAAACCCAGATGTGCTGACAGCTATTTAACTGCGCACGCTGTATATTGCACATGAAGATAATTTTTCTATGTGGAAAATCCCACCCACATACACCCTCACAGAGTCTAGCTCAGTCCTGTGAGGCCCACTATCTTTTATCCCCACCAGACAGTATATTTCCCACTTCTTGGCCACGGAAGCAGTGACTCCCAAAGCTGTGGGCAGCTAAAGTAAAACCTTTCTATCCGGTGTTGAACATTTTTAGACTGGTCAATTTCACTGACATGACGCCCAATATAACTCAAAGGAGAGTTCAAAATAGCAAATTATTTCCAGGCTCGCTGAGCAGACGATGAATAACCAAATGAGGAAACGGCAGCCCAGAATTGAATGAATGAATGAATCTGTATTTCTTTTCTCAGGAACATTCAGTCAGTTACCTTTGATGTCTCTATGTACAATCATGTTGCTGTGCAGGTAGGAGACTCCTTGGAGGATCTGTCTGGTGTATCTCCTTGTGACCTTCTCTGTCAAGGCTCCATAAGATTTGAGCTGGTCCTTTATAGAGCCCTGGAGAGACACGACCAGAAAACAAAATGGAAAGTCAGTGTGAGAATGACTGGACTTCAGGATCTAGACATTTATGACTTTTAATTTTTCTTGTAGTGTTAATTACATTTGTATTAACGACTATTGTCACAGCTGTGCTGTACACAACTAGACTATGGTGGATGTAATAGGTCTCATACAAGTAGTGGAAAAGGAAAATGCTGGCTCAAGCTGAAGTGGAATCATTTTGTTTTTCAGGAAAGCAACATCCAAGCCAAGTTTTGAGTACAAAACCCAAGTATATAAACAATCAATGTGCACAGCTTCAAACATCTTCATCTTTCTCACAGGGGAATTGCAGCACAAAAGACCTGATCCACCAACACCTGTGACGCAGGATCAGACTGGCTCACACTCAACGAAACACCTCGGGCCACAGCAGTGAAGACATGCCAAACAGTCACACACACACTTGGCCTTGTCACCTCTCCGCTCTTCCAGCTCCAACTCCAGTGAAACATAAACATTTCCAATTTCCAGACAATGTGTGACTAACACACTCAATGCTGCTAAAAAAAACAGTCCAGGAAATATTAAAAACAGGCTCAGGGTCCACAGGCGACAGTGGCTCATTAAGTCCCTCACTTCATGAGAACATGACCTCATAAACGGAGAGTGTCTCCTGAGAACTCGTTTGTTGAAAGCTTAGTAGATGGGTTTGATCGATAGATCCTCAAATGTAGCATACGCACCCCGGGCATAAACTCAACAAATATGGTGAGTTTCCTTTGCTCGAGGTCCCGAAGACAACCGTAGTACTGAACAATCCTTTCATGACGCAAATTCTTCAGCAGCTGAATCTCACACTCCAGAGCATTCACCTCCTGCAGAGAAAAAAAAACAGGCAACTGTGACCACTGAACGAGGGAAATAACAAACAGAGCATGCGTGATCATCTTCTTATGACCATAAAATACACGCAGACTTGTGCAGAACAGACGCAGAAGCTTTGCTTTCTCACCTTGCTGGTTTCTTGACAGTCAGGATCAAAGGGCACCTGCTTGGCGGCCAGCTCGCGCCCCGTGTCAGCATCATAGCAGAGGTAGACCTCCCCGAACGCCCCGCGACCCAGGAGCTTTCCTTGTCGCCAGTTGACTGGCGCTCGCGGAGCTGCAGAAACAAACCCCCAGACGATGAAAACCCACTGGTAATTCATTTTGTTGCCAAGCCTCAAGAGGCAGATAGATCCACTGATTTGAGCAAACATTAACGCAAAGGCATGCGTCAAAATCTACCACAAGACTCGACTGTAGCACGCGGAGACCAGACGTCTAACCCACGTCTTTAAACAACCTCCACCGCAAACCCTGTCAGAGGGGGAAACCCCGATATCTGAGCACAGTCCTGCTCAGCAGACAGAAAGCTGTCAAAGCCCAGAAAGAACATCTCAGCAACCCTCATCGTCTCAGGCCCAGACTTGGAGAAGTTTTTGGTATTAAAAGGCTGTTTTGTGGCTGTATTAGACGGTTTATATGTGTGTGGGTGAGCAGACCACAGACTGCTGAGTCAACCTTTCACTTCATGACAAAGACAGTTTCTGGACTCACAGCAGTTGGAGACTGAGTGAGGCCAGATGTGACGACTGCGAGTCTGGGACATGGCTCAATCTGAACGTGGAGGTGGCTTCTGCCTGCTGCTTCTTGCTACATACTGCTGAACAAACTAAACATGTTTGAGAGCCACACTGTTTACTGGACAGGAAATCATTCTGCTTTTGTTATTGTCTCAAACATAATGTCATAACACAGTAAAACTCCAGACATTACAATGTGTTCGATGTTTCCCTGCTCAAGCAATTTCACACTGTTGTGTAAAATATTTTTATTGTATTCTGTGGTGCACCAACTTTTCTTTATGATTTCTAAAGGACTGTGGGTGCCTTTTGATTAGGGCTGGGTGTCATTACCCCTTTTTTCAAAACAAGTACACATAAAATTCTTGAGTTATGAGAAATATAAATGTTTTTTAATTCAACAAAAAAAACCTTTTATTTATAACATGTAGGATGTTCGATAAATACAAGGTATCACAGAAAACGTTAAAAATCTAAATGAAAATAATAATATTTAATATGAAATATCAAATTAATATTCTTTATTCCTGTCTGGCTGTTGGTTGTGTGTGTACCTAAGGAGGTTCACAGCACTAAAGTAAAAGGTACTGAGGTAAGACAGCCAGCTGTACTCTTGACATACAGTGGAAAACAAGACTGAATTTTTTTGCATTAATATTTGGGTCATCTGTGCGAGTTCATGTTAGAGATTATCCACAGCAACCAGAGAAACGGATTATTTAACAGTATTTATGTGGAAAACGTCTTTAGTCCCTCTCTGTTCATCTATTTCAAATGTTTTGAAATTGACAGACTCACATTTGGCCGTTCCACGCTGGCAGCTTTTGTCAGCGGTGCGGCCCAGAGAGCGCAGGTCGCTGTACTGCAGTGTACTGTCCCCGTTGTAACTGCGCGTGCGACTGGAGGGAACGAGCTGGAACAGGTTCTCCTGTGGCATGAAGCTCCGTGGAAGTGTCCTGCGACCTGCAAAACACACGCATGGCAGGCTGAGACATATGAATCACTACACACACACACTCGCGCGCGTGCGCACACATGTTGTGTTTGCAAAGTGAATCATTTTATACTGTTTTCACACAGTTAATTTTCAGGTGCTGAGCATAAAGGGAGCTCTTGGCCAGGACTTGGGTCCAGCCAGAGCAGAGTGCCACTCCATCCCACTTCCCTTCAGACAGGAAACAGGGTGCTGTGTTTTCATACAAGTTCAAATTCACCACAGGGAAACGTAAATCAGTGCTAGCCAAGGTTAGCCCCTGAGTAAGCAATTACTTGCAGCTGCCTTGAGCAGCAAGCCAGCCAAATCTAAAAGGTGGTGGGAAAAAGGTACCGAAGTAATGTGGAAGTAGATGTAGTAAAAATGTGAGGAAGAGGCACTGTGAAGAATGAGAAGCTATTACATCCAAGTTAAAAAAGGTTATATAAACAGATCTGTGTCCTAACATATCTGTTTAATCTGTGCAGCAGTAGTGTTGCCGCTGAAGCAGAGCCGGTTTCTTACGGTCTCCGTAGTCCTTGCTGCGATTGGGCAACTGGAATTGGCGGGGGAAAGTCCCTCCTTTCCCGTGGCGACCTGAAGAGGGAGCAATGAGACAGCGGTGTCAGTAAATGACATATCTGACTTGAATCCTTATTTTATAGTTACTCCGCAGCTTCTTCAAACACTTTGCATTAATTATGCGTTCATTCACTTCCCAGTGATGCACTTTTAATTGCTCGCAGCTCATCAGACACACAAACGCGCCTAATGAGGATGAGAGACGTTCCCTACATTGCTTTCACTCAACCCTGCGCGTCAAATCAAAGCCAGTTGAAAGGCAGCAGAAAGGAAGACAGCTTTTCACGCACTCGCCTCACTGCCGAAAACAGCTCATGTGTGCTAGCTTAGCCTTAGCTCCGAACCCAGTGGAGCAGTAACTAAAGGCAGGTGGGGAGCACTGCTGACGCAGGCGAGTGCTGACACCCTCTCACACACGCGCACCGACATACACACACTGGAGAGTGGAGGAGCCATTGCAATTGAAAGCAGCTGTTCTGTCAGATGACTGCCTCCCCTTGCTCTGTTTTTGTGGCCGTATCCCATGGAGACGAGAGTTATTTTTTGTGTGTGGCAGAGCGGGATAGAGAGGAAAAATCTACTCACAGGGAATGGTAAACAAATACTGTAGCCCTCAGCAGGAAGGGCCACACAGCTTTACATCTGGGAGAGCAGCGTGCGTGTGTGTGTGTGTGTGTGTGTGTGTGCAGACACGTGCATGCACGCGCGCCCAAAAGTATAAGCTCCCATACTATTCATCTGTGTACACAATGTGCAGCTCTCCCTTTTTAATTTACAGAATGGGGGTGGCGCACAAGAAAAAGGAATGACCAGATTGGGAGAGATGCTGTGGCTCCACTGTTCACAAGGATTAGTGTGGTGCTATCAGTCATCCTGCTCCATTTGATCTGCGTTCTAAAGAAAAGGGGACAGACAGGGACCCAAGGGAGAAGGAGCAAATGGGTAGGTGGGCACCAACCGGCGAGGGGACCATGCAGGGCCGTGATCATAAAAACAGAAGGAAATAGAATTGTATATCAGGCACTGGAGGAAGATGAAGAGGGTATGTGATGAGAGACGAAGGAGAATAGGAGGGTAGACATAGAGGAGTGACGAGCGGATAGGGAGCACCTCGTGAGACCCAAGAAATGCGACCAATAAGAAATATGTTCGCCTCGTTCTTCATTTTAAGTATAAGCACAATAATAATACGCCTCGATTAATGTCATCTCCCTTCTCATTAGTATTCTCCAGAGGGAACACGCATTTCAGTTGATCAGGAGCTTCGTTGTGTTTGTTGCGATTGGCACAGAGCAAAAGAAAAAAAGCTTTTTAAGAATTCGCCTTTTCGTCTTTCTACTGTGATTTATTAATTACCTCCATTTTTGGAGCTACTGCTGCTTTTTTTCTCTCTCTTACCTTTGTATTCATAGTTGAGGTTCAGGTAATTATTGTCACGGTTGTTCTGTGAGAAAGGAGGGCTGCAATGACAAGAGAACATAGAGAAAAATTGGCTTAAACAAGATTATTCAGTTAGCAATTTCCCCTTATCTTCAAATAAAGTCTGGCTACTGCTGCTGGCCTGAAACTTCAGAATAGCCTCGACTGTAAAACTGCAAAATGCCTCTTTTGCATGTTAACTACGGAGCTTTCAGACACAGAGAATTTTAAACAACAATGTACTGAATTAGGAGAGATAAGCTGCAAGTTGAAACTCTCTGCAGGGACAATAAGAAAGTGAAACTGAAGTGTGTGGTGCTGAATTCCCAAACCAGCAGTGGAACTAGAATTGTATTTTTTAATTTGCATCCAACCCCCAAAATGCTACCCCCACCAGACTGCCTGTAGCCGGACGACCTGACAGAGTGACGTCTCTGTTGACCGCAGGGCGGCGGGGCGCCACGAGACCCTGGATAAGGGGCACGCATGCCCGCTCTCAGGGAAAAGTTCCATGCACTCGTTTCCTGCCATTGTTTTGCAGCCTGTAGCCCAGATAAGCCTCGTGCAGGTAGAGCCGTTTCCGTCCTACTCTCTCTCTCTCTGTACCGCACTTTTACTCAGTTTTCTTTTCCTTTTGATTCAAATTTACTGTCTTTACTTTTTAACCCTTCCACTTCACTTTCAACGTATCCCTGCTTCAAGTTTTCAGACCTAATTTTTCCTCTTGCCTCCCTCTTTCACTCTTCCTCCCTTTCTTCCTCTCTCGACCATGATAACAGAGGAATCCAGGCGTTCAGATAGGAGTTTCGTGTCTATGGCAACAGCAATGTGATCCGACTGTTCGTCCACATAGGCAGGGTCCCCCCCCCCCAGCAGGGTCAAAGAGCTCTGCTCGCCTTCAACACCGTTTACAAACCTCACTCAGAGCTTCTGGCTGCTGTCGTGCATGTATTCGCAACGTGCACGCTCACAGGCAACTACATTAGCAAGCACAAGCGCGCTGATGCGAACTCAGTCTCGTATCTCTGAAAGCAACACTGGTCTACAATGTGAATGTGTACATCGACGTATAAATCAATGCAGATGAGACTTATAAATCACACACAGCACATGATAACTCACCTGTCCAGCGCTTGATCTATTGACTGACAGCTGTTCGACAATGAGTTGTCTGTGCTCCCAAAGGGATCCATCATCTGACAGGTATAACAACACAGAGGGATTGTGGGTCACAGAGCATGCAATCATGTAAGGGAGGATCTAGACCGGTGCAGACATCACTCTGTCTGCACCTGTCTGGACAAACTGCAGTGTAATATGAGTATTTGGATGGATGTGAGCGTTACATGTCTTGTACAGATCTCTTCAAATGTTACATAAAACTATTTTTTATGAGCAGTATTTGACAAAAAAAAACATACAATATACTTTGTGAAAGCATGTGTAAGTTGTGAATTAAATATGATTAAAAAAGCAATAATGTTCAACAAAACAATCCTGTGAAGTTCCTGTTTTTATAGACTCAACTATTGTGTAAGTATTGTGTGATGAATCACACATGATGGAAAACAACATTTATATGTGCTTCCGATTAAAACACAGTAAACCTGTTTTGTTTTTTTGTCTTCTCTTAGCTATCTAAAAAAAACTGAAATGAATGACTGTTCCCTGTTTTTGTTTTATGGTAAATGACCGTGACAAACACAACTCAAGACGCAGCAGATGTAAGCAGTGCACAAAAAGTATAGTTTACAGTTAAGTATTGAGTATTTTTCCCCTGGATAGGCTCTTACGTTATGGTCCAGGGCTTCAGGGATGAACTCGCCTTCGCTGTGGATGCTGGTGTAGGAGCCCTGGCGGGCAATTTGCTGCTGCTCCTCAGGGACACTGCCTGGAGGCGGAGACGTCCGACCTGTGTGTAGCGAACCTGAGGAGATGACAGTTTGAAAAAGGATGAGGTGAGAAAAGAAATAATATGAAGCAGTGTTTTACAGAGGGAGAAGGGAGAGATGAATAAATAGAGAAGGAAAAAGGAAATAAGGGCCATAAAAATGGAGGGAGTAAAAGGGTGCGGTGATTAAGAGACGGGAACAAAGGGCAAAGAGGAGAAAGAGGCATTGCTGTGTTATTCATGAACACAAGTTCAACAGAGCCAGGACTACGAGAGATGATTTACTAAACCATACTGCTGCCACCTCTAACCTCAATTACTGTGACAAACACTCCCCCGGCTGAGCTGCAGCAAAGATCGAGCACTTGTCCTTGACACAGTGAGAAGAGCTACTGAAAGTCTGAGTGTCTCCGACTGCGCTGACAGGGACACTGAAGAAGTGCACCGAGATTAAACGGTAGAAAGTACAGGAATGGGCTCAGATGACTGAAAGACAAAGTTCCAACTCCGTTTCCTCCACAGTTTCTTTCTACTTCTTCTGTCCTTCTATCCCCCCTCCACCTCCTTACGTCGCTGTGGTACCCAGGCTTACATCACAGCTTCACTCAACCATCCACTACGGCTGCTCTCCTGTCACCTCTCATCTGCCACCACTCCCTCCACCGCCATCGTTCAGCCTCTGCGTCTCTCTCCTGGGCTGGCAGGGAAGCAGATAGGCGGCGGGTAATTCTATACAATTTATAGGAGTTGGGGACGGTGACAGCGCTGACGCTATTGGAGCTGTGTGAGAGAAACTGGTGCTGACAGCGATCATAAAGTGGTTTCAGCTGCTATGCAAAATGCAAATGCGACACAGAAGTGAGCGCTTCTTGTTTGTGCATGTGTCTGCAGCTGAGATACGACTGAAACGTTGACCTTTCTGGAGAGACCTGATAGAAGGGGAGTGAAAAGAGTGAGGCGCGGAGGGGAATCTGTATTTCATGGAGCAAAATAAACCTTCATGTTGCGCTGCCAAACAAGCCAGGAGGGACAGCAGGACTCACCGAGAAGGGTAACCTGACATGAAAAGGACATTTATCTGTCTTAAAGGTGTAGTCTGACATTTTGGGGACTACGCTCACTTGTTTGATTTCTTCACACGAGAGTGCAGTCAAACTAATTATGCAGCTAAACGAACCATCTGAAAAACAGCTCACAGCTGTTACACTTTAGTTTTGTATTTGTTACTCTCAGGACAGGGGAGATTTTCCCGGATGCTTAAGTTTCACCTTCAATGTGCATTTTTTTGTTCAGACAAAGCAGGCGCCTCATCTTGTCATTAACATTCCTACGGCTAAGGCATCACTCCGGGTTGTAAATAGACACAGACAAGGCACCCTCGGGGCTTTAGCAGGTGGACAAGAGGGCTGTGACTTTGTATTATTCTGCGTGTATCCGCGTGCTGGCTCACCCGTCGAGTGTTTGCGCACCCTCTCGGAGCCCTTGAGCAGAGAGCCCTTCAAATCTCCCAGTGACCGCGATGACCTCATCTCACTCTGTTTGTCCCTGCTGTTCACCTGTAGGTACTGCAAATGATAAATACATGGGGAGAAAGAAAGAAGAGGGAAAAAAAACATAATCAGGAGCTGAACTGAGCATTCCAGCACTGTCCGGATACATTATAATCACGTCAGTAGAATGTGTTTTATAAAAGTTACTGACTGGGTTCTTGCAGTTGGCTAAATGATTGGAAAAGATTGGCGTTTGTACAGTGATAAATCTCAATGCCCGCATCTCTGGCATCTCTGGCATCTCTGACATGCAATGGTTGTGCTTAACGCATTTCACGGGTACTAACATGGTTGTTCTTCGGGGTCTTCAGAAGTATCCTGAGAAAATTCCCCTGATTGGCCCCTGAGCTGCAGCTTAATGTCAAAACTGCCTGATCCAGATCCTCCTGGGTCTTCAGGGGCAGCAGCAACTGAAAGGACAAGAACCTGTCATGTGCATGGCCTGTTATTGCCAGTTGTTTCATGATGGCAGCATGTGAATGCACTAGTGTATGCGTCACTCTCCAACAACTCTTTGTGTAGTTTACAGCATGAAGCAAACGCTACAAAAATGATCCGATTCGTAATAGCAGCCAAGATTATTAACAGCATGTTTTTTTTTTACCTCTTTCTCCATAAAGAACATGTCCATCTGCTGACCAAAAGCCTCAGTGACCTTCTGCAGCAACTCCTTGATCTTCAGTGGCTTCGGGAACGGGATGATTCTGGAGTACAGAGAGGTCACGGGTCAGAAAAAGAAGACTGTGTCCTATAGAGCTGAAACTTTCAGGAGCCAACAGCGTGAGATGAGAGTTTACAGACTTATTCATCAACATGGTTACAACACACCAAAAACAGGGCTAGAAAGAAAGAAGAGCTTGTTTTCTATCATGTGCATTTTATGGTTTATATTTGATGATCATGAAAGAAATCTCTCCATAGGGCACTATGACAGTGTTTCCATAGTAACAGGAGGGAAAAAAATTGACAGGTCAGCAGGGTCAAGGAGAGAAGTTTGCTGCGTTGCCATGATGCTAACAACGCATAAATCAATGCAATGAAAACAGAATAAGAACAAAACAAACCCCTGCGACGTAAAAGTCAGCGCTTATCTACAGTATGTCTCCGTGTACGAGTCAGTCTGTGCAAGTCCAGGCTTATCACCGTGCTTATAGTGAGTGTACATATGGATGTGTGTGTGTCTGTTTGCAAAACTCTATATGCATGAGTGTGCTTCCCAATCAGTGTGTGCATCAGCCGCTGTTTCAACACCACCGGGCCTCTGCATTAAGCCAGCACAAAGGCAGATGGGAAACTTCCTGAGAGGAAAGGGGAAAAAATCTGGAGCGGCAGCAAAAGCAGCAGGATGTGTGTCTTTCCCTGCTCGTTTAGAGAGTGACAGAGTGAAAGATACAGAGACGCTGAGATATTTACGGACTGTGGGAGAGAAAATAAAGGAGACAGCCTGAGGTAAAAAAAAAAAAGGAAGCGATTCTCTCTCGTATGTCTTCTCCTTTCTTTTCCATCCATCTCCTCTCATTCGCTGCTTTTGAAGAATCCACAGCCTACTATCTCTTTATAGTATCCTGATAAAGGGACTTGTTTTTAGCCCATCATTTCCTCATCAGAGGCCAAAGCTCTGCCTATCTTAATGACTCCTCGTCGGTTCCCTCATTTGAGGAGTGGATTCTGGGAAGAGGGAGGCCTGCAGATCAGAGGCGAGCAGCGGCACAGCTAAACGCTCTCTGTCTCTGTTTATGCTCAGCGCCGATGTGGGTGATAAAGAGCTGGGGGGGGGTTGCATGTGGATGCTGCTCCAGAAGATATGACTGTCCTTCCTTTGTCCAAGCATGTGGACACATGCTCAGTCACAGAAAAAAACACAGATCTGCAGAGTAAAAAAAATGCCTTCACACATCCCAGCACACTCTCTTTCCCGTTTCTCTCGTGGACACAGTCACAGTGACACACACACATAAATGGTCTGGCTCCGTTCCTTTACTCTCTGGCAGAGGGGCCTGAGGCAGAGCCAGGGGAAGAGAGGGACACAGCTCAGATTTCCTGCTCCAAACCTTCAACACTTGCCAATGAAAAGAGAGAGCGTCCAATTAGTTTGATTGTGAACACCGCTATCCTGTGTCAGGGTCTCCTCATCTGCAGTGCTGGGGATGATGCTCAGTTATCAAATGTGATATATAATACCTAAACGTTTCCATGAATGCCTACATAACATTTTGTGTGACCAGCCCAGCTAGACACAGCTTATGCTCACAGAACCGTTAGATGCACTGCACCTACGTACTGTACTATGGTATTTATTTAAAGAACTGCGCCAGTGAAAGCAAGGTTAATACAGCATTCAACAGCTTTTATGTTTATACGGCTAACTTGATAGCATTTGTTGTATAAACAAATCTTTAATTTATTTTTATCTTCTTTTCAGTTAGGGGTTAGGCTAACCCTAACCCCAACCCCAACCCCAACCCTAACCCTAACCCTTTTTTTCGGAGACTCTCGAACAAGCTTAACTAACTTATCAGTTGTTAACTCGGTCCGTCCGCCGCTTGGTGCTGAGCAGGAAGCGTGCGCTGAGCTTTCTCAGAGCATGATCTGCTAAAAACAGCTGCCTCTGATAAAAGCAGTAACTGTGAACCAAAACTGTAAAGTTGCGAGGCGGAAAACCAAAACAATGAACTGAAAGAGACAAAAACACTGAGTAATGCCAGAGAAAATGAGAGTTTGTCACTGAGAGTGAGCCTTTTCACATATACATGTAATCCATTGTTAAAGTTTAAATACTGATTATACCAAAATAAATATTTAATCATGCTAATGTTACAGTTAGATATGATTTTACCCTGTGACCTAACAAACTCAGGATATCCTAGCGATTTCCAAACAAGCCCTAAATAAAGTGAAAGTGTTCTGGGTTTGGACAAACATAACATTCAGTGTACTTAGAGAAGAGAGGGAAGAAGAGAAGAGAAGGAGAGTGTGAACTGACAGAGAGACTAAAAATGATTCCAAAAGCCTTTCAGATCCTCCAGAGCGAGCTGTCGTCTGTTCTACGAGAGCAGTGCAGTGCGAGGTGGTGATTGTGAAAAGGACGGCGAGATGGAGAAACAGAGGGAGGCACAAACCAAGAGAGACAGGAACATGAGAAACTTGTCTCTTCCTCAGCAGAAGCCAATTACAGCTTTGAAAAAGTGGAGAGGCCCCGCGTGAAGCCGTATTCTGATGGGGGAGCGTGCCGCTTGCCTTCTCTTTCTCACTCCTGTGAGCACGTAGCTTTCTAATCGCGGCCTCGCTGAACCCGTGCCTGTTCACCCGCACTATATGCTGATTAATCAAGATGCGTGTCATAGCAGGTTCTGGTCAGCGTGCCTCTGATGTGTTTCCACCGTGACAGTACACTCTGTGTTTGGAGTTCAGACTCTCTGTGGACTGCTGAACGAGAGTTTCATGGGGACAAAGTCTTCCTGTGAACTTAGACATTTACCAGGATGCAAAGCTAAAGGCCAGACAGGGACCTGAGAGACTGACACGGCAACCATACATGGAACGACGGGGCTGCGAGGCGAAATGAAGCTCGGCACCAAATAAAGCCTCTCTCGTCGAAAAGATCTGTTATTTATACCCGGCGCCTCATTTTCAAAGTGCTTCGACGTGGTAAACAAACTGTAAGGCACCTTGGCGGAAGAGAAACACTCGTAAAGACTGAGCGCAGGCAGTGTTGTTTAACTCCGAGGCTTGAGTCGCTCTAAAGCTGCTGTAGTGAGGAAGGACAGATGGCTGCTGGGGTAAAAGATGCGACAGGCTGAGGGAACACAGAAAATACAGAAAATGAAGCGTTCATTTCGGGCGTGCCTTAAAGGTTGGACACTAAACTGAAACACTTGGCAGTCTCCCTCTCTCTCTTTTCCCCACTCAAGGCTTCAGCTAAATGTCAAAGCAGGAATGTTTCCTTCTCTTTATGCTATCCTGGCATGTAACTGATTTCCTCGAGACATAAAATCCCAGGCATGGCGAAGCATAACAAGACAGATCCGATCTGAAGAGTTAAAGCTTGGACAGGCGGGAGAAAAAAAACAATCCGGAGGTTCCAACGTACCGTTTTTCTCTCTCATGCTCCAGCTTGACTCTTAAATCCTGTTGAGAGGAAAAAGAACAACGGGGAGTTATGGCAGTGGAAAGTTCAAATGATTCATGGTCGTATTTGGAATTTGTGCTTCCGAATAAATAAAAAAGAAGAGCTGCTCATGGAATTTAGGTGACAGGAAGTTTTCTAATGAGTCCTGTTTAGTAGGTTGTTCTTTAACCCGACACGTTCTGAGTTCCGTATTCATAATGTCATTACCTAACAGAGCAGGAATCCGGAGGAGCCTACAAGTCTGCAATGAGGTCACGGTGATAAATCGTAATCTGGCATATCAGTGAAGGCTATCAGTTAAAGAACGGGGGTTTTCTGCAACACGGGATCACAAATCTCTGAGCGGAAACTCGCCAAGCTCCTCGCTGTTTATTTATGTCTCGTCATAAACAGTGTTGCTTTAAGAAGATTTTCCAATTATCATTCCACAGAAAAAGGGAAAAAAACATGTGATGAAGCAACTTCACACAGACACACAAGGTGATTATAAGGGACTGAATCCTAGGAACCCTTGAGCTAATCCGAGCTGACAAAACTAACTCAACTGAACATTTGCGACTGTTTGTTGACTTCATAGAATTTACTTTACTTTATTTTGCTTGGCACGCGCTTTTTATCCAAAGCGACTTACAGGGAGCTGGCGCTGGGTGTCTGGCTCAGGGACATGCCTGGTGGGGGACAGACTAGGTGTCACACCGGGTTTCGAACCAGTCTGACTCTTAACCCATTGAACTATGTGAGGCAGAATTTTCACAGTATCGAGGCTTTGAGGTTGAACTGGATTTTGTAACGATCAGTCGACAATCCAAGCTCAAGGAAATACTATGCGTTTTGTTTGTTCCCACCCGCACCAGGCTTTTGTGAGTGGATCTTGTCGTGCGTGTGCATGGTAAAGACGACAACACACTATTCGCAGTAAGATTCCTGAACTAGACTCACAATAAGCCGCTTTGTCTTCTATTCTTCCCAAAACTAAAGCGCAACCTTCACCTGACTTTGCCACCCAGCTAACTGTCAGTTGGGGAAAAAAATCGGGAGAGTCACACAGAAAATGAAGCTTCCATACGTTTCTGTGTGTGAAGACTGACGGCAAAGGGTAAATAACCTTCCTCTGTATAGGTCTGTGCGGACATTTCACAGCCAACAGACAAAAAGGTCTTGCCTTGTTGACGTGAGCAGTCAAAGGACAGAGACTACCTATATGTCTGAATGCACACGTACCTGTTTGTAGAGCGAGGTTCTGGGCTTGGGCTTGTAGCAGCGACCCAGTGCCGCCAGGTCTTTCATGATGGAGTTTATTGCTTCTTCGTCATCTAAAAAACAGAAGTAGATGTGCTGTCAAGTACGAATGAAGGAACTAAAACGAATATCTTACAAGTAGCACAAACACACATGAATGGTGACATAAGCCCACTTTGACATTCGGTGTCACGGGTGAGTGATGATAGCCTAAGAAAGGGAGTCGGCTTCATCATTCGTCATAAAAGTTTGCACTTGAGCTCCACTTGGCTCAAAACCATGCGATGAAGCAACCCCTGGCAGCCGAGGAGTTTTCGTGAATGAAGGGAATCCAGTTGTCCCTCTTCTACACCCCGACGGCAAAGTGTTCCCTTTTGAAATAGCAGAACACCTAGTTTCCTCCTCCTCATATTTTTGAAGATTAATATAAGATAAGGCACATTTTTGTTTTTCCTTAATCTTTCTTTAGGTGTGCAAACGCCGAGACACTCTGATGCTGCTGATTGCTCTGTACTCTGCATACAAACGCCGTGGAAGAGCAAAGGTGTTCAATAATGCAGCATATGTGTCTGCGAGTGTTTTCGTCGCGAGGGGGAGATGTGACAGCGAGTGTGTAACCCGGAGATCGGTTAGTAAGCACTTTGCATTTCATTTTCTGTCAGAGGAGAGATTTCAGGAACATGTTCCATTGGTTGAAATTTGGAGACGGACCTCAAATGCTAATAGATTCAAGATGAAAACTACAGCAGGCGTCAGAATTACCAGAGAAAAATGACTTATTGAGAAATGAAATGAGTCAAGGTTCACTCCTTAGATTCAAAATTAAGAAAGTGTCAGTAGCGTGAACAGTAGGGTTCATTACAATCTTCTCTTACTTCAGACTTAACTGCCCCGCACGCCCCCCCCACACTCCTATGTAAAAGGGGCAATCATGCAGATGAGCATGTCATACATTACCATATCAAGAGACTTTAATAGAGCCAATTACCTGAGTGTGGTGATTACAATATAAAGAGGAGCTCGTTGACCTCAGCTCCTGCCTCTCAGATGAGCTCTGGTTGCTCTCATTATAATAAATAAACACACACTCTGTGTGTGGAAAGACCACTGGGAATGTCACTGACCTAGAATGTGCGTTCGTAGCACAGGGAGCAGATGGAGTCTGAGATGCCATTTGATCTTCCTCCCATTGCTCGGCTCTTGCAGCCAGCTGTTTGCGGACAGTGGGCCGGTCCACTGAGTTCACGCAGGGGTCACAGCACACGGGGTTACATCGTCGGGGATGCACCGATCTGGCTTTTGGTAAAAATATTTTTTCCCCTATCTTGATACGTCATTTCAGGTTACGCGCAGAAGATGATTCAACATCAGTGGTTACACATCATCTGTATGCATGACAAAAACAGATCCCTTTCTTTCGGAAGTAAAAACTACATTAGCGGATAAATGATGACAGAACCTATTATTAACGGTGAGTCGTACACGACCTGTGCAATAAAATCAATATCCCAACAAGAACCTGTTGAGTCAGAGAGAAAATAAACCCATTATGATTTTCTGTAACCAGGATGAAGTGACCAGGTGAATCTAGAAGGAGCTAGGAACTTGACTCCTTTCCTCTGGGACGCCCCTCCCTGAACTTTCAACTCTGGCCTAGACAGCGAGTTATCACAAAGCGACCACGGCCAGACACCGACGCAGGCGTCCTAACACGGCAGCAGAAGCAAAGCCAAGTATTCAACCCTCCTCTCCACCGATCGGCACAACGCCTCAGCTCGCGGAGACGCTAAACAAGGCGAGAGCGATAAGAAGAGTTCCACCCACAAAATCTCAGCCCACGTAGCAAATAGTATAAACAGATTTTTTTAAAATGAACTACGATACGTCAGGCAATGAATCGAATGGTTTCGTGCTGATAAATCGGGACAGTTGGCGACAGTGCAATGAACATTCCCCGTCGTGTTAGGAATGTGCCAGGGCAGCACATTCCTCTATGAAGCAACACGTTAATAGCCGCTTGTGTAACTTGTGTGCTTGTGATAAGACAGGAGAGTCGCTTTGAGTTTCCGCCTTCCCCGCTTCAGAGATAATGAAATCAACACCTACATGTGTGGCATACACCCTCGCAGACAAACCCATGCGACGTTCCTCCAGATTGCATCAGACTAAAACTCTCGGGCCTCGCAGAGGTGGCCCGGACAGTTGTAATAGAGGCTGTCAGCATCAATGAGTGACTAACTGCTGGACCAGGCTCGTCCCCTTTGCACAGGAAGGAACTGAGTCACTGTCTTGGTTCTGAATATAGATCTGGGTTGATCATGTTTCTCCACGTCGGGAAATTAATGGATTTTTGATTAGATGAGTCAGCGACTCTCTGACCACACCAAACTCTACGCTTCTAGCTACAGGATTGAAATAAGGTTTTTATTCTGAACGAGTTAGCAACAATTACTCTTAGATTCAAACCCAACAACAACTTTCGCAAACCCCCGCTCTGCATCCATCTTTATTTCTCACCATCACAGTCTCTCACTCTGTTAACAAGCGTTCTGCCTCTGCGGGCTAAGAGCGCCTTCGACTACCCAGGGCACTCGCTGTCAAGGATACAAAGCAAACAGAGGCAGGCATGTGTGTGTGTGTGTGTGCCCAGAGGCCTTCTTCTGTAACCTATGGATAACAGCGGAGAGGGGAGAGTGGGGGCAGTGAGTGTGAGAAATGCGTGGTGGCGTGAAGATCCGGCTGTGATGACCGTCTATAAAGGAAGTTATTACATCACTGTGGCCTGGTACACAGCCGCTGCCAGGCCGAGGCCAGCCAAGGTGAACCGCGAGCACAGTGGAGAGCAACCACACATTCCTGCCAGAAGCCTCTTTACAAACCAGCCACAGAAACTTCAGGGAACCTCCCTTCAATGTGACACAGAGCAGCTGGTTTTTCTTCTAGTGGTGCACGTGGACAGGTTGGGATACCTGCAGATCATTCCCTCTGCGTTTTCTCGTGCCTTGGTTTAAACGGGACTAGCATAATAAAAGGGGGAATTCCAGGAAACCAAGCAGAGCGTGCAACATTACACAATGGAGACTGATTGCTGGAAATTTCATCATCGCTGCATCGTTCTTATTTTCTCAGGCTGAACCTGGGAACGGTGAAAATGGCAGCAGGTATAATTAAAGGGGAAAGAAATTCTGCTCTAGCTTGAACAACAGCTCGACTCAGAAACCAGAGAACGAGTTGAAGCTGGATATGCAGGCACATGGTACAGCCTGAAGTGCATTTACAAATGGGTGCTGGCTTTAAGAGGCCAGTCAAGTAACTAGCAAACTAACAAAGTGTGAGGCCCAGTGAGGCAGTCGCTGTGTGTGTGTGTGTGTGTCAGAGAGAGACAGGCTGCCTGAATGAAGACATAGAGGGGATTTCCTGGTGCAGAGAGACACATCATGGCAAAGGCATCCGGCAGGATTAGCAGCTGGAGCCAAACGTGTCCTCACTCTGCAGCAGCAACAGCAGCAGCACGGGCCGAGCTCTGACGCACAAACTGAGATACAGTCACGCCAGCTCCGCTGAGCAGCGGCCAATCTAAAGTCTCACACACACACACCTCGGTGTTTTTCAAAGCGGTGCTAATTCAACACTTAATGGAAATAATGTTTACATGCCTGAAGTTGAACTTTGATATGATTATAACTGATGTAATACATGTAAAGTGAACACAGTTGTGCAATTAATGTGTGTAAATGTTGGAATTTAGTTTTCATGATTAAATATCTGCAAGTGTTAGCATTTCAAATTCAAAGGCTGTGGCATTGCTCCTAGGTGTATGCCTATTTTTGTCTTTGTGTACATTACAGTTGGATATTTTTGGAAAATGTGCTCATGTGAGAGTCTACGCAGAAAGTGTAGAGGTAGAGGCAGGAGGACAAAAGCCTGACACTGGAGAACTAAATGTGTCTACCAGTCCTCACAAAATACACGAGAGACTTGTGCTGTGAAAAAGTATTTCCCCCCTTCCTGATTTCTTTTCTGTCACACTTAAATGATTCAGATCGCGGCATTTGGCAGTAATCAGACCTGGGTGTGTCAAGTGAAACTGAATTCTTCTAATTCCTCTCAAAGTCGAAATCATTGAAGTGTGCAAATATGCAAACAAAAATCAGAGGAGCAAATAGTTTTTACAGCCCTGTATAGATAGGGCATCTACACTACTCTTACTGCTACACTTCACTTAACTGTCCCCCTGCTAAACTGTGCACAGTGTGTTTTTACATCAAGACTTAACAGTTGCATCTGTCTTTTGCAGGAAATCAACTAAGCATGCGTAGGACATTAAGCAATTAGAGAGAATTTGTATTTACCCAGTGGGTTCCTGTGTTGTCCGGGTCCATTTTGGAGACCGTCATCTGTCGGGGGAAAAAAAAAGCAACATTGTCTTGGATAACAGTGAAGGTTAAAAATAAATCAGCAGTAATGAAGCGCCACGTATTGTTTTCTATAGTAAGAATGGACAAAACATGTTGATTCAGTGTTTTTGTTTGCAGAGAGCAGTTAGCAACAGGTTGACACACACACACAGGCCTCTGGATCCTGTGCACAGGCAAATATACCACTGAGTGCATTGTATGGAGGAACACGATACGTGTGTGTGTGTGTGTGTGTGTGTGTGTGTGGGGGGGGGGGTGACTCTTTTTGCATACAAGTAGGAGTGCGTATGAGTGTTCACAGGCCTGGTGGGTGTGAATATAAATAAATGTGCTACACTGGAATCGTGTTTACTTGTTTGAAGGAGGTGTGTGTGCAAGTAAAAAAACAACAATAATGCAATTAGACCAACACGAGTGCGTGCAAAATAGCCCATCTGGAGCAGCGAAATGCTCCCTCACACTTTTCCTTTTTCGTATATGTGTTATTTTTCTCATTACTGTTCCTGCCAGAGGAAGTGTGCAAGGTGTGTGTGTGTGTGCGTTTCTTTCTGAACTGTTCAGCAGCCTGCTCTTAAATACTACTCACCCATGTTTACTGTCATCATCAGGAAGTGGGCCTGTTGAACTTGAGCACAAAGCTCAATTTCACTCTACAAGCGAAGACTTCGGCCTGGGAGCAAAAAAGAAAACAAGACTTAAACATCAACAAGAACTGTGTCACATAGTACTTCTACGACACAGGTGGTGTTTTGAGCACTTAATCTTTATTTAACAGCAGCATGCTGTATTTGAGGCTGGTAACTCAATCGATCTAAATCCTGTGAACGCAATGATGTCTCTTTATGCCAAACAGAAAACAACAGGCTTTCTCATTTTGATGGTGTCTCTGAGACCCTTAAAAATGATTCACTGTGGAAAACATTTGCTTTGGCTTTTACATGCAGGAAACTAACGAAACAGCTGCAGTGTGCTGTACCCATGTTGTCATATTGAAATGTGTGCTATGGTTATTACGTTCTTCTATACAGCATGAATTGAGTCGTACAGCAAAAAAGGGTTTTAACACTGCATAAAGATAAATATAGCACCTATTTAAAACACCTGTGAAGTCACAATTTAGAATAATTGGTAACTAAAAAAGTACAGACACAGAACACATAAGGTCAACAGATCAGGGAATGGCCCCACGTCATATCTATCAAAATGCTGCTTCGTTGATCTAATATTGGCAACTAGGAGATACTAATCTTTCGTGGGTAAAACCCCAGAGAGTACTACATGAAACAAGGGTACATTTATTATATCCATTCACAAAAGGAAAAGGCAGAAATACGTTTTTAAACAAAACACACACCGTGTGGTAGAAAAAGGTGTGAAAAGGAGGGAACATCAATAACAGGACAACCAGAGTGATATTGTGACTATCCATCAGATGCAGCAGGGCTTTTTAACCAGGCTGGTAGGGCTGAGTGAAAAGTAGCTGCTTGTTTCTACAGAATCACAGCTGATGTTTGGCTTCAGCTACAGTTTCACACAACCACAGCGGTGAGGACAATATTTGGTTTCAGTTCTTAGGGAAAGAGAAGAAAGATTGTAATAATAAGCATTAATACGATATCTTAATACAATGCCATATAACGTATTCCAATACCAGCTTGTTAGAAAGCAACTAAACAGCCTCCAGAGAGACTAACGGCAACAGAAGAAAACTGCCCCGATGAAGCATCACTTTTTATTTGATTGACTCCAGCGTCCATGTTGTATTTGTTTTCAAAGTTTGCACCACCGCGTACAGTTATGTCTCTTTTACCCTAAACGTTCAGCCGCTCCGCAGAGACACAAAGACTTTCTCTTTGTATCAGCCAGAAAACTTTTCATACGAGCAATAGAGGCAATTTCCAGCCCGAGGGCCAGAGACACAGAGTTTGCACATGTGAGCGTGCACTGCTGTCGGTGGCACAAATCACACAGCTGAAGCTTTGGAAAGCCACAATTTCACAGCATAAATGTGACGAGAGCGAAAATGTTTCAACAGGATGCTCTACATATGTCACAATATGAGAACTTCACGTAGTCAGACCTATGTTAGGACACTCGAACTGCAGTCGACCAGTCGAGCGAGTACAATATATAATATATATGAGTTAGTACAGTGGAAAGAGCAGTGGGAAGGCGGAATGATATGACCCGGGCATCAGGCTGGGGTAGCATGGTTCAGCTGACCACACATGAAAGAGATGAACATCGGCTCCAGGACAGGTGGTCTGTCGCTAAAGCACAAGCAGGCACACTCAGAAAGAGAACAGTCCCCGTCCTGTGCCAGCAACTCACCAGATGGCCCATCTGCCTTGCCCCCCTGCCCAGCGTGATGCCAGGCTAGTGGTGCCCACTGATCGCCAGCCCAGCTCTCCACACACTCCTTGGCAGGAGGGCAACGTGACAGCCCCGCTCGTCGAAGATCAAATGCTAATCGCTACTCGCTCTTGTTGCTCTGCTGCCACATGTAGACTCTCCACTCAATCACAAGATAATAATAATAAGACAAACACACTCCAGAAGAGCCTCTAACACTGTGATGCACGTGATCTCGAGAACAGATAACATCATCAGACCAGAGTTTCTCTCCTTTGTCTCAGCATAAGGACGGAGGAAGTTAATTAAAAAGGGGACAGCAAAGGATAAAAATTCAGACAAGCATTTTGGGGAATTGCCTGACCCAGACAAATCACAGCCGTGCTCCTCAAACCACACGCAGCTATTCTATTTTCGTTGGGCGGATTGAGCAGGAATCGCTGCCAGGACTGTGCAGACGAGCACGTATAAGCACGCATGTGCACGAACCTCTTTCAGATCTGTTACATCACTTTTCAAGCCAACGGCGTGGCTGAGGTTCCTTAAGTTAAACCCCCCCCTATCTTCAGACCAGAGGAGAGAAAGCCTGCTCTGCAGATGTCTGGTGGTTTGGGCAACATGGCCTCATGTCTGACACCAGATATGTGGAGATTCACAGAAAAAGGCCGCTTCACAGGTCAACGTGACCTTTGGGCACACCGAGTTTCCAGACACAGCCTATCTGCAGACATCATTTTATAGCAAAATACAGATGGATCAGTAGTAAAGAGTGCAAGAGAAGCATTACAACGATGGAAATGAGAAGACATCTCTCACATCTGCGCAGTAAATATAACGCTACAGCCAACCGCTGGGCTTAGCATAAAGACTGGAAACAAGGCTGGCTCTGGCCAACAGTAACAAAACCTTTCTTCCAGTATCTCCAGTTTAATAACAGCATCTTTATTTATTTCATCTGTGCAGGAACCGGTGTGCTACAACAACCAGCTTCATATTTTATCATACAGATGTGTCAGATGAGAGAGTGACGGGATCACGTACGGCGCATGACGTCATGAAGAGGCCGTCTGAGCTGCACCGTGGAAGCAGCGAGAAAGTCAAAGGTGATCAGTGGCAAATTGATATTTGGGTGACTTATTCTTTTTAAAAGGTCAACGGTGGGCGGGGGGTGTCCTGTCTGCTGGATGTTTGCCAACGTGGCTGTGTCCAACCCACATGAGTCAGAGTGTGCTACAGGCTGATTCTGGGAAGTAAGACGACATCGCGCGTCTTCTTGCTCAACGAGCAGACGGAGGGTTTTCTAAGGGTGTCGGCAGGAAGAGCCTCGCTCCCTGCAAGACCGCAGCATTTCTTTAACAGCACCTTTGCTGCTCTTGTTAGGTTTCACATGCCGTTCAGTGGGACACAAAGCTCAACAGCGCATTCCTGCGGCACTTCCTGTCGTACGGCACCGAATCCAGTTTCAAATAACCAGCAATGTCAAAGTTCACTCGAGGGAAGTCTCTCATCTACCACGTGGGTTAACACTAAATGTGGTTCAGCCATTCGGGACTCCCAGCTGACACAAAGACGTTGGGATGTCCTGACTCCTTATGCCTCAGCAAACGGCTGCTGGCGGAATTCAAAGAAGACAAAAGTAGTGGAGGACAGTGACTTGACTACACTCGTACGTCAGTGTTAGTGAACCCTCATTAGTGAAAGTGAGGGATCTGTTAGTCCAGAGATGAGCTGATGTTACCGCCATTACCGGAAACCACAGAACACAGGCTATAAATAGCCAAATGAAGAAGTGATTCTCCTGCTCTCCACACTCTCCACTCCCCGGATCACTGCAGTTACATTCTCCCCTTGAGAGGAATCTACGCACAATCTGTAAAGTAAGCTGTCTTTTCCATTATGCAGCGACATGCTATTACAAGCACATGTATTCATTGTGTTTCTCCACCCAAAGGCAGCCATGCAGAGACGGCTCATGGACTGAACCCACTTCACGAGGCCGAATGTCAAACAGCTGTGGCAAGAAACTATTTCTGCTTCGCCCCACCAAGCTTTTTATCCACGAGGAGTGTCTCAGTTCAGGGCTTTTGATACTCGAGGGGCTGAGTGAGCGTGACAGTGAAAAATTCAAAAGCAATTTTGTGATTTAATTTCAAGAGGCACGCCCCCCCCCCCCTCAATTTCAGTTAACAACTCTGCAACAAATCACAAACGGCCTCAGTTATTTATTCATCTAACAGCAGTGACATCCGTGAGCAACGGCAGACATCAGAAACAGAGCTGCTCCACCAGTTCCGGCATTTTTCCTAACTCTGTACACAGAGGTCTCTTCTGCGTTATTGCGTGACCTCATCCGGCTGCGCGTCGTCCATCCGGCTGTCCTCGCTGCCTCAGGCTCTGCTGCCGCTAATGGCATTGTCCTCAGAGTCAGACAAGCTGTGCAGACAAAGCTCAATCAGGACGACTTCCTTTAGGTTTCCAGGGAGGAGGAGGGGGTGGATGAAGAAAAGCTACTCCGACTGACAGCAACACAATTTGTTCCACTGTTAAAATTTAATCGAGGTTGCTCCCAGCAGAGCCTTAATCAGGCGCCATACTGAGCCACAGTGTCAGCGGCTTCTGCTTTACGTCATCTTGGGTGTGCCGCAACCAGTTTTGCACACCTGTATTTGTGCACCATCAATCTTTGCGCATGAGCTTAGACTCAGGACCTGGTCCAAATCCACACATTTAGGCACGTATGTTTGAACATATGACGAATTTTTGATACATTTCTTAGCTGATAAAAGCACGATTGTACAACATTTGTTACATGATATTCAAAGTTTAGATTACTATCGAACCAAACGCCAAGATTCCTTGCCTTAGTCTTAATTTGATC
>JAUMTR010000012.1:16501800-16572598 GCA_032270685.1 Microctenopoma stevenorrisi
TGTGAGGAGAAACTGTGCTGGAATGACATCCACTGGGCTGGATGACAGTTTCATATGGGAAGTGATTTCTAATAAATGCATACAAGGAAAATCTCTTAAAATGCTCTGTCTGGGAGGGTGATTATCATTAAAAGGTGAAGAGATAGAGACAACAGAGTATGTCAGCATAAAAGTCAGCATCGCAGAAGATGAACTTTTCCAGAGAACGGAGCTGCTGAGGACACACCGTCTCCAAACACAAACCACCAATACCGTGATGAATTTAAACAACCTGTAAAGCAGAACGTCAACACAACTGTTCCAATCAAAGTACAATTAGTACAGTTAAAGTTAGTAAAGTCGCTTCCGTCTCTGGCGTTTTCTTCTGTGGGATCCAGTCCCTTTATCATGAAAATTCATTTGTTTTACTAGAGTCACACCAACCATATCAGTGGGTGGTTTCCACTTGAACAGCTCGACTTTCACTTTAAGTGAGCCTTTGGGGCACAGCAAAGTGCTGATAAGCTCATCTTCCAGGCTCCTGTGAGCACTGTTCCTATTGATTTGATTGAGCAGGGTGGCCTCATTTCAATCTAATTTGGCCGATCGCCTCTGAGGTCTGGATGAATCTGTGCAGTGTCCACGTCACATGTGCAAAACATAATGGCCACATACACCTAAAATACTACAACAAGAAAGGAGCCAGGAGCTGCGGTGGAAAAACTGAAGCATGTGAAAAACTTCTCAAACAAGAGCAGAGGATTCCTCCTCTCAAGGAAAACACTGAATCACTGAGGTCAGGGAGAAAAAAGCAGACAAACAGGATGCATGGGGTGGAAGTGACTTTCCAGAAATCACTCACACCTCCAGACCTTTCCTGCTGAACAACAACATGTGAAACACATGTTTCACAATATGAAAGTCATTTGATTTTTAAGCTTCTTACAACACAAAAAAACGTATCAGGGGGTTTGTTTTGCACATGTACTTGACCAGAGTTCAGTTTTGTGAGCTTGCATTGAAATCCGATTGTAAGTTTCCGCTTGTAAAAAGGTTTGTCATCAACAGCCATGATGCAGCTTTGCTTAGTTAGACGTCTAATTGAATGTCCAGGCATTTCACCGACTAAAATCAGGATAGAGCAGCGATCGTAGTGTGTGAACACTCACCTTGTTATCTATGCGCCTCCATGTCCCAGCAGCGGCGGCAGGATTTACCCAGATGAATTACTGCTCGGTTGAATCGATCGTGGTGTGGAAGCTGTCAGGAGCAGTGTCCAAATCCCGAGAAGATGCAGAGCAAACCTTCCTCCAACAGTGGGCTGAAATCCGGAAACTGCGCTCAGCGTTGAAGCGCAGCTGTACACGTTAACATTAAGATCTCCTGTTCCCCGAGCGCGTAATCCAGAGCTGACGGAGACGAACATACAGCGATGCGTGTGTCTCACACTAAAGTTTCTCCAAGCTGCGCTTCGCTCGTCTCCACACACACACACTGGAGAGTGGGAGCGAGTTTGTCCCCGGAGCTGCGCCTCTGATGTCAGCGACAACGTGAGCTCCAGGAAGTGCTGACGCTCCACGGCGGCGGCGCGCAAACTGCAGGAACACCGCCCCCCTGCGGTCACCTACGGCAGGTACAGCAGCAGAGCCGCGCGACTCTGAGCTCAACTAACAAAACCTACCTTCACACTTGCTGCCGACAACTAAACCAAATTTGTCCAACAAATGATCAAAGATGAAAACTGTGTAGTGGAATAAAATAACACAACTATGATCATTTTCTTTACTGCTTTATGTGCAAACAGGTGGTTTATCCATAATAATATAGTTGGTCTATAAGGATGACAGAACTAAAGCTGTTAGATAATAGTAATAATATAATATAATATAAGTACCTAAAAACTGAATAACTTGAGAGACCGACTGCAGGTTAAATAAAACTGATGGTGCATAATCAAGATATTTCATGTTGATTGATATTAAACTGTGTTTATTGATAAATGTGTGTGTTAGTGTTATTAATATAGAAAGCAACTTGTAATGATGTCATTATTGGGTTGTATAAGTGATATATCCATTGTTTATATATTGTCCATAAATGCTAAGTACAAATACTAAAAACTGTGATATATTAATATATTATTAGGTGTATAAGCGGTACGCATTTACATTGATAACGTACATAAATTACAGCAGTGTTTAGGATTGTCATCTTGTGAGAGACTCTCTATGATGCTTTGTTGTTACAAACTTAAAGTTCTGTTTTATATTGCATTTTGTTTCCACCTAATCGTGGCCAACACAGCGATAAGCGGTCCTCATTAGTTCAGACTGCTCTGACTGGATCCCAGTGGACTTCCAGATACTGTGCTTGTCTACAGTCAACAGACCAAGCTCCTTTTGGCTACAGGCTCACGTAAACATTGCAGATAAAAACCAAAATGGCTAAGATGTCACTTGCTCCTCGCGAAATGAGCTCTAATAACCAACATTTCTTCCCCTTACACAGTTCTTTTGGGAGCCTACAGCACCTGCAAACATTCTTAACTTTTGGACACTCCAGAAAAACATTTGTGCCATTAAACATCCTAAACGTATTTTGGTCTTTTGTCACAAAGTTAAACCATTTTACTGCAGGCTGGTAAAGAGGCTACCTGTGAACTAAAAATATTCATAATGTGCACTAAAAATATAACCTCATCTGGTCCCGTCTCCCTTTTCCTGCATTGTAAACCAGACTATAATAATAACAAATGCTGTACTGACCTTGGCCCCAGCATTGAACAGATTAGTTCCACACAGCCACGTGTTACTGTGATCAGACATGCCCTTGTTCTGTGTAAGACTGCTTGAGTGCAACGAATATCAATTGTACATTTGCATCTCTCTGTGGGTTTGTAGTGCTTGTAGATGTCTGTACCGCTGAATTGTGCTGTAGACGAACACCACAGGCAGCTGTTATGAACAATACCAGCCTGTGTGTGTGTGTGTGTGTGTGTTTTCACGTCATGCAATGCTTCAGAGAGTTGGGGTCTCCAGAGAAAAGCAAGATGCCTTCACTGTCAGTTTTCTGAAAAGCCTGAATGGCACGGAGGTTTTTCTCTCTAGCTCCAGGTATAAGGGAGAATATTCTGTCATGTGACAGAATAAAAAAGAATAAAAACTTAATGCCAAAAACAACAGGTGAACCCCGGCCAGCAGATCTGTTTAGTCAGTCCTGAGGCCCGCAGTGATAGGAAGTCACACTGATCTTTGCTGGAACCATGTGCACATGATTGCATGAATGTATTTGACCTTTTATCCGTCTCTTTTGATCTTTGCGTTCCTAAAAGAAAATTTCCCTTTAAGGAGAACCACAACTGGAATTAACATGTTGGAAATCAATGACATCTTCGGCTCCAAAGGAAATTCTAAAAATGCTGTTTTGATTTATGCAGCCAACAGAGACAAAAGCGGTGAAATTGTATAACAATCTCGCAAATATCAATCTCAAGTCAAGAGAATCTCAAGTCTGGGTCATCTCGACTTATTCATAAATGATGGCTCTGACACAGGGACAGAAAATGTCTGGCTTTGCTGGTTGTTTAATAAAAGCACACCAGGAACATCATGCGGTATCAGTGATCAAACAGGATTTCCTACTATCCATCTCTTGTGATTTCCTGTGTGGAAAATTGTCTCTGTGGGTTATGCTCGTGTTGTGCATGTGCAGTGGGCCTGGAATGCTCCTGCTGTATTTCCTGGACTGCAGAAGCCAAATCTTGTTATTGTTACTACAGAGTGATTTTAATAAATCAAAGTGATTGTATGGCTACTAGTTTAACAGAGAATTGGAGTGAACTGAAATACTGTAGCTAGGTGTGTTATGTGTAGACATCAAAATAAAGTACATCATTACCCCACAAACAAGTTGACTTAAGGAGAGCAGGGATAAACAGCAGGTGGTGCTTGCGTGACTGGAATGTTATGGGGACATGTTGTTGGACCTGTACATTTCATCAAAGGATCCTGTTCCCTGGAGCTGCAGAGTGACGGGGGTCTTCTCCAAAGGAGACTGTATCGAGACGACGGCCTTGAACTCTCTGTCCTCACTAAAACAGATAATAACAGTTCAGATGTCTGGAACTTAGGCATGTTTTCATTAAGGCAGGAAAATGTTTCTTTTTGAACCAGCTTCACATCACGAACCCAGCTGAAACACTGCGGTCAGTGGTTCAGTACCTGGGAGTGAACCTGATCTGGAGACACTCGCTGCAGCTGCTGACACTGAGCTTCTTGAACCTGAGAGTCCCAGAATCCGGTGTCACGCTAAACACGTGTGAGTCCCCTTCACCTGACTCATCTGAAAAAAGAAGCAGCAGCAAAACACACAGGTATAGCAAGTCAGTTTGTTTAGGTTCTAACAGTACAATGCCACATTTTAGCTGAGTTCAGAACGTCCTCATTGTCTCTACCTCAATATCAATCAGAAAACTCTACTTTAAAGTTGTGTATTTTTAAATAGATCCAAAACTTGTTGTAATAAAACTAAATGTTATGTCTAAGCTGAAGATTTAAATAACTTTCTTTAGGAGCACTGTTTACCAGAGAACTACAGTGGATGACTCAGTGGTTACCTATGACTGATTTCCAGTACGTGTGGACTCCGTGAGTGTAGAGGTTTACTTCTATCGTCTGTGTCTGCCCCACGTAGCACAAGCCGAAGTTTATGCTGTCACTGGACAGACGCAGAGTAACAAGATCCAAAAAAGCTCGGAGAGGAACCGTCTGCTAGAGCAAAGAGGAAATGAAACAAATGTGTTAACTTTGAAACGTTCTCCTGGTTTTAGTCCTATTTGAGAGACACTACAGTCTCTAACCTGCAGGCTGTTATTGCTGTGATGAATTAAGAGCTTCTGCTGGAATCTCAGCTTCCTCTGCCCACTTGCACTGTGGATCAACATCACACCAGGAGGGACTTCTTCATCTGTTTGGTCCACGTGGTCCAAAAGCGACAGGGAGCAGTGGAAGCCCACTTTCACCTGAGTTAGCAAAATATTGAACATCTTACTATTAACTATAACAAAATAACAACACTGAACGTGTCTGTTTCAGTTCCATCTCTGCATCACACCTGCATGTTTTGTTGTGGCTGTAGCACCAGAGACTTGCTGTGACCAGTGGGTGGGTTGCTGGACGTGGCGGTCTGCCCTCGAGGCTGAGGCCTGAGCACTTGAAATGGAGGCTGAGTCCCGATTCTGAAGTGTAGGACCATCTCTGAAGTGTTGGTCAACTGAAAAGTCTGTTCGACGTCAAACTCTTGCACAACCACCTGTAAACCAAAGAATCTTCAGAACTCTGCACTCCTTTGGGATAAATATTTCTGGTGTGAACCTCAATATATCAGAGCTATTTAATTAACACTGTACATCTTCCTTCTCCGCCCTCAGTAAATCTCCAGATGAGGCATGAAACTCCAGCACCCCATCGTCCTCCTCCACCTGCACAAACAGCCTGCAGTGACAGGAAAGATATTAAACTTAATCAGAACGCCCCTGAGCTGCTTCAGCCTAAGCTCTGCCGAGCTTTATTCAGGGAACATAAATTGCGTTGGATGCATCTCAGGTTTGTGTGACTAACAGTAAATATTATGATAGTAACTGCTTACGCTGCAGGTTTAACGGCTGCTAGTAGATCAACTCTGACAGGATCCAAATCCAAACCCTGAGCTCTTTTAACTTTACCCGGGACGCAGGCAACCGACTGCAAACACACACAACAAAATACTAAATGAGTTCAACGTGCACCAGAGTTATCCACAGTTGGTCTTTACCTGGCATTTAATAGAATAAGTCATTTATCATATTACCTCACAATCTAGACTCAAGAAACCCAGAGCCAGCCCCACACATCTGAACTCATTAGCTGACTCAGAGAGTGTCAAAGGAGTGAAAGACACATGTATTGTGCCACTGCTCTTAGCTGGAATGACCTTAAAATACACATCAGGAACAAAATCAATCAGTGAGTCAGGTGGAGAAAAACCTGATCATAAAAAAGATAAAATTCCCCTATTAAATCTTATTAACGTACAATCTGCGCAGGCGTGATGCAGTATGGGTAATCAGAGAGGTTGCCCACATGAGGTCGAATGTGGACAGAGAGGGGTTTCTTCTTTGCAGCAAAGGGACAAGAGAGAGTTTGCTCGTTCTCATCGCCGTCCCGAGTTACACATTCCCCCTCATCATCCTGAAATCAGTGGGACATGGAAAATTATGCATGCGTCTGGGCCCTGGCACCGTAGCCACGAGAAGACCTCAGATGTGACGTCACAGCTGTGGTTATGTTGTGGTGTTAAACTCACAGCCACGCTTTGAAGGAGGGCACTCGTTCCCTCGGAGCACGGGGTCTCGTTTCTTTCCCGGGCAGTTTGAATGTTCCCCTCGGAAAGCAACAATGCTCCACTCATCACCTCATTGCCATCAGCATCTTTGACGGGGAAGGCGTCTCCGTAAACCACCACAACATCCACCGGCTTGTGGTCATTCGGCTCTATGTTGTATGTCTCCCAGTCCATACGAATATCTAACAGTAAATAACGATTTACATTCAACTTTATATTAAACCTCATTTTTTAACTAAATGCTTTTCTAATATTACTCATTACTCTGACCAAACATGGTTGGATTGTTGATGCGAACAGAACGAGACACGGTGTCACCTCCAGATACGTGCGTGCCGAACCTAACAATATGATCAACAAAGATATTTGACACTCACACAAATATTTAATGCCCCTGTCAGAAATGTACAAGCGACGCAGCGAGAAACTGATAGTGGTACAGACTGTATGGTTGGTCCCTGGTTCTGGTCTTCGCGCTGTGGGCCCATCATCTGAAAGTAGAGCGGACAGCCTTTCACTGTCATCTGCATGGGAATGAGTGTAGGCTCAAGCTCCCCCACCTGCACAACAGATTTCAGGGACACACAGTGTACGTAAAACTGACTGTTATCATGCAGCAGTAAGTAATTTCGACTTATTATGAAGAATCATACCTTGCATATGAGGTGATCTCTGTATTCCCCCCACATGTCAGTGTAGGCAGTCACATCCACGGTCTGGGTCTCAAACGGTCCCAGCATCCCTGTGTTAGGCAGGACCAAAAAGGCAGCGCCCTTTCCATGAGCCAACAGGCTGCTCAGAAACTCTGCGAACGGATACAGAAAAGCAGAGTCACGCTGCAGGAGTAGGGCCCAATCTGCTTTATTTTGAAAGTGTACACAATGATAAAAAGCAGACCCTCATGTGCTTTTTCTTCTACTTTCTTAGCTTGAACTGAGTGAAGCGGCTTCTTTACATATGCAAATCTGCAATAAAGAGATGTTTAATCACACACAACACATCTACAGTACAGTAAAACAATTCTATGAGGCGTTATTCTGACAAACTACTTTACCCTTTCTCTGACTGGTTATCCTTCTCTGCAGGATGGCAGGTGAAATACTCTGCTTCTATGGTGAAAGGGGCCGGTATAGCAGTCTCATTGGTTATCAGTAACTGCTTAGTAACAGCCCTCTTCAAAATGACATCTTCTCCAAAGTTGAGCACCAGTGTTGCAGGGCGCTCCTCATCTGTTGCAGAGCTACTAGCAAAGAACACCAATTGTGCATTAATGTAGTAGTCTGGGCTACTGACGTAGTAAAAACATATGATACAGCATGGAGCTGATTCAGCAGGCAGCTACTAGGTGTTACAGTGAGTCACAGTAATTACCTAACACCGGGCAGTGAGTAGAACACACTGAGTTTCTTGGATTTGGAGGCCAAAATGCCAAGAACAAGAGGAGAGTCCATCCCCTGGACTTCACAGAGAGCGGCCACGTCAGTCACGTCCAGCTGGACAGTGAGGCAAAGACAATGATAAAGCATGACACATCAAGAGATAAAATCAACAACCCAAACATCTCAACGTTAAATGTCACACGATGCACTGGCCTAGTTGACTTCTAGTGTAGACTGGTACTTACATCTGTGTGAGAGGTGAAAGTAACTGTGATGTCCATTCTGGCATTAGGTCCCAAAGTGCCAGAGGACGAGTCAAAACTGGCTGTACACAGTGAAGCCTGTTTACCCCGTAGCTGCGGCTGGTGAGAAAAATGTGGCTCAGTATCATTATTTTTCCATCTTTCATTCATTATTCTAAAAGTAAATCACAGAGTGCAGCGTACCACCCATCTGAAGTGTGTAGGCAGCAGAGTCTGGTTGAAAAGAGTGACAGTTCCCTTGGAGGGAACTCCAATGTAGAGATCAGACAGCAGCAGCTGACAGTTTAGGAGACACACCCGAGGGGACTGAACATCTGCTCGCACTGACAGGTGACTGCAAGCAACACACAGGTAGTGTACATGTGCCACTGAGCAACATCATTAATATGTCATATTTTTGTCACTCTGCACTTTTTGTTCGAGCTGAATTACATATAATGTTTGTGATGGCCGCATCCACTTACTAAGCTGCAGCACTTGCACATGTTGACATGCAGATATATTAGGTTAATTATGAATGTTTGTCTGTCTCTGTAAGAAAGCCCTGTGATAGTTTGCCGACCTCTTATAAAGAACATTTGCTTTTTCAGGTTGTTCTAGTGCGTCCTCACCATTCTGTTCCATCCTCTACTGTCAGCTCCAGTTCTGTGTCGTACTGCTGGCAGAATTGTGGCCTAAAGAGCAAGTCCACGCTGCAAGAGGCCAAGGGGAGAAGCACACCTCTGCATGGCTCCACTGTTATCTACACACCAGTAAAGGTGACAATATAACATCTTAATAAACATTAACAGTGAATACTAGCACACAACATAAGCATCAGAACATTAGGCCTGTACCTGTGTGTCTTTGCGGTCCTGCTGACAATGAGGCTTTTCCTTCATTGTCCAGGAGGCCTCCAGCTGGGTGGTGTTGGTGAGGAGCAGTTTGGTCTGGATCTGCTCCCCGAGCTTCACAAGCCCAAAGTCCACACTGGGCACACCAAGGTTCACCGTGGGACCCTATGCAAAACCAACGATGAGCATTAGGAGGCAACAGCTCAAACAAGCTTAGTCATGACTGGAATCTGTCATATTACCGTGTTTAAATTTACCTTGAAGGAAACCTCCACAGACAAAGTCACAGGCTCATGGTGATGCTCTATGTGACAAAGCAGACTGGTCTCCACCCTCTCTGGTTTCCCTCCAGTCATGATTATATCAAAATCAAAGCACTCATTCTCATCTAGACACAAGTCCACGAAAAGACAAAGAGTTACAATTTAGAATAAACAGATTCAAGTGAACCTAATTGGAAAAGACTATTTCACATTGCATTCTATTATGTGTCACACCTATTCTGCCACTAGAGGGCTCTACTTCTATTATGTGGCTGCTGCTATTCATCGCCTCCCACTGGAAATAAATGAAGGTTTTGCTGTGGTTCCACATCTGTTAGACACAGTACATAAGAAAACAACAATTATGATACACAACGACCTGATAAAAATCTAATTTCTGACAGTAACTTAAATAACCTTAAACTGCCTGCGAGTGGTTGTGCAAATCCAAATCTCTCCAGGGATTATAATAGCATAGGGCTCCAGCAGGACCTGGTATGGCTCTGTTGACCCCTTAACCTCTATCTCCATGACAATAACATCGCTCACCTTGGAACCTGAGCGCACAGGCTGAAGAACACTATATGTCCCACACACATGAAGACAAAAGAGATTCAGTTTACTAAACATATCTGAAATTAGAGTTTGTATATGATAACCTGGAGCTGTTATTCTTATGTATTAATATTTACAGTACACAAACCTCCTACCTGTTTTCACTGGGTTGGGGTTGTAGTTGTGGGACATCCCTCAGGACTAAGTGACAGACGCTGTGGTAGTCCTTCAACTTAAAAATATATTTGAATGGTATATCAAAAAAATATGCTTATTAGGTAAATATCTGTGAAGGTTCTCAGTCATCCAGGTCATGGTTATCTCATGAAAGGGTACAATCTTTTTGAGATAGCTTATTAAGTAGCTGTAAAACTGAATATTCTAAATAAGACACACAAACTTTAAGCATCACTATACATAAAATAAACATTTGATTGGTGTTTTCTGTCATGGTTTCGCACACTTCGTGATCTACATACTTCTTCAGGACAGAAGGTAAAAAGGAACTCGTGGTCCTGGCAGGGGGCCAAAAGGCCTGACGATGGGCTAACTTGGAAAACATCATCCGTGGCCATGTGGAACTGAATATGGGAGGGCTCTGGGGGTTCCCCTGGAAGCAGATGGTGCAGGTTGGGCTTCATAATGTGCCAATGGAAAGGCAGCTCCAAGTGTCTTCACCCCCCATGACAGAGAAAGAGATTTGTAATGTGATATTTAATGATCCCATAATGGAAACACAGTTTCAACCATGGGTCTTATTAAGGACAATTGTGAATGCTCAACACTGGGACTAAAATACCAGGGCTACAGTTATAGATTGGTTTTCCAACACATTGTTTTTCTGGGGCCTCACAAATCTATATATTGGTCATATTGGTAGATTATAATGTGCGGTGCAGAAAGGCACTATCCGTTATAGCATATTGAAATGCAGTTTTGTAGCAATGATATACGAAGGTGAAAAAACGTACACGTTGTTTCTAATGATGACTTTTTTTTGTTGCACAGAGTGAGGGTTACAAGAGCTGAAACGGACAAAGTGCTCTGCGGTGAGGTCATGCAATTCCCCGATTACAGGAGGAACCCGCTCTCCAGAAACAGACACAAGCTCAAGAGCAATAAGCTGGCCTTCACCTGGAAATCAGACATTAGAGTAGAGAGCAATGAACATCTAAAGAAATATTTTTACCCTTAATGTGGAAGAACTTCAAAGTACGATTTAATCAACAGAAGCAAAAGCAAGACTTTATAACTTCACCTTCAGTGGAAATGTTTTTCACCTGGCAGTTGTCACAGACAACAGTAAAAACCTGACAGCTCTTCTCAGCAGTGGTGGGAAAGAAGACCACCTGCAAACACACAGGAAACACACAGAGAGCTGTATAAACAAGTCTCCCCCAAAACTGTCACATTGTGGTTATATGCGTATGGAACTTAGCTCTTAACCTCTTCCATACATGCCTCCAGCAAGCAGTTATTTTGTAGTTCACATGCTTATTTTTTCTTTAATCACCTCCACCACTGTGGCCTCTCCCGGTTGCAGCACAAAAAGAGACGGGCTCACGGCAAAAGGTGGTTGCTCAGAAAAGTACGTTCTGGCAGCAGACTATACAAAGAAAAGAGAAATAACCTGTTAAAAACACGAAGGACCCTATTTTTTATAATAAACATGTCACAAATATACGTGCTTGCTTGAATTTTACCCTGAGGTTGGAGGCTAGCCACTGGTTCTTGGGGATTATGCAGAAGGTCCCAGCGCTGAGGCCAACATTTTGGCACATGAACTCAACAAACTTCACTCCTCCAACCAGACAGTAACCACAGTCCAAAACTCTTGGTACTGCACAGTAATTAGGGGGAAAATATTATAGTGAATATGCATGTACAAATACTGTACACTGATATATATATATATATATATATATATATATATATATATATTGTAATAAAACTCACAAGTGAGTACTGGAGGAGGTCGTGTGGCTGCAATGGGCACCACAAACAGGTGGTCAGCCTGAGTCTCCACAATGATTAAGTCCTCATAATCTGCCAGGGAGTCCGGAGCAAAGCGCACCATGTATTTACAGCTCATCCCAGGTGCAACAATGCCACCCTCACCTGGGAATCTCCCTGTCGACAAAGCAAGCACGTCAGTAGGCCTAAATAATTCTTTATTCAACTGCGTTCAATAGGTCTCCTGGTCATTAAGTGTTTGATCCAGCAGACGGTGCCAATATTAACGCCGTCGCAACACTTGGAATGATAAAAACCACCAGCTGCATTTCAAGGACGTACTACTTAATTTGTCAAAACTGTCAAGCATTCCTTTTCCATTCAGTCACTGACACTTGATGATTTCCTCGGAACCACATGGAGCAGATGTATAATCAGAACGAAATTAGGAGCTCACCCAAACCAATGGAGAAGAAAGGAGTGGTAGGAGGGATGACTCTGACATGACGGCTTGAGGAAGTTACATTTTTCAGCTCCAGTGTTGTCTAAGACAGGACAGGACATGTTACTTGTTGTGCATCATCTCAAAGTAAAGCAATCGTAAGAGTAGTAAGGATATTCTGAAATATAGTGCACACTGTCCTATGTAAGGTTAGTTAAGGTCACTAAACTTACTTCATAAACATGCCCCACCACGTAGTCAGTAAAGACCACCACTGAAGGCTTTGCCAAGAAGACTGGGACAGGGTCATCATTTGAGCTTTTAGACAAAAAAGACCACACGTAAAAATGTGTCTGAGTGCATGCATGTTGTCAACGGGCACAGCCAAACAGGAAGTGGTAAAAAGGTAACAAGCCTTTAGCATTATAAAGATGAAATCCTATGTTTAACCTCTGTCTAGATCAAGCCAGAGCTCTGCAGCCAAGTGTCCTAATTAGTAAATGTTCTTGATAACCCTCATGTACATGTACTCAGAGGTCCGTCCTGCCTGGCAGCTATAAAGCAGCACATCTGCATCCTTGGTCCAATGTAATTATTCTCCCTCTAACACCTCTGCACGTCACACAATAAATCCGTTGCATTTGGATCTTCGCTCAAGAGGTGGCTCTGAGATATCGGTGTTTGTCTCTGGAAGTTTTACATCAGATGGACTTCTCTGTCATTATATCAAGTCATTAGTAATACAATGGAAAGACACAAAGCCAGACAGAGCTACAATGCTGTATGTGGAACAGCACGATGTCCAGAGCTTCAGTGTACACATAAATGCTTTGGCACAAAAGATTAGCATCTGTTTGCACTGAAGCAAAGTGCACTTGTGTGTTTGCATTTAATTTAAAAGAGGCATTGTCTGACATAGCGTTATTGTATTTTGGCTAATATGAGCCATAAAAGCTTTTCATATGTGACCCATTATATTGACATCCTGCCTTTCTCACATTTGCTGAAACACGATAAAATGATAAATATTTACTAGTAAAATTTTAAAAAGGGTCTTTATACTCAGCACAATGTAGGGACTTTTGCTCCTCCATTCCTTTCCTCTCCTGCTCCGTTTTCACCACTTTCATCCTCGGTTGGATGAGGGATGTGCAACCCTGCTGTGCATTTGGTGGAAGGAAGCGAGGATTGCGCAGGAAGCTGTGTCTATCTTTTAGCTTCTGAAGTTTCTCCAACCCCTCCACTCGGTCTTTTGCGCTCGGCTCACCCTTCCACTTAGTTCTGGGTTTATTCTGGTTTTGCTTCTGTAATACAGGAATGCAATTGATAGATTCTAGCAAATCTTTTTATAATTATTAATAATATCATAATAATGATTATTATTTCTGCATATTATATTATATTGTATTTATAGTACAGTGATGTAACTACAATTTTCTCCTTCCGAATGCAACTCAGACTTTCTACATTAGAATTATCTTTCACGTTGGATTCCAAAAACTCAGATGAATGCGCATTAATTATATACTTTTTATATTCTGTATTATTACAGTCTCCATTTTATTTTGTCTTTGTTCCTCTGTTTTCATTAGTGTGTTTGACTATATATATTTTTAAAAAGCTAATCGTAAATTGGAAGCTATATCTAATCAAAAGGATTCAGGCACTTTAACTGCTCACCTCCCTGGCAGTAGTCTTCCTCTTTGGGATATCTGAGCTGGAGTCAAATGTCAGGCTGAGATCTGACTCATTCATTTCTAAGACAGTCTTTCCCGAACTGGGGATCAGTGTGTAACCATCGTCCTGAGGTTCTTTGGACACATGCATGGTGTAGGTGAAAGTGGGTTTGGTGGGAACAGATTTTACTGACGGAAAAGGAAAAGTCATTTAACACAACAATAACTGGTCATTAATAATTTAAGATGAGACATAAAGAAGGTCAGGTACTTGCTGCTGGTGCTTTCACTCGTGGCTTTGGTGTAGTTATGTAGTCATGGGGGGAAATCAAGTTGTTCAGTTCAAGGAGACCTTCGTCCACACAGCAGGGAAAAGCTGATTTGACTAAAATAAACATCAAATAGGACAATACATTATAACATTTTTAGTAATGTCATAAACAATTTTAATCAAGTGTACAATGCACAGCATAATATTATGCAATAATATAACATTACAATGTATATCAATACATCAAAAGATTTCCATCTCACCAATCAGGAGGCCCCGGTGCTCGTAAACATGCCCTATCCTCTCCTGCATTTTCTCATAGGCCTGTTTTTCTGTGGCTGCAGCCAGAGCTCTGGCCTTAATTATATGATGCTCCAGCATGTCTGCTTCTTTCACACACCGGTTGTATTCAGAATGAACCTATTTTATGAGCAAATTATAATAATATTACAAATTACTTTAATAGTGTTGATTTGTGCAACACTCACCGCCACATTTAGCATTTAAAGTGACAGGATTAGATTACCTGTTGAAGCTCTTCAACATATCTGTCCTGGTAGCTGCTTCGTCCATTCTTTGTCTTAATAAGATTGGACAACGTGTCTCTTCCAATAATGTCTTTTCTATAAAGGTCTTTAAAGGTGCTTGCTAGTATGTGGGAAATGTCCTAAAATAAAATAAAAGATTACACTACTTTGTAATATTTGTGAATTACACGATGATCATAAGGTACAGAGCCTAATAGTGAAAAGAAATAACTTTTTTTTACCTGTGATTTCCGTGAGGCGGGTCTGTGACTGTTCACACACGGGTCAACCTGTGATTGTTGTGTTGTCTGCTGGGCTTCTTCTTCCAGCATGACTATCCCGGCTAGGTTAATGCTAATTATATAATCTTTGAACAGCCTACTTAACTTAACTGTTTATGACCAGTTAGCGAAAACGCCAGCATTACAACATGTCACACATTCTGAAAAGTATACACATTACAGCCAAACGTATGGCTATGGCTAACTGAAGTCCTCACCTAGCTAACTACCGGCTGCGCGTCAGCCATGTTTGTGTATAGGTGGTTGTCATAGTGACCAACCAAACGTCTGCATGGCAACCCACGAGCTGGATTTTCAAGGATTTTAGTGTTTGCAGCTTTGTGTGAGAAATGATCTTCTAACTAAATGTCAGAGTGTCACAACATGAAGAAAAGAGTTAAGCTATTGCTGTCTTTGTTCTGTTCTGTTTTGACAATCAACTATACAGGCTGTATTCACATAAGAGGAATGTTTTCTGTGGCATTAACCCAAATACTGTGCATTATGAGAATTAGTAGCCTACACATCTTTACTCATGAGATGTAACTGACAAAAGCATTTTAACATTTAACATTTAAATTACTTTGTTAATTAATAAGAATTCAATTATTTTTTCCCACTCTCTTAAGATGCAAATGTGAGCCAAACTACTCCATGAGACCAGATACAACAATCAAACCCACAGATGCGGTGTGTTATTGTTCCTCTAATGCATGTGACTTCTTTTCTATGAAACTGAAGAATAGCTGTCATTCTGTGTAGTATCAGAAGTACAAACACTGAGAAGGCTCATCTAAGGGAATTTCTTTTCAGCAAAATGTGTCGTGCAAAGTGCTTTCAAAGCATTGTGGAGTCCAAGCAAAACACGCATCTGTCAAAGCGCTTATGCAAGAGTTGTTAAAACCACTAACACCTACTGAAAAATATCAACGGCTATAGGTTTTGTAAAGAGGTCAGGTTTCCAGACCCAAGATGAAATCCTTGACTGGGTTAAATGCACTCAAAATGTAATTGTTGAGTTCACTAAGCGGCTTCTTCACAGGACAGAAAAAGCTAGACAGACGCTCAAAGATTCACTCATAACTGAACAGTAGCCAAAAAAGCAATTTTGCAATAACAGAAGATGAGCTCAGTGTGCCTGACACAAAACCTGACCTGCTTAGTTTCGATGTCTTTGTATAAGACGTATTTATTGATGCACTTATGCACTGTCTGTAGGCTCACATCATGCATAGACCTCAAGTACTAAAGTAACAACAACCACACACATGTAGAATGATCCCAGCATTAACATGTACAGTAAACAGACAGGAGCACATCAGACTAGAAATATCACACTCAGCCAACACCCTGAATAAATCAAATCAGGTGGCAAAAATCACAACACTGCATCAGTGCCTACATAGAAAAGCTCAGTGCAAAACCACCCTACCAAGGTTTACATTTGTTAAGTGTTTAGTTTGCCTTGGTAGAATTCCATCTAAAGGTGTAGTTTCTGGCAGGGATTGAAATCTAAATGAAAGTCATTTGAGCAAACAATGCTGTATACTTGCTCGACCGGTGTGGCAGTGGGTGTGTGCTGAGGGAACTTAACAGCTTGATAGTCATGTACAGTGTGCACTGTGTGAACAGGCTCAGAGGGGGGCACACGCTCAATTTAGATCTACACAGGGCAAGCAGGAAGTTTAAATGCTGTAGTATAGTTTTATAGAACTGAGATTGTTGTACACATGGTGATTCGTTTTGACTGAAATAAGAATGGAGGCAGATGGAATAAATGGAAAACACGGTGAGTTGATTATTGGCCACACACAGATTTATTGTGTCAGCTTACTTCTCGTAAGCTATTGTTCTTCTTTTTGCTTAAACCAGTTACGTATTTCCGTAGCTATAATAATATAGCTATAGCTATATCTATATAGCTATAGCTATATAATAATAATTTAATTTCAACCCTGTGCCAGAACATTTGTATTATCAAAAAGTGACTTGCACAGATTTCAAACGATACAGCAAAATGTTGAATAACACATTTAAATATCATTATTATTTAATAATATGTTTAAAGGTATTTAGAAATTGTATCTATATTCGATTTAAATTCGAAGGTCATTGTCATCACGTTTGCGTCTTCACCACTGGGTGGCGCTATTTCACAGCTCATTAATCAATGCATTTTGACAATATTTGGAAACTAATGGGGAATTTAATAGGAAAATCAAAATGCAGCGTGTGTGTTTAGATGCAGACGGTAGCCTACAACGTGATGGCATCTTTTAGAGACAACCTCAGAGACTCCTCGTTTGTCTTTGATGAAATAACGTTTTCTAACATAAAAAAAACAAACCCTGAAAGGACCATTAGTGGTCACAAGAATGTTTTGCCATCAGGAAGATTTTTTAGGTGAGTCTAAAAACGTGGCTGCAGGGTTGCAGAACTGGACAGTCACCACTGCGCACAGCTGTAGGAGAGTCGCTGGATGAGTGTGGACCCGCCCAGCGAGGAGGGAACCACGTAGCGCCTGCTTCTTACTCACAGCACAGCACAGATTGGACGCAGACTGAATGTCTTCCTTGTGTTTTTAATTATTTTATTTATTTATTTTTTTACTAAGAAGTTAGTCCGCGATGTCTTGTGCGCAGAAACAGGCGAAAAGCCAAAACTCGAGTGAACGAACCTCCCAGGAGAAAGACAGCAAAGTAAAGCAGGAGAGTGGAAAACGCCTGGGTAAGTCACCCCAAGGTGCGAATGTGTCCGCGTTGTGGTGTGGAGCAGAGTGACGCACGGTCCCATCATTGTGTCACATGCGTGCGCGCTCACAGACACAGCTCTCAGTGTTGACAACACGCTTTGTGTTGCTGGGATGTAACAGATGCGTAACTTTGGTGCCATTTGTCTTCTTGGATGCGTCTTGGTTGCCCGTGGAGTCTTCTCTTAGGGCCGTCCGAGCACAACGGAACCAACAAACTTCTTGATTCTTCCCTGTTCTGCGGCTCCTGCCTCTCAGTTGTGTGTTCATCAGAAAAGTTTGCTTATTTATAATTACCCATCTGTAAAACTCCTAAAAGCAAACAGTGCAGACTTGCTGTCACAGATTGTATAACATCCAATCCTCCATTCAGACATATTGGTCAGAAACTGATCTTTTCTGACTGAAGAAACAAGAAAGCAAAGTTAGAAAGACAGGAATCTCTGCCTCTTAGGTTGCGTGTAGACACTCATCGTTAGCTCATGCCTTTGAGGCATCAGTCAGTTTCATTTCACATCAGTTCTTGTCATCTTCGTGTCCCAGCTTGCCTTTAACACTGTAAGCAGTATCCCACAGCCGGTTTTAATACTGCACCGTATTCACTTTTTTATCTGGAACATATTATTCTGCAAAACAAGAGTCATCTGATCCCAATACCCTCAGTGTGACTCATTTATTTGGGAAGTGTTGCGAAACAGAATCATATTTGTGGCTGTTCTCTTTTCCATAATGTAAAGCTGTACGTGCCTTTGCTTCACGCTGAACCAGATTTAATTACAAGTAGGAACTGCCACTTCAGAAAAGGCAGCTAAAACCCCAACAGAAAGTCTGAGTGGGCAGAGGTGGAGCGGAAACACCCAGGCTGGTTTGTCTCGTCCTTTTCCCTGCCTACAGAAAGAAGGATTCTTAGAAACAGGTTCTGTGAGTTTGTGGTGTGATCCGTAAAGAAACATGCTTGTAATGTTGTGGCCCTGCCCACAATCCTGACAGAGTCCCGTCTGTGTGAATGGAGTTATCCTCAGTTACCCTGAGCTTATTCTGCCTTTTCAGATACAGAGCGCTCCGCATTAATGATAATAATGGCATACTATATTTTTCTTTTTGGGCCGATGCGGCTTGTTAAATAATAAAGTAAGTGTGTTTAATTGTATTTCTTTGGGCATTTCTAAGGTCAGTGTTAATGATTTAACCATAAGCTTGAGACTGGTCAAAAGTTCCAAGATGAAAATAGCTGCTGACCAACAAGAACATAAAGGCTTGTCTCACATTTGTAAAATTACCCTCAAGACTTTTGGGAATATGGTCTGACGAAGCAACAGTAGAGCTTTTTGAAAGGTGTGTCGTAAAAGTAGCCTGGTACCTTAATGGGGTAAGCATCAGACAGGGATGCAGATGGTGGCAGGATCGAATCCTAGCCCAGAATTATAGCCCACTTCCTTTACCAGGGATGTCCTGCACTTTCTGCAGCAGGGTAATGATCCAAAACACGCCAGAAAGTCCCCCTCCAAAGAACAAAATGAAGACTCTGGAGTGGTCTTATCAAAGCCTTGACTTGAATCTGACTGAGACAATGTTACCTTAAAAAAGATTTCTTCACAGTGATGTGGGGTTATCTTCATCTGATATTTAAATTTGTTTATTAATCTAAATTATTTAAGTGTGACACATACAAAAACAAAACATCAGGAAGGGGGCAAATTCTTTTTGGCATCACTTGGGCCATGATCCTATTGTTGACAAATGACTGCTCTACCAGCTGATCCGCTGCATTAAATACCATTTAAATCTTGTGTGCAGAAAACAAACTGCACAAAGTTCACTTCATACACGTCATACACGTGCAGAACAAATGACGTAAACACCGAACTGTCAATATTGTCCTTTGAACACACCACTCTAGATAATTGCCTTAAATGAAAAACTGCTGACAATGCTCGTCTTTATGAAATGTATGAGACGTTGTGCTGCACACTCCTGACCTGAGCACAAAACTGTGGCGGTGCTCAGGATGACATCTTTATTTAGCCTCCCTTCACCCATGTATCACATTTCGCATTAAAAGTTGTGTGACTTCGCCTTTTGTTTCTGCTCCTGCAGGTTTGGAGGGGGATACAGATCTAAAGTTCCTCCTTGATGGTGGGGAGCTGATCAAAATTCGCTCGAACTCCTGGCAGAAGACCCGCTTCTTCAAACTGCAAGAAGACTGCGAGAGCCTGTCCTATGATTCCCAGAAAATATTTAAAAAAAACGAGACCTGTAAGTTCCATGTTCAGCCCGTGTTAAACTCGTCGTAGTATCTCTACAAAACATGTACAATTCCATCTTCGACCTGATGCTAATTCACAACATCGTTTTGACCTACACACCCTTTTGCTATTATCCTTGCAAGTTGACGTTCTCCTTTCAGATCTGAACAATAGTTCCCTGCTTCCCAGTGGACACACAAACACATCCCTCAAATTCCACCGTTGAGGGAGAATATGTGAGAGGAGGCGGAGGAATGGAAACATCTCACACAGATAATGTAGTGGGCCCAAAGTCAGACTGGAAAATACTGGTGTGAATTCTGACTGGATATTTGTGCATGTGTGTGAGGGAGATAATTTTCCTCTGATGTGGAGCTCAGTCGTCCACTGTCCAGGGTGTGAATGTGCATAAATCCTCTGGGACTCTGGTAGCTCCGATTTTCCTCTTGTTCCCGCGACGAGGCCTGATAACCTTTGCCTCAAGTCAGAGGCTTGAACAAACACTGAAAGATAAAGCAGTTTGCTTCATTTTCTGATAGCAGCATAAACAATAAGGCACATTTAATAGTTTTTGAGAGTAAAGAAAGAGTTTAGGGGTTTTATTTAGGTCAATCCTGTTTTCCTTGGTGTGATTGTATATTGTACTCATGGTACAGCACGGAGCTCTCCCCTCAAAGCCTCAAAACCAAAGCTAGAATTCTTGGCTGTATGAATAATAACTTATTTTGACTAAAATCATAGACCTGCATGTAATGTAGGTTGTTTTTTTTTCTATAGTGGTTCCACTACAGTATCTCACTCTGATCCATCCAAGGGTCACAGGAGTGATGGAGCCTCTCCCAGCCCAGTCATTTGGCGAGACGCACGGTACATCTCGGACAGGTCACCAGTCTATCACAGGCATACATATAGAGACCACTACATACAATTTAGAGCTAACAATTAACCGAACATGCTTGTCTTTAGATGGTGGTACAAACAAAACCACAGGAAGGCACCCGGCCTTCCTGTGGTAACGGGCAGATCAGCACAATAATCTTTTTGTTTGGAATTTCATCTGGTATTCAAGCAATGCCTGTGTGACATAGCTGACTTGACTTGGACATTGTGATCGGCCTCCGAAGGTGAAATGCTCTGAAAGCGGTCCAAAGTCAAAACTCTGAACTCCTGTGCAGTTGTCTGTTGTTGTTTATCTATGCACATGCGTGTTTATCAAAGCATATGCGTGCGTAGATAAAAGAAACCACTCCCCTTCTGGTGAGCGCTTTTGAGGTATTTTGCTCTCCCTGAAGTCAGCTGAGTACACACCACCATGCCTTGGGTGTGTTTCACCACACCGCCCCCTCACTGTTGTTTCGTTCTCTTCTAGTAATCTGACATTTGGATTCATTCTGTCTCCACTTCACACAGGCCCAGTGGCTGCCCTTCGTTAGGCTTCCCACCTCACTATGTAAAGGGTAAAGCAGCTACAGGAGTGTACAGCCTCCTACGGTATTTAGTCTGGCGTTTTGTTAAAAGGGCAGTCTTCACACAGGCCTAGATGTTGTGTAGGAACAAGATAGTTTCAGCCTTAGCAGTGTCAATCACAGTATTCTTTACACGCATGTGTGCCAGCCTATGGAATAAGGAGCTTCAGGAGGCCTGATTGTATCAAACAGTTGAGCAGCAATCCGATCTCCACGGAGTGTGCGTGGGTTGCCAAAGAATTTGAGTATTTAGAGAACAACAAAATCTCTTGGACAGTCTCATGGGACTCTTAATCTTTAAGACTGGTTAATTGAAACTGCTTAGTTTCAGTTTTTGGTAAACATGATTTTTTTTTAATCCACCAACTGTTGTGTAATGTTTGTTTGTAAAGGTTTATCTCACGACATTCTATATAGAAACTTTATTCCTTTTTCTTAAAGCAACACATTTGGCAGCTAGCTTTATACAGCATCACATCTTGCTTCTATTGAGCTACAGGTATCAATAGTTTTATATAAACAATGGATCAAACACCCATGTGCAACATGAAAGGGTCCACCCAGAGTGAATTATCAACTAGTAGAGCAGTAGTTTACTGCTCTGGGTCATTCTCATTCTCCTATCCATAAGTAGGCCCAGCACCAATACGCACTATATTAATACAATTTTCATATGGAGTTATTGGAAACATTGAAGCAAGTGAATACTGGACTAATATTTGTCACATTGCCTAAAGCATAACTCTGAATTAATTATTATGTTGCTCTGTGGCTCAAGAATGTATAAATAAGCAACCGTTTGCTAACACATTAACTATACCGACGTACATCATATTGTGCGAGTGCAGTACATGTTCTATTCCTCCTGCTTTAAAATACAATACAGTATAAAGGCAGTTATTTTTATCAGCTGTCTTGGTCATTGTGATTGAAGGCCACAGAAACATATGCCTTCCTGTTGATAAGATATAAAAACATTTTCTTGCGCTCGTTTCTTCCTATTGTGTGCTGGGATTGGAAAAGAACGTACATATGCATGTGGAGCCCTGATATATATATTTTTTTCGTCTTCTGGTTTCTGTTAGTAGATCATGTAAAAAAATTTATGACTCATTTATTGTTGCATTTTCTGTGCAGGTACCGTTAATGAGAAACTGGTTTTAATTTGTTTGTAATTCTAACTGGGAATTTCCAGTGTTGAATTATTATTTTGTGAAGCTTGATCGAGCATGTCAAACTAAATCTACCCTTAAATTCAAAGGCCTAGAATATTGTCTTTGGCAATGACAATATATTTGAAGGTATTGTTTACTCCCTTTGAACCTTCTCTGTAAGTTCTGTAACTTGCATCTGTTCTAGATGGAATTGCACTTTAAAAAAAATCCTTTCCTCTCCTCTTTTCAGTCTCCATTGATGAGATTCAGTCTGTGCGCATGGGCCGTCAGTCTGAAGGGCTTAATAAATACACAGACCCCAGTGTTGATGATCGGTGTTTCTCCATCATCTTCAATGACCGCAAGAAAAATCTTGACCTCATGGCAGCCAGTCCAGAGGAGGCAAAACAGTGGGTCAGCAGCTTGGAAAAGGTGACCAGCAACATGAGAAACCTCAACCAGCAGCAGAAGAGTGAGCAGTATCCTTGATAGAATTATCTGGTAAACTCTTAGAATTGTTGTCAGTTTAAAAATGTGCAAAATCCTTACATCTAAACGTCAGCTGGATCATTAGCTGCATGCGGAAAGCAGACAAGAATGGAGACAACATGATGTCCCTGAAGGAGGTGAAGCACTTTCTGAGACAGATAAACGTGGAAGTCAGTGACGTGTATGCAGAGGAAATTTTCAGAGTAAGTCCCTCTCATAAAATGGACTCGCATTTGATGGGTCATCTTACCTAAAATCTGGTTCTAATGTGGTTGACTGATTGTCACATAATCTGTTGTTTTGCATAGAAATGTGATGAATCCAATTCAGGGACCCTTGAAGGCTCAGAGATCAAGCTCTTCTACAACCTACTTACACAGCGGCCAGAGATAGATGTGATTTATAAGAAATATGCTCAAACAAATGAACAGATGAGTGCCGCAGACCTGCTGAAATTCCTGTTGAATGAGCAGAGGGAGAATGTGACCGAGGAGGATGCTCTCAGATTCATTGAAAAATACGAGGTGGATCCGATAGGTAGGGTCACGTGTGCTGGCTTTTACTTCAATGTGTAGTTTGTATTGGACACATCACATCATGTTTGTCTACGTTCTGTCCACCAGCAAAGGAGAGTATGACCCTTACCAAAGATGGCTTTCTGATGTACCTGCAAGGGGAGGAAGGCTGCATCCTCCACCCAGCCCACAAACCCTTATATCAGGACATGAGCCAGCCGCTCAACCATTACTACATCTCCTCCTCACACAACACATACCTGATGGAAGACCAGCTCAAAGGGCCCAGCAGCACAGAGGCTTACATAAAGTAACTGCTTTTACCAGCACAGAGGGTTGATAGCTAAATGAGATGATTACAGCGTTTTACCATTACGTTAAGTTAAGGTCTTAAACGTTTATAGAGCCGCAGAGTCATTCTCAACCAGAAAGACCAGTCCTAGAAAAGAACATCAGGAAATAAAAAGTTTGCAAGGCAAATAGAGATTTAGGGAAAATAGTTGCCAGGCTAATGAATTATGCCCTTTATAAATAAAATTAAACAGTTTTCCCTTGATATTGAATTTTTGCTTGTTGATTTATTTCCTTTTACCATGATTTAAGTTTGGTTGGCGTTTTTTGGTACTTGTGTAACAGTAAAATTCCTGCTCCCTCCCTTTTAAACACCAGTGGTAACTTTTGTACTACTACATAATCATATTTAAAGCTGAGTAATAGTATTAATTGTAGAGACATTGGCACAGTAGGCAAAGCAGTCAATCAAGACAGCAACTGACACAACTCCTTTGAAGTGCAAAAACATGACCTGTTTCTGTGATTGCAGAGCACTGATGAAGAGCTGCCGTTGTGTGGAACTGGACTGTTGGGACGGGGCTAACGGAGAGCCTGTTATTTATCATGGCCACACGCTGACGTCCAAAGTGCTCTTCAGAGACGTCATCCAGGCCATCAAAAACTACGCTTTCAAAGTACATGAGACGGACAGGGTGTATCAGTGCTCTGGGTTTCCTCATTGATACATTTATGAAGAGAGTCTAAGCCTTACCTTCACTGAATAACTGTTTGTTTTCCAGACATCTGACTACCCAGTAATCCTGTCTCTGGAGAATCACTGCACGTTGGAACAGCAGAAGCTCATGGCCCATTATTTGATCTCCATCCTGGGTGATGCTTTGTTACAAAAGCCAATGGGCAAATCTGTGCCCACCAGCCTGCCCTCACCTGAGGTGTGTGACATCTAGAGCCTGGCTGTAAAACCCAAAGTGATGATTAACCAAAGCAGGAGTTAGCTTGAGTTGGCCACGTTGTATAAGAATAGTTTGGATATGAATGGATGGATGTGTACCACTGGTCCACAGTTATGCAAGGAATATCTCTCTTAGATAGTTTCTTGAAAAAACGTTTTACTCTTGCTTTGGGTCTTTTCTCTTTTTGATGTTCAGCAACAGCACAGTACAGTAAAAACAATGTTCAATGTTGATCTGAGTGCAGGAGCTGAAGGGCAAAATCCTTGTCAAGGGGAAACGACTGAACAAACTAGATGTTGCCTTCAACCATAACCAAGACACAGAGGACGGCACTGTGTCTGAGGAGGATGAGGCTGCAGACGTTCATAAGGAAAATGAACAAAAACATCGCAAATCAGGGGTGAGCCAAATATGTGAAAGAAATTATTAGTCATATATTACATTTGTTGGTTTGAATGTTGAAAGTTCTGAACAAACCTATGTTGCCGTCTTTGCAGAAATCGAAGATCAAACTTGCTAAAGAGCTGTCGGATATCGTCATCTACTGCAAGAGTGTCCACTTTAACGGCTTTGAACATTCCCGGGAAAATCAGGCCTGCTATGAGATGGCATCCTTCAAGGAGAGTAAGGCATTCCACCTGGCTGAAACCTCAGGTAAACCTCACGGCTCAGGAGTTTTTTTAACAGACTCATGGAAAAGTCTCCTGAGCAGAATATAAAAAGGTGCTAACGTATTATTATTTTCAGTATTATTATTATTTATTCTCATAGGCACTGCCTTCATGCATCACAACATGGACAAACTCAGCAGGATCTACCCGGCTGGCTCCAGAACCGACTCCTCCAACTATAACCCTGTGCCCATGTGGAATGTTGGGTGCCAGATAGGTGCACATCCATCATCACTAAATGCATAAATCAGACCCGTCACCATCACTACTGAGCTCAGGCATTGAGCATCAGTTTCACTTTGTTGTCTCTCTGACTTGGTCTTCAGTGGCGTTGAACTTCCAAACCCCCTGTAAGGAGATGTACCTAAACCAAGGAAGGTTTCTGCCCAACGGTTTCTGTGGCTACATCCTGAAGCCAGAGTTCCAGAGAGACCAGTCTTCTCAGTTTGATCCCTTCAAACTCACTAAAGGGCCTTGGCTGAAGAAGAAGATCTTTCACATCATGGTGAGTGATATTTATTGACCAATTGACCAATTCTTTTGTTGCTGGAAAAGTGGCTGATTAAAATACTTTTATTTGCCAATTACATGTTGTGGTAATCATCTGAGTCGTCTGCAAAACTAAATGTAGTGGAGGAAGAAATATTGTATTTGCTTCATAAATCTTAAGCACTATTCACTACTATTCAGAATTTCCAAATAACTATTTACTAAAGCTTTAAAGCAAGCGTAGAAGTGTTCGTTTGCTTTTGAAATGCAGTTCTCTTAAGGTTAACAGTAGTGAAAAACTGTAGTGCCTTTGGTTGTATTTCATACTCAAATACTTAATTAGAAAATAAATATGTTTAGTGTATTTACTTTCCACCACTGATATCTTTTAAGGCACATTGAAATGACTCACACAAAAACCAGTGGTGCTCAGGGCTACTGATGATTTGATGGTCTTCTGTATCCACATTGTTGCATGACTGGGTGTGTTCATTTTGTGTTTCAACAGGTGATCACAGCTCAACAGTTGCCTAAACTCAACAAGAACAAGGAGAAATCCATCGTTGACCCTCTGGTGAGAGTGGAGATCCAAGGTGTTCCTGCCGACAACGCCAAGAAGGAGACGCAACACATCGACAACAATGGTGAGAGGAAAAAAAACAACCGGTGTGTATCTTTCCATACATTAAATGCATTGCACCATTTAAACATGTCTCATGCATGCAGGTTTCAACCCCATGTGGAATCAGCGCTTCCAGTTTGAAATCAAGGTGCCAGACCTGGCCATGCTGCAGCTAGTGGTGGAAGACTATGACACAGCATCCCAGAATGATTTCATTGGGCAGTACTGTCTGCCGCTCACCTCTGTACAGAACGGTAAGGAAGTCCTTCTGGGACAGAAGCTGGTGACAACTTAATGTAAATGGTGTGACTTACAAGTTTATCCTGCTCATGTCAGACTATATTAAGTACTTTTCCTGCTGATTATTAATTAAAGCAAACTTCTTTTTTTAGGATATCGCCACGTGCCACTGCTCAGTAAGAGAGGTGACGTCATCAGATCTGCAACGCTGTTTCTGCATCTCATGCTTGTGGATGCCCAGTAGGCTCGACTGGGGGGAGAAAGTTTCTTTTGGAATTTCTGGTTGTGCAGTCCAGTTTTAAGCAAAGTAGGGTTACTAAAGAAATGTTTTGTATTTTCCCATCATGGTGCAATTTAAACATTTTAAATACTGGTTTGGAGCTCCTGTGCCAAACCAACAATGAATGTAAAAGTGAATGAGCAGTGCAAGAAATTATTATGCCTATTGTTTGTCATAAAGGGTAAAAGTACAGCGGTTTGCAGCCATTGTACTGACAGATACTGGCTGTGGAATTATCATAGCTTATGCTATTTCCAGAATCATACAGTTATACCCTATGGAAATAGTGTATTAAGTGTATTTACCACAATCACTATTTAATAGTTAATATTTTCGTTTTTAACATGGCCTTTTTATGTTCTCTATAAGATTGGCATTTGTCATGTTTTATTGGTCACTGGTAACTGTATGCATGTGTTTAATCACTTTGTACCATAAATGTGATTTATATTTCTTTTAGATTTAATAATTTTTAAATTGACTATTGGACGAGCATATTTACTGTTAATATACTCTAATATATGAATCTGTTCTAGATACAATATACCAAAGTTTACTTCATCATGTTTTGTATTTATCAAACAAATAATATTTTAAACTCTTATTTTCTGTCCTCCGATGTACAAAAGGAGTTTGCCATAACAAACATGTTACTATCAGTATGTTTAGAATCTCCATTTCCTCGAATAAAACTCTGATAGTCTCTGACAGCATGTTTTGTGTATTTATTCAAATGATTCTGCAATAGCAAAGGAAAATTTGGTGAGAAAACTGTATAATAACATTAAAACATTTGAATATAGATAACTTGGTAAATTGGTAACGAAATAATGCGGCGTATCACAATGTGCAGAGCATCATAATGCGGTCAACAAAAAAATAGCAGCATCATTGTTTAAACAGGATGATTTAAACATGTACTGGACTTTACCCATTGCATTACAAAATCCTCTAAAAAGAGACCATAAGATTGAAGCACTTTTGCATCTTCTGGCTTAATTGCTGGCCATTAAAGGGCCCAAACCAAATAAGCTGAAGCAATATTTTGCTTATCTCTAAAATATTGTTCCAATAAAGCTTTCTATCTGTTATTGCCTCTGTCTCTGTTACAGCTTCTGACGAGCCCTCTTGGTTGACAGGTTTAACCAGCCTTTGAGCCACTGATATTTCCGTTACCCAACTGCCCTGGAACTGCACTCTATCCTCTGATGTACAAAAGCTTTCCAAACATGTTCCTATCAGTATGTTTAGAGTCTCATGACACGTATAATAAATTTGTCAAATAAAACTGCATTTATTTAAATGATTCTGCAATAGCAAATGACAATAATATGGTGAGAATACTAGATCATTATATAATCACATTAAAACATTTGAAATATAGATACATGTATAAAGTATTCCAGACTATTACAAAATATATTTGATTTTAATAACTATGTGAAGCTATAGAATTGTAAAGTAAGTAAGGAAAATTATTCTGATGAAAAGAGAACAGTTCTACCACTCCTATTTCTCAAACAGCCAACATGCTGCCTCAGAGCATGCTTTACAAAGACCTTGCTCCGTATTATAGTTTGACAGGTTGGCAGCTTTTCTGTTTAACAACTCTTCTCAGAAAAGCCCGGCTTTCTTCTTCAGGTCATTCTGCCGCCACCTCGGCAAGCGCTGGAAGTCTGAGCGTTTGGTGCCAAACAGGTTCTCAAAATCCAGATCAGACAGGAAGATCTGTAGTGAGAGCACAGACATTGTCAGAAAAGGGAACTGTTCTGATGACCCCTACTGCACACGCAGCATTAGTGCATCAGCATACACACACATATAATTATACCATAATTATCACCTTCCAGTGACTCATCCTAGAAGTTTGTGCCCAGGGCACAAACACGTTACACCCCTTCCTTAATGGGAGCATGACACTGTGACTGAAAAAGACAACTACGTAGAGACACTGTTACACTTTTGTGTCTCTTTCTGGTTGTTTTTGTCAGTGGTTTCGTCTGCATGCATTTGCATTTCCCTGCAACCTTTGTGACCGCTGGTCCTACCAACCTGCCCAGCGCCACGTCTGCTGCTCCCTTGTTGTTTTTGTAACAATCTCTGTACCTGCTGTTCTTTTCTCTCTTCTCTGTCCACTAACCTCAACCAGTCAAAGCAGATGACCACCCACCCTGAGCCTGCTTCTGCTGGCGGTTTTCCTCTACACTGTCACCTAGTGCTTGCTCAAATGGGACTGTTGGGTTTTCTCCATTATTCTGTAAACATACACCTATATTTTTGCAAGGTCCTAAACCTTGCTGTGTAAAGTGCCTTGAGACGACCTTTGTCATGATTTGGCACTATACAAATAAACATGAAACGAATTGAATTGCAACCAGATGTGTTTCCTTGTGCTTGTTTTGCACTTGTCTGTAGCTAGTTTGTGTCTCTTTTTGTGACATTCAACGTGTGTATGAACTGCTGGACACTGCTGCTGATTTTGAGCAGAATAAAGGCTGAAAGTTTACTGCGCGACTTATGGTTAGATAAACAGAAGCTCTGGTCTGGTGGCTGGGTGGACCCTGGCTCAAGGACACACCTGGTAGGGAATGGACTAGGACTCAGACGGGGTTTCGAACCCGTGACCTTCTGCATCCCAGTCTGACGCTTAACCCAATGAGCTACCAGGCCGCCTCTAATGCATCTGTGTATGCAGAATTCCCACGACTCGTGAGGTCTATTAAGTGATGACTTATATGTCTTTGTGTCACGTGCAGCAGATACATGCAGTAATTCTGCACCCACCTCTTTCTGAGTGGGGTCCACTCCCTGTGGCAGCTCACTGGGAGACTTGTTGATGAGGAGCTGAGGGTCCAGATACTTCCCAGAGCCTCCAGCAGAGGGGAGCATTGTGCCACCATCTACGACAGACTTGTTAAGGCTAAAGGCTGGGGACGGGGACATGGAGACAGGCGGCTGGGATCTTGGGGGAGAGAGATCAACTACTTGGACTTTGGAGAAAGGAGAGGAGGGGACAGGGCCTCCTGGAGCTCTGTAACCACTCCCACTCACCCCTCCAGGACTAATATTCAGATTAGTTTTGTTTAGGTCCTGTAGACATGAGAGATGAACAAGTGTTAAAGTGGTTTTATAAAAAGAAACTTTTTAAAGATCAGTTATAAATCACATTACAAATACATTAGAAACATTACTTGTCATTACTAAATCAGTGGTGCCAGGACATTTAGTGAGTTATGGTGTCAGTTAATCACTTACTACAGTGATCTGTGAGAGAGATGCTGCATCGCTCAGCTTTGTTTTCATCTCCTCATAGGAGTTTCCTCCCTGTTGAGAAGATCAGGTGAACATTCATCACAATCATCCACATGCCACTTAATTACTGGGGAGTTATTAACACTAGATTATTCACAGCCCCTCATTGAACATTTGTTAATAATTTCACAAACAGTGTTGATCTAAGTGGTTTTTAATCACGCCGCGTTACTCTGTTAATAATGCTCCTGTGCCTCACGTTGTGATCAGAGTGAGACAGTTAAACTCACACTCCACTTATGAGGATCCCATGCGTTGAACCAGCCGGTGAATGTGGGCGGTTCATATCCCTGTTTGACAGAGGTGATAGGTGTGTCAGGGTCCCGGCCCGCTGGGTGGGTCCTCAGGTACTCCTGAGAACTGTTCAATGCTTCTTTGGTCTCATACTCGTTTGCTGAGTTTCCAACCCACAGGAAAATCTTATAAATAACAGATGCAGACATTTTAACAATTGATTTCATAGTGCAGTAAACGGAGAAACCTATAGTTCGACTGACTAGATAATTGCTTGCATCATCTAATGCCTCGTTCAGGCTCTTTGATCTCTCACCTCCTCCCAGGTGTCCAGTAGCATAACATCTTCCTCGTCCAGGTCACTCTGAGCGAAGTCATCCACCTCGGTCATCCTAAACTGACCCGTCTGATTGGAGCATTCAAAGAGGCGAGGACTGCGAAGAGGCTCCTCCCTCTGCAGTCTGAAATGACACAGGCCTTACCATCATGCATAATTGGCTCTGTTTAACGTGGTGGCGTGACACTGGCATGTTCCACTGACCTTATTATAAAAATAATCCACTCATATTTAGATTTGAGGCTTTTGGATAAATTTTGGAGTTCTTGTTTCTTGGTTGTCCTAAAAGTTATATTTAGCTTTCAGGCATGATGATGGAGCAGGGACAACAAATGAGTGGAGCACCGCCAGTTAGTTGAAAGACTCGGATTACGTAATGAAAGTTGTTAAGGGCTGTCAAGAGTCCCTGGAAGGTTTAAATACGTTCTGCATTAAAGCAGATTTCTCCAGTTTACCTCTTGTCACTGGCATAAGGTGCCTTCCCTCCCAGAGCTACCCAGAATTCAGCTGGCTCCTGGCCCTCCATCACCACCTGCTTGTCCTGTTTGGAAAGCACATCAGACATCGCCCTCCCCATAACCCTCTCATCCCCGCTGCAGCCCTGGAAGCAAACAACAAACAAATACTGATTAGTGAGAAACTGCAAACACACATTTTTATATTGTCAGTGGTTTGCAGCTGTAAAATAGCGAGGAACACACCTTTCCATACCACAGGTAGCATATTTGATCAGTCTTCAGCAGGAATACATCATTAGTGTTGAGAGATGAGGCTCTTGCTAACACTTCTGTGGCCTTGGTGTTGAGCTCATTGGTTCCTCTCACGTGGAAGAGCCTGGAACCACTGTCAGGGATGACCACACCCGGACGACCCGTGCCGCCCTTTAGATACACACATTAACAATAATAATAGTAGAATAATGGGGTTCGTAGATGACTGTGTCGCGGTTAGCCCTGGTCTGCCCCGCCTCACTATGTGTTTGTTGTCTTTTCAGCTGTCTGTCATCTGTTGTTTCTCTCCCTCATCTCTCTCTGTGTGCCCTCCTGGCCACACCCCCACTCCCTGTCTTGGTGTCCACTCCCAGCTGTCCCCAATTGTCCCTTCACTTTCACTCCTTTTTATTCTCCCTCTGCCACTCTCTGGTTGCCGGGTTATCTGTTTTACTGGATGTATTTGCTCTGCTCTTCTCTGCTGAGTCTTCTACCTTCGTCTATTCAGCACCTGGTTTGTCTTGTCTTGTCCCTCATCTTGTTTTGCTTGAACTTGTGTCATCTGTCTGTCGCTCTCTCTTTTTTCCTGCTTTTCCATCTGCTGATGTGTTCATTAGATTTGTTATGTATGTCAGTTACACTCTTGGTTAGATTTGTATTTTCCAGTTTAGTCTTGTTAGTCACCTGTAGTCTAGTCTTTAAGTTTCATTTGACCTGTTTTGTGTTTTAATTAACCACAGTGTATTATGCTGCCTCCTTAGAAGTGATTTTTAGTTGATTGATAATTATTGGTTTGTGTTCTTGTGTCTGTGTATGAGCATTTACTTGTCCTCCATTGCACTGATCCTTAGTTATCCTATATTTCTGTGTTTTTGTCTATTAAATTCATTGCACTTATTTCCCTAGACCGTGTCTGTGTGCTCTTGGGTTCGCCCTTTACCCTCATTTCTTTCAGACTGCGCGTGTGTGTCTCTGTAAAAAGTTGTACTGTACCTCAAAGATGATGAGTTTGCCTTTAAAAATTGCCAGGAAATGGCGAGGCTCCTTTCCCATGACCACCCTGACCTGCACTGGGGCTCCATTGTATTTGTTATCAACATTAACAGCCTGGTAGGCACAAGCTGTGATCTCATCATTGGTGGCATGACGACCCTGGAGCAAGACGTAAAATCCTGTGAGTTAGTGTTAAACTAAAAGTATAAATTCAGTAGTGATGACACTGACCTGCCACATGTAGAGTATGTATTGCTGTTGGTTTGATATTTGATACGTGTACAGCACCAAGTAGCAGTCTCCACCATAAAACTGTCCATAGGTGCGTGGATTTACTTCAGCCAGCTCCAACTTCTCAATGCGCCACACCTGACGTAGGCAAATATATTAATACATCTGATATACTTTGCTTTAAGCCATTAACACTAAAGTTCGGTCTGCGTACTTTAACATCTCCAGAGCCATCGTCAACCATGCGCTGCTGTGCTGCCAGTTCAGGACGTGCGTGGAGCTCCATCACATCAAACTTCACTTGGTCAACCTTAGCTGCATGGAAAGTATTTATGGTTAAACCAGTAAATACAACATAAATAATTAATCTTAAGTTTTAAATAAAGAAAAAAGCAAGTAGTTTGTCTGAAAAGTCAGAAAATATGTCCCTACAGTATACTCATAATACTGAGTATTATATTAGTAATAATAATACACAAACTGAATTAATTCTGTGTCATAGACATTACCTATCTTTCCTGTGCTGTAGGTGGTACCCAGGCCTTGAGTTTGTCCTTTGTCTTTCCAGGATTTGAACAAGTGCTTGAACATTGCTGACTCTCCTCCCTCGTTCATCACCTCCACCGTGGTGCTGGACGGGTAGTTCTTGGCTTTGATATAGCCCTGGTAGAAAAGATGAGCAGACAAAGTGCACCTCTATGATTTGGATGAATCATAATCATTAAAGTTAGCATCAACAATGATAAGAAATAATTATACACTGAAACGTAAGTACATTTAACTGGTTAACTAGACTTCAAGTGTTACTCTGGTTTGGTCTCTGATATGCTGTACATGCAACCATTCAGTAAACTCACCATTGCCCTGTTCAGAGCTTCTCGCCTCTCGTCCTTGGAGGAATGTTTGCCTTTCCAGACCATCACATTAGAGCCTCCCTGGTCCAAAATGTAACAGTCCTGACACAGGAAGAAGAATGAACAATGAAGCATGAGACGGGACAGGTTTTTTTATTTATGAGTGAGGAACATGTTTAAAGGATAACTGCCAATTACAGAGGAGCTGAGAAGGTCTTGCGTTAAAGGCTGTGTGGCCACTTCTTGAACTACTAGATTCCCACTGGTTTCAAAAACACTGTAGAGAAAAACAGCAAAACGTTTCATGAAATGAGCAAGTAGCATATTGTTCCATGCTGAGGCGAAGACGTAAAGGAACAATAAACAGCCCTTACTGGTAGAGTTTGACGTTGGTTTTTTGCACCTGATCAGGGTCGTCATCAGGGGTGGCCTCCTTCAGGGGCCCCGCTCTTTGGCCGAGCACGGCTGTCATGACTTTCATCAGCTCTGGTGAGCTCTGTTCATCTCCTCCCTCGACAACGCCAATCTGAGCCCGACCACCTCTCTCCCTGTCCCGAATGTCCTGAGCCAACAAGACTGCCTGAATAGAAAAGAGGCGAGAGTTTGAATCCAAGTGTGCGGAAGGACTCATAGTAATACTGAGATTTCCATAGTGAAACATTTTCAAATTCAGCATATAAGACCAACAGATAATAGTTAATGAATTATGAATGTATTTCCCTTTTTCTGATGTATGCTTTGCATTTTCATTAATTGCAGCTGTGTTTTTTGGCAACAGTGTTGTAGATGTATTGTAAGGTGTATGCAAAGTGGATTTTTTTTCTACCCAATTAGAAATATTTGACATTTTTAGGACCAGATCTACCAAGAAAAACATTTAATGGTTGTACAATGGGTCGTTACAACAAACATAATTGACAGTGAATATTAGTAAAGCATTTTAAACATGACATAAAACATAACATAAAATATACTCCCCCTCAAACAGCTTTGGTCATAAATGCTACCTAGTTGAAATAATACTCGTATACTAAAATACACTTTAGTTGACAACATTCTCAATCATAAGTAAACTTTAAGTGCTCCTGTGACCAATCTGGAAGGAGGCTTACCTTTAGCATCTCTCTCCGGTTGCTTTGCGGGCCGTTCCACTGCACTATGGCTTTCCCCATATCCAGCAGAAATATATCTCCTTTATTAAAGCTGTTCCATGACACATCCACCTGCACACAATCCACAAAGTTATAAAATGTTCAAGCACTCCTCAGGCTATTACCCCCCCCCCGGTACAGTGTGGCTGCGTGAAGCTTGGCGTCAGCGGGAGCAACGTAATTCTTTTGCTCTGCACACCTCTGTGGCTGTGACATGCTTCCGCCCTTTGACGTGCAGCAGTCGCAGGATGTTGTAGACGTTCGTGTCCACGTGCTGAAAACCCGACGCCACTCCGCCCTTCTTGTAGCTGTGGAGAGATCAGTGTGTGCATGACCAAAGTTCAAGTGTAATAAAACAACTCATGAGACACATGAAGCTCGATTATTGTAAAAACACCCGAGAGCATTTCTCACTTAGTTACCCCTGTGGGAATCTGAGAAGTTAGTAATCTAAGTGTTTTTTTCTCTAAGCGTCATTTGTGTCATGATGGATTTCAACAGATCTTTTTTATTGACACTTTCTTTTACTCACATGAGGCCATTTTTGAAGTAGCTCCTGAATCGGGGTGACTCACTGCCCTGCACCTCCCTGTACTGAACTGGACTCCCACCCAGGTACTCGTCTAGCTGGGTGGTGTAGATGGCTGCTGCACCTTGCTCATCCTGAGAAGAAGTGTTTCCAATCCAGTAGTGGATGTCAGCTGTCTGGCCTGAACCCTTGTTCTCATTTATCTGGCGATAACACAAAAAACATGAGGAAGCACATACAGTAAATAACACTTGGACACCAACCCAGGCATCCATAAATCACTCAGCCATACTCACGTTTAGAACAATGTAACAGTCTCCTTCGAAGAAGTTACCAAAGGCTTGAGCTGGAACAGGGACCATCTGCATATTCTGAGTAAAGAAACAATAGAAAACTATTTCAGCATACCACGCCCTACTTAAAGAACAGCAGTGTTATGGTTAATTTTATGAGTATAGAGCTAACTCACATTAATGGTCCATATTTGCAGGCCCGAGCTTCGGCTGACATTTCTGAATGTGTCTTGGTTGTCATCATTTATCATTCTGCTAAACTGAGACGTCAAATGTGAAGCAAAAACAGCAAGATTTATGGTATTTCAACTGTTTAACACACACACATACACACACACACACATACATATATATGCAAATATTACACATTTCCAACCATATTTATACATATATATTTATGTGCTGTATATGGGGAGATGTTGACGATGTAACTTTGTTATGTAATAATTACATCTACTCAAATACAGTACTGTGTAAATAGATTTTTAGCTTGAGAGTTGTCATTCAGTTATGCTCTTACCATTTAGATGCAAATATTACACTTTTACAACCATATTCATTTAATAGTTACTACAACATAAAATATGATGCATTGCTATAGATTAAACGCTCACACATTTCACATTCACAAGGCTTTTTCTGTAAATCAGGTACAGAGATGTTTACTCAAGTATTAATCTAAACACAGGGATTGTGAACATAATTAATAAATGTGTGGCACATTAGAAGACACACATTCAATTAAAACTCCTCCAAACTACTTGGACAGAAAAAACTTCTTCTTCTTCTTCTTCTCTCTCATTGCTCAACCTTAAGTCTTTTCATCGTAAACAGATGTCTCTAAAATGACATTTTAAAAGATTAGATCTCTGACAGCAAAACACCTCTAATCCCCCTAATGAGTCTCAGCTTGGCGCCATAGTAACACACAAGTTCTGCAATCAGCAGCGCTTAAACTGCCTCTCGACTCAGCTATCAGAAACACCGGCGCTGATAAGCAAACACACCGTAGGACGAGCTGAGAGGAGAATATAGGCTCAGTGTTGATCCGCTATGTGAAAGCGGTCTCCTTGGGATGCTATACTGCTTGCAACACATCATGAATACTAATGCAGGAGCCACACACATATTTATATATATATATGTCAAACAGCTGGAGGCTGCAGTTACTCTCCAGAGAAATAACCCAGCTACAATTCATCATTCGGATACTGTGCCTTGCCTCAGAGTCTAATCTTGGCTCTAGGTGCAGAAGTGAAATCTCTTGCTGAGCAGTAATTGATGGAGTGGGCGGTGTAAGGTGATGTGAGATAGATCAGGTCAGCTCTACTCAACCAGGATGTTAACAACACCCTTCATCAATGTTATCAAGGCTCTGGCATCCAGATAACCAGATAAAGAGGTGAAACATAAAGCAAACAGAATAAAAAAATAGGGCTTTGGCCACAGTTGCAAAAATAATGGGATTATAGTGAATGATATAACATGGTGTGACGCAAACAAAAGGCATCCAACTGGCGCAACAATGTTAGCCACTCAGCAAAAGTGATTTTGAGAATACCAGCGTTGGCCAACAGAAGTTAATGATCACACAGAGAGAGGCTGTAGCAGGCACAGCTCAGGGTGGACTGAGCTGACCAAAAGTGCCTCATGCATCGTCTCACTTTAAAGGTAAATTTCTCTTTGCTAGATATCCTCATTCTCAGTTTTTGCTACAGGTGGAAATTATGCAGCCTTATGCTAAAAACATATCAAAATATAACATCTATGTTTATTACTGTGCATAGGTTGATACAAACCATTTACATTTCCAAGGATGGTTTACGATCCTCTTCCCTATTTCTAAGCCCAAAGTATATTGACCACTTTTACAGGACACGCCCTGCAGGTGCATGTATTTCACATGTAAAAGCAAAGACCAGCATTATTCCTAAAATGAAACTAAATAGGAATATGAATGAATGTAACTGACTAGACTTATTCTCTAACTTAAATTTCCACTAAAACGATATCCCCTGTCTCTCTCTTGCTCCTCTTTAATTAATTAATGTGATGTAAGTGAAACAATGACTTTACTAAATGGTGCCTATTGCCACTTGTCGAACACATTGTGGCAACTCCCTGTGTTTAGAGGAAGATAACGCATTGTGCTCTGCAATCTGATCCAAGTCAAATCAATTCATTTCTGAAAAGATATTCTAAAGAGGACTAACATCATCCAGTATCCATTATTCCATTACAGTGACAGGAAAGACTGGTTCTACATCAATTAACCAGCAGTGTCCATTGATCCAGTGTACACAATGAGCATTGTTCAGGTTCGAAATACATTCTACATGTATAATCTTCATCTTCAGCTATTATAAAAGTAGGTATAAAATAGGTATAAAATATAAAATTGGTTTCTAGACTCCACGTACAGGATTATGTCTTTTTATGTTTTGACAAATATACTAATACCAGTGATACCTTTGTAAAATTCAGTGATTCTGATTCAGTAAATAAATATAGAGATGGTTAAAATGTCAAATAAACTAAGACAACATCATCAAAATAACATTCGGGATCTTACCTTGTGTTGTGTCTGACGGAGTGAAGGACTCGACGGCTCCTGCAATTTATGGAGGTGGATAGTGAGATGAGTCTTTGTATAATAAAGTAGTGCTGCCTTTTCTGACTATGTGAAATGTGTGTGTGTGTGTGTGTGTGTGTGTGTGGCATAAAGGGTTTGGTGTATTTGTCTCCACACCCAGGTCTCAACACACCTGCAATTTCCTGTACTGATCTTTATGAACCACAGGCTTAAATACGCCTCTTCTCTTGCTGCTTCCTGCTTTGATGTAGTAAATCTGGCCTGATTTTACGCTGACTAGAGGGAGCCAGATTTATAAAATATATTAAATCAAAATGCTTGAGAACATCTTCTATTATAATTCCTGAGTGAGATGGACTGAGACTTCACTCACGGTCCTGCCAGAGTTGTGGTTGTGTTCGACTGAGCCCTCAGCAGCATGGTGGGCATGACAGGGGCCACTTGACACCAATTATTCCTTTCACAACTGTTACAACCAGCAGATGGAGAAATTGGACTCAAGGAGCTTTGAATGGTTTTGGAAGGGAATCAGAGGCTTTCTGTGGCTAAATCTCTAGTTCTGTGCCCACTCATCCAGACACTCAGGAACACTTGACATTATTGAAGGTTTACAGCACCGGGCTTCCATCTCCTAGAGAAGGATCTGGCAGCTCGTGTTTACATTTGTGAAGATGTATTAAAAGGCTGTAGCCTAAGAGATTTGCAGAGTGTGGAAGTTAATCCGTAGTCTAACACTGAATTGTATGCAATGATAGGGGTCGGTTGCTTTTATAGCTCAGGATAACCTTGAGCTCCAAGAGAACGGCAACCTGTTTCAGAATGAAAAGAGTCAGCAAATGTTCGTTGCTGTCATAGAGACAGCAGGTTTTAACACTTGAAGTTCCTTTTATTTCACCAACTGAATCATCAAACAGCACATTGCACGAATACTCTGTTAACTTATTTTACTGCACACTGCAGTCAGAGCATGACGTAACGATTAAGCTCCCTTATGTTTTCTGTTCAGGGATACATCTGTTACTCTTGTCTTTGTCTTACATATCACACAGTCCCTGCCAGTGAGTCGGGAGAAAACACTGTTACATAACTAACGTTTTTTTTTTTCCTTAACCAACAGCTTCAAGGCTGAAGTTTGTCTTACCTTTGACCATGGCTTTCCATTTTTAGATTGACTCCGCGGCTCCATTATGAAAATGTGATAATTTCAACAGTGTGGTGAACTCAAATGCCCACCCATCTGAGGGACAAGTAGAAAACTGATGAAAACAAGAATTCTTCAGGCTGGAACAATAGGCTCTGTAATGGCTAATCCACTGGTGCCGTTCAAGTGGCTGCTACGTAAGCGGAAGCTAAATGTTAACATCAAGTTATCACATGAGGTAGTTGCACATTAACTAGTTTATATCTATATATTTAATGCACTTGCAGATCTATATAAATATATATATATATACACTGTATATATATATATATACATATATATATTCACACAAACGTCAAATGTTCCAAGGACAAGAATGAACTTTAAACCTCAATGTTTAAGGTTAAATCTCCTGACACTTAAACCATGTCTTAAAATGTACACTAAAATGTTTAAAATGCTGTCATACAATTGGCAATTCAACCCATAAAAACAACTGGCTTTTTGGCCACTTGAGGGCAGCAGAAATAAAAGTTGACATGGGAAATTTATGAGCAAAGTTTAATCATTTAGAGTAAATAAATGATGAATAAACTACTGACATTCCTGGCTTTTCCTTTCCTTTTTTTCAAAGGATAAATTCATCTTTCATAGATAAATACTTCAGTGTGTTTACTGGCTAGTCACTGACTTTGACTGCCTGCTTTTTAGTGCTGGCCCCGTACCATAACATAGGTGTAGACAGCTAACAACGAACTAGCTACAGTGCTAACTATAACTGAGGGCAATACCTATACAGATTACGGTAACTGTTACACAGTTTTCATAAATGCATCCAGCATGTCACTTGATTTAGTTCTAATATACAAGTTTTATACGAGTTTTATAGCAGCTTTGAGTTCGATTGAATTAATTTAACCATGACACAAACACTGACAGTGTGCAAACTTGCAACTTTAATCATGTTGTACAGTACGATTTCAACAGCATCCTTTACAATGCACCCAACCCTCTTTTTCCCAATAAATAGAATTTTCTATCATCTAAACTAATCATTATATGTTCCTGAAAGGTTTAACATTTATTTGTGGACAACAGTGTTATCACAAAGTTTAATTTTTTTCATTACAAAGTGGGCTTTCATTTCACAGTCACTGTCAAGGATCAAATGACGCCATTCAGCCACAAATCACACTGGATTGTATAAATCGTTGGTAATTTTAACAATTCAGTGAACTCAGAAAGCAAAACAGTATCGAGTTCTAACACGCTAAATTTACGTGAATCTTTATTCTTTCCAGTTTTCTGAATACTTCTAAATACATTTTCTCGCTTTTTTTTAAATACAATTTAAAGATTTAAAGATCTTCTGTTGGAGATCTGAGTACATTTGCAGCATTGAAAATGTGCACCCCATAACCCTTCAACAAAATCAGCACAGTAATGAAGGCACTTCATTCTGTAAGAGAAGATAGATCACAGTTGTTTGAACGAAAAGGTCAGACAAGAAACACAGCTCAGCTGAACACAAAATGAAAAGGTCACCCGTTCTCACATAAAACATAACTCTTCGTCTGTGTGTTTGATTATTTTTGGTAACTAAAATATTACTTGGTAGAATAGTAAAACCTCCTCTGATAGAAAAATTACTTCATGTGTGTCTTGCTCTTAGAAACATATAGTATGTACAAGTACAGTAATATAACCTTTTGTTAGTAGGAGTCCTGTACAAATATTCAGGAAATCCAGAGATCTGCAAAGATGTACTCTAAAGATTTTAATATAGCCAGATAATTAGCCTGAAATCCTCCAACTGGGATTCGCACTGGGACTCCCAAGCCGCTAAGAGTATAAGAACCGGACAGCAAGTGAGGCCTCTGTGTATCGGGGCTGAGGCAGGAAGGACCTGTTGGAGCTCCCATTTGCTACCTGTTCCTCAGGCTTTGTAACAGACTGTAAACGTCTCTCTCCTTACTGAGGCCCTCAAACAGAGGAATAAGGTCCAGCAGCTCCGTGTCCGTCATGTCATCAAACCAGGACTGCACTGGGACCTGTGGAGAGGCGTAGCAGAGAGAGAATTTATTCAGTCGATGCAGAAAACTCAGCTGACAGTTAGCGGTAAAGTGTTGCATTATAGGTGAGGAGCTGGTGAGAGTTGTGTGAATAATTAATGGTGGGGAAATGCATCAAAGGCTCCGCCGAGCAGCTTCCCCACAGAACTGAGAAATCTCATAAAATCTGGAACTCTGCCTCTGGTTCAAAAGCACCGCAGATCAAAACTATGACAGAGCTTCACAGATATAATATTTACATCACAATCTTCTTCTTTTTTTAACTTGAGCTCTGCTCTTCAAGTGTGCTGTGACTGTGCTTTTAGTTGGGATTCTGGGGTCAAGAAGGCACATATAAAACAGAAATGGCTTACTGCATTCTCAGGGTGGAAGATATAGGAGGCAGGTGAGTTGTCTATGATGATGACTTTACTGAGTTCTCGGCCCAACCGGCTGAGGTCTTTGACATAGTTTCCTCTGTGGAAAACACAGGATTCCCTGAAGAGCCGGGCGCGGAACACCCCCCACTGGTCCAACAGATCTGCCACAGGGTCTGCATACTGAAACCAGAAATGGATCAGGGTCACACAGTCAACACGAAGCAGCAAACCTTGACTGGTATCTTAGCGTGACACCATGTGAGCCAACCTTGGCTAAGCTTGCTGTGAAGAGGACACATTCATAGAGTTCCCCCATCTTCTGGAGGAACTCGTCCACATGGGGCCTCTTCAGCACATAGACCTGAAACAAAGACACAAACATAAAGCTGATGCTTATCAAAAACAGCACAACAATCCACATCCGTAGTTATGGTTTCTATTGGCAAAATGAACCGTCACGGTGCTAAACTCTATACGGCCAGACGGAACAGTCCAATCAACAGCTGGGGGCGTTTTCTGCGGTTTTTCGCCTCCTCCCAAACTTCTCTCTGGCCTCGCTGCCTCCTATGGGCTGAGCTGCTACGGGACTGTCTCTCTTGGAAACCCGTTACAGTTATCAACCACCCATCTTTACTCACCAGAGGCCAGAGGGAGGTTAGGGCCAGGGTTGGTTAGGACAGGATATAAACAGGAATCCACTCACCTGCTCTCAGCTCAGACCTTGTGTTTTCTCATGTCCAGAGCTAATGCTATCATTTAACACAATCAACTCTTCTTTATCTCTTCTCAAGTCTCCTGTACTGTGAGTACTTCCTTCTCTCTCTCTGTTACATGAGCAAAACGTGTCCTTTACAGCTCCACTTCTCTGCACTCGGGTCGATCCCACACGCTACAGGGGTGTTCGCTCACACGTTGTTTGTGTGCTACACACGTCTGATACGCAGATTCACATAAACATCAGAGTTGTTACTTTTTTTGTTGTCAGGAGAACATAGGAATGTCTGTGTCTGTGTTAATATCTATAAAGGTAGCGGGTGTCCCCTTGCACAGAGGCGCTGTCATGTTCCTACACTAGCTTAGACAGACATGCACCATATGCTCCCACATAAATCTGGCACGCTGCACCTTAACCAACGGAGAACTTTGGCTTCCTGTGCTTGCGCTTATATTTGCCATTTTGTCTTATCTTCATCCTCTTCAGTAGGTCTCTCTCTGTTTGGGTTAGCTGCTGCCCCCAAGTGCAAGTAATCGAGAATAGGCCAAAGCTGACACAGAAAGCCTATCCTGGATTACTTGAACCAGGTTGCAGCTACAGTAGTGCTTCTTCTGCTTCAACCAGGGCACAGAAAACAAACCTTTAACATCAATATATTTCAGAAATACAAGATCATGGTGCAGGTAATGCCTCTGTCATACACTTCTGTGCAGTAAAGCATCTCTTCTGCTGCGTACCCAGCAGCGTATTTAAGACACCTTGTGACATTTGTTTTCCTTGTGACACACTCGTGTCACAGCTCATCTGTTGTTAAGACGAGCAAAGACTCCAGAGACACAAACACTAAAACAAAAAGCACTGAATTGAGGAAAGAGTGTTCGTTCCAGTTTGACAGAGCTGTGAGGTTATAGAGAATGATAGAGGAAAGAAAATGGAGCCATGGGTGCCCTTATAAATGTACACATAAAGGATTATTTTATTCACTTGTGAAAGTGCTCCCTTTGAGTGCAAACTTACCTGATGAACAGTCCCGTCAATCTCCACTGGAACAATGAAGTCTGCATTGCTGATGGGCTACAGAGAGGTGCAAAACAGAGACCAGACGATTCAAAACTTGCACAATTTAAATTAAAAAAAAAAAGCACCTGACAAGGCAGTTGCCTTATTACCTACATTTTAGTAAAAAATAGAGAAAGGTAAAATACTCCTATAAGGTGCCCCTGGCAAAACGGCAAGGCTTTGAACATATTGTGGCTCTGTGCCAGGTATTTCAATGTTAAATAAAAACCAGACGCAAGACCCGGGGGAGAAACCAGGAGCTGATGACAGACGTGAGAATGAGTATAAGGAAGTGCCACCATCAGAGGGGAGAGGAGAGGTGCAGGAAGTAGAGGAAGATAGATGCCAAAAGGGTGTGGGCGGAAGACAAGTGGCGGGCGTAAAGATGAGAATGACAGGAATAGGTAGGAGGCGCGGTACTGTCATGTTGGAATGGGAGAGGAAGAGAAATATGCAACAGAGATAATAAAAAAAAATGTTTCTCTGTATTCTCAGATGCACAAAGAAAGCTGTTCCATAAAAGCTCGGCTGTCGCTTGTTAGAATAAGGGGTTATTTATAAGGATCTTTTTATTTAATTTAAATATAATAAAAAATATACTTCCCTTTGTATACATAATGCATGCTGATTATTGATAAATCTGCATGACCTTTTAGTAGAATAATTAAATATATTGTGTCCTGCGCTTTGATCTACTCTACACAAGCAGAGAAGTGGATTTTATATTGTGTCCCTTTTTCCCCATTATGAACACAGTTAATTACTGTGCACTCGTATTTTCATTGTTTAGTAAAAAAAACTCAACTATTGCACCAGAATTTATTTTTCAATTATAGCTCAACAAATTTGTAAAACTAAGGCTAGCTTTGATTTGAATACTACACCTTCATATTCGGTATTCCCTACTCATTCATGTATGAGTGCGGCTTGCTCTAGAACGTGCATATTCCTCTATGTAAAATATAAACTGATATAACTATATCTATGTGTGCAGAATATGGCAGTGGTAAAACTGAAATTAATAAATTAAAGGTGTTAGTGGAAACTGGAGCAGATAACGAATGACAATACACTAACACGCAGTTGCCTAATTGTTGACTGGTACATTGAAGACAAACCACTGACAGGACGAAGAGGGAACCAACAGGCGAAATGAGTTGTACTTTCCCGAAGAGAACAGAAAGAGAAAGAACAGAGGGAGACACAGATGGAGAAAGAGATGCGGAGACCGACTTGGCCTCTTCCTATTCTCTTCTGCTGAAAACACTCCATCATTTGAAGGGTTAACAGCTGCTCACTGTGGTCTGGTCTGTAGTGGACCAGGATCAGAGACAGAGCGAGAGATATGGATATGAAGGAGGGTGGGAGGGGGGATGTATGTGTTTGAATCAAGTGGAGAGAGCATGATGAAGTAATAAGTGGAGATTTCTTTATAGATCTCGTTTCTTCTGGGTTATTTCGCGTGCTGTCTCTAGTGTGGCACACACTGGAACACAGTGGCACATTATATCGTTATTAAATGGGTCAGACGCACTCTCACACCGTCTGAATAAATTCTTCGTCTTTTCTTATGGACAGTCCTTTGCTGTCCACCAGATGTCCTTAGATGTGCAGCGTCTGTCTCAGTCACCTGACTCTCCACACCCATCTGCTCACCTGTCTTACATTGTGACTTTTACTCTGCACATATACCAGTCCTCACGATGTCATCCCATGCCAGACTATGAAGAGTTCCCTGTGTTATCTGTGTATTTGAAGTTGTCTGTTTGCCTGCCTGTTGTGATCTTCTGTTGGTTTTTGGATTCCGCTTTTGCCTGCCAGATTTTCAGCTGCCTGGACTTTCACTAAACCTGTTTAATCTTTTCATTGAAATTACTGTTTGCCACATCTGTCTGCTTGCTTTGTGTTTGCGTTGGGGTCCTTTTCTTTGTTCCTTCACACCACAAAACCCGAGTGCATCTGCCTCAACTTCATTCTCATAGATTCACCTTTTTGTAACTTGCTTCATTAAATCACATGTTTTGTCCACAAAATGCCTTTTTTATTTTTATTTATGTACAGTACTGTTTTTGAGTTAGTGTTACATAAACATACATAACTCCTACTGTTATATACGTCTAGCTGCTTTTACACATATACTGTGCAAAATGTAATCCCAGTGCAGGAGCATGACTTACTGACTCATCCATATCAAGCAGGAGAAAACAGACCATGATGTGTTACGTAATGTTTCTTTTTTCATTTTTTCTTTTTAGTCGTTGTCCATCTGTCTATTCTTAATGTAAAATGTTCCCTGTCGCTTGTAGTTGCATTAACTCCATGTTGACGTGCTTATTAAGTTCATCCAGAATGGCCTCCAAAACCCACTTCTAGAAAAAGTCATGTACAGGAAATTCTGCAGGCTTCTGAACGGAACTGAAAATGCTGCGTGTGTGTTGCTGTCTGTTTCCCCCTCTTCCTCTTTCAACTGATTTCCATTTACTGCATTCCCTATATCCATTTCACCCAGCACATTGGTCTCTGAACCAAATAAATGTTGATTGACTGATCTTGTGCACCACTGAGTTTCATTAAAATGGAAAAGGAAGAAGTTTCTGTTTTTACAGACTATTAGACGAGATGCTGGATTTTTTTTATTCTTCATAATTCAAAGCAACAGTACACTGTATGGGACACACCCTTGTGTGGCTGAGCATGTGCTGTATGCGTGTGTGGTCCCATACTGCTGGCATGTAACTATGATGGGTGGGTCTGTTTACAGCCTGTGTACATTTTTTGGTTCACATTTGCCTGTCCGCAGCAAATCACATATTAATTCAGGTCATTTGAAAGTATACTGACTCAGAAGTTATTTATTGAAATAGTTTGAATTCAGAGTTAAAAACAGAGCGAATAAAGCTTCCACATATAGCTGATATTATTTCATACTATCAGCTTAGCTTTGAGTTAGCGCGTGTGCAGCGTTGTCACATAACAGCTGAAGACAAAAGCACGTGGACATAGATGCAGCACACACAGTCTGGGCCGAAGCAGAGCTGTGCTCAAGTAAATCATTAGGTGCCAGCTGTTGTCTATAGAAGGAACTTTTCATGGAGGGATACGGGATCAGGTAATCAACAAAAAACTGGGTAGTAAGACCCTTTATTTAATTATAGTGTCTGTAATTTTCAACATTGTCAATCGTGGTAAACGATGTTTGGTGTTGCTTATCACAGTAAAACCACTTTATTCCAGAATTATTTCTGATCTCTTAAATAATGTAAAATATGGATAGAACTCCCAGCCCTAAATGCTCTGTTTATTTGGGACAGCACTGACACACTGTTGTATCTACAGTTGGATCCTGCATACCAGGCTTAGAGGAACAATACACACAGGGTTTATGGTGCATTATGTAAAGACTAAGCAAATAAAGTGCAGTGAACACTATGAACAGTTCTTACAATATTCAGTCATGACCTTTGTTCTGTTTGGCCCTCGTTCATTTTCTTCTCTCTCCATATTACAAGCCAGTAAACGTCATTGAACGTAGGTGAACATTGTCTATCCTGCGACCTATCCAAGTCTGACTCTTTGCCCATTGCGCTACCAGACTGTTTCAGCATCTTCAACTAGAGATGACGAATATGGTAAATGTTATATCAGCATGTACATATTGTTACTGTGATCACGTTAGAATGCCGGCAGTAGACTTTAGCTCAAACTACTACCGTGCTCGCAGAGCTCCTTGCACAGCCGCAATTTTCCCCAGTTTACATTTGTCTCGCAGTGTCCACCGTTGATTAAATAATTGAAAAGCGTATATCCAAATTCTTTCTAATTAGTTAACAAACTAAATTAAATAGTTGTTTTTTATTATATAAGCAGATTTGACAAAGATCAGCTGGTGGATACAGGCTATACTTTGGAGATACGTTGTTTTTATTGGATAGAGATGATACTGGAGGTGCCTACTGCCAAGCAATTGAATTGGTTAAAAATAAATCCCAGACATGCTGGTCAATTGCACGATGCAAGGCTACCGACTATATGTGCTAGTTGCCATGCCAACATCTTGTTAGAGTAATAGTTAGGTCTCCTTTTGGCCTTCTTCTGTCGTAACCGGGGTACAAGCTTCAGGGACAAGTCTGTGAAAATGTGCGCTTTACAGTTTTGTGACAACACATACTAATTATCATCAGACCAACACACACGTGTTCACAGTAACATCTTCCTAGATTCATTTTTGTGTGATCCTATTATCCATCTTAGGATGTGGAATAACACCAGGACACAACTTAACGGATGATAAAGCATCATAACGTGCCTTTAGAATTAAATGTGTTTGAGTAGAATGATGAAATACCTTGAAGGAGCTGTGTACGAGGGTTTCGTCCAGGTCGATCACCACACAGTTCCTGCCATAGTCTACGATACTGACCTCAGGCAGGAGGAACTTGGCCGGAGGCTGCAGAGACAACACACAACTTTTAGAATATATATGTGTACTGTACTACACGTGCAGAGGTTCATTAGAGAAAACAGACTGATACTCTGTGTAATCTGTATCTGAGTCTGACATGAGAACTTGGCGGCTCTGCGCGACCCTAACGAAAAATACATCATCTCATTAATGACCTTAAGTAAAAAATAAGAGATGTTGCAGTTCACATCCACACATCCATAAAAACCACTAAATAATAGCACAGAATTACTGGCATAGTTAGTTAGTAAAGTTTATGTCAAAAACACGTTTGACTAATCTGCCTGAATAAAATGAGCATCACTGTCTATGCTTTGCCTTGATGTCTGAATAACTAATGTGTGATTCATTTCTCTCACACATCAACAATGACGTCTTCTGTTCAACTCCAAAACTACATTTATATTCGGAGTGATTTGCACATTTTGTTCAGGTTCTGTTGTTTTTACTGAACAAGTCCCCGTCGATATTTTGTGTACTACTTCATGTTGACTGAGCTCTGTGACTGTGCTGCCTTCAGGGTCAAAGGGGGAAAGAAAAAGAAAAAACTCTGTGTTCTCTGCCTGGCAGGCCTGAGGTTACGAACAGGCATGGGGCAGATGGTGTCGTCGCACACGCATGCACACACACACACACACACACACACACACACACACCAGTGTTCTGCTTGATATGTCAGCCATTTTCTGCATGTATCTGTGCTTTCGTGTCTTTCAGCCAGCCTGACTGTATCTATCTCTCTGTGTTGTCGTGGTTCTGCATGCTGATGTGCAAATGCATCACAAGTAGAATTCCCTGTGAGCAGAGACACTGAATGACATCCTGTTAAGACAGGTCTTGATGAATGTGCTTTACAAACGCAGACTGAGCAAAAAAAGTCTGACGGAACTTAACATTTTCAATACTGCTCTACGAGCACCATGCTCACTAATTGGAAAAAATTTCACTTGATGACCATGAAACAGACAAATCCAGGAAGTCCAGATGTCTTGTTTTTCTGCTGATTTGATATTGTGAAGTTGGTAAAAACACTACATTAATATAAAGAGCAAACATAACTGGTCCAGATCATTTTGAGCTATTTAAGGCACCTCTGAGATTCCTTGCCCCAGACCTGCTTGGCAATACAACACCACAATCACCACACGCACTTCCTGCTATGGAAGGGAGGTGTCTGCTGGGTGGTGTAGTTTTAAAACTTGGCTGCAATTTTGGGATGCTGTGAGTGTGAATATCTTAAATTACAATAAACCACAGGCATTGCATAGATTCCGAAATAGCTAAATGAATTGCAGTTTCAGCGCAAAGCAGGGATCACACAGAGCAACCCCTTTAAGTAAACATCGCTGTATTTAAAGCACCTTTATTGGTCACTGAGTACATACTGTGACGTTCTTTCTCTTTCTCTAATTTAATCAAGACTGTAGAAGAAGAGTCATCCATTCGCTGACCAAAGCTGCAGCTGTAAAGTTCTAGGATAAGACTCCAATAAATCCAATGTAATATGAAAATCAATCTTGTGTTTTGTTCCTGTTATAGGAGCAACATAGCAGAAAGGAATAAGAGATGACTTTGGATCACTTGATTTGAATAGTGTGACGAGCCGACTTCAGAATGTAACACGGGAAAATGTCACCAGGGAGCCAAAAAAATCACCTCTGTGTCAACATCCACAACGGTAGGAAGTTAATGTGATGTGAGATGAAGAAAAATGAAAGATAATAATACATACACTGGGGATTGGGATGACCTGGACCTGGTCACACTGGAGAAAATAAACAGAGAGAAAAAGAGAATAGAAGATTGAGAGAGACAGGATGGCAAACCAGAGACAGGAAAGCAAAAGAAAAACTGTAAAAAACCATCGCAGGAAGGAAGAAATCAGCAACATCCATATTCTAATTATCAAATGCATAGTGAGAGAAGGAGAAGAGAGAGAATACGCACAGTGATAAAAAGCCTGAGAAACAAACAGAGCTGCCATAGGAACAAATATGTCTGGCTAGAAATCCAGATACAGGACACTGCTGGGAGGGACTGTGGGCAGGGGCCGAGCTCGAAAATCAGCTCCACACTATAACAAGGCTTTTTATGGCAAGGTTCACCAGGTTCACTCTAAATTAATGGCAACTCATTAGTTAAGGAGGGGGCCGAAGCAGGTCAGCACTGCCCACATGTATGGTGTCGCTACGGGGCCACACATTCCTCGCCTGAATGAGAGACATTTACAGGTAAACAGGACCGGAGTTTGATATGATCCTGCTTCATTTATAGCTCGGTGGACCTGGCTTGGCAGCAGAATGGCGTGTTTGTGGAGGAGCTTGGGGTTTGGCGCCTTTTCCACGGCCAGAACATTTGCTTCACACATCCTCACTATACTGGTCAAAGTGTGTGTGAGGAAAGGGGAGGCGTGGGTGCCAGGTAATCCATCACTCTGGACACACAAGGCCCACTCTATGAAGTTTAAAGAAACAGCAGCACGAGTGCATGTGTGTGTTTGCCTACATGTGTTGTCATGGGTATATGGTAAGACTTGTGTGTGTGTGTGTGTGTGTGTGTGCGAGCGTGTCGTTTCAGCTCTCTCGGCATGCTGCATGGTCTCTGTGTTATTTTGTGTTTGTGGTTGTGTGCCTAGGCAGATATCGAAGAATGCAAGATGGGAAGTGAGCCTGTATTTTCAAGCAGTGGATGGTAAACAAGCTCTGGGTTCAACGGGTTTGTAGCAGCTGGAAAAATTTGTGGAGGGAGCTCAGCAAGGCTGCACAGCGCTCCAGCCTCAGCAGGCAAAGACAAACCCTAACAAGCTGACTGTACCAAAACCAAACAAATGTTTGTCGTTGCTGTGTCTCTTGAGTCAAATTAGGATTTCCTGTCATGAATTATTAACAAATTCCCTCTTTTTTAGTGGCCATGCGGCAGCTAATGGTATGCAATTTGGGCTCTGGCCAACTATGATGTGAGAGGAAATTAAGCCTCACCTTCACAGGGCTGCCATTCTCCTCTGGAGGCGAGGGTAGAGAAAGTGTCTTGTTGTTGGTGGGAGGTGGCTCCACGTGGTAGTCATTGTAGTTGCGGAAGCAGCAGAAGAAAGGGCTGAAGATGCTCCGGCTCCGGTGCTTCTTTAGGCTGCTGTTGGACTGGGAGACTGGAGGAGACAACAGCCAAAGTAGACAGAAGAACCAAGATTAGATTAGCCTGCTCTGTACGTGCCAACCAGTGATGGAGGAAGTGTTTCAATCCAATGCTATAAAAACCCTGCATTCAAAATATTACACAATAATCCATTCAAATAGTGGGAACACTGATGAACACTGATGAATGTTAACATATTCAAGTTACACTTTAATGAGCTATAGAACCGCTGGTAGCTTTAAATGAACTGTCAGGTCATGTGAGTGCTATTAATCTTTTCATCAATAATTGAATGTACTCACTGACGAAAGACCTTTGAGCGTTACACGATTACATTTTTTTTATAAATATTGAATCTAGAAATAAGATTATAAACGACATGAACTGTATTAGTTTAAGGCAAAGTTGGAATTTCGTGGGGTTGGTAAATGAAATCTGTATCCTCTGGAGGGAAAAAGAACAGAAGAGATGCTTGGAGTTGTGTTTTCAGTGCATCATTGCATTAGAATGACAAGGGGAGCCTGAGATGGATATTGTGCAACACAGTGAGACATCAGTTCATGCAATAGGGAAGGACAAAAATAGCTATCATTGATGTGCCTTCTGGGAAGGTAGATGAGTTAATTAACATCACGAAAGACAGTGGACAGTTTGATATAATATACTGTATATTTCTTTCTGCCATATTCATGAATTTCACTATTTTGAAACCTGGATTGAAAAGCTTGACAATACAAATTCATCAGTGGAGTGGCGTAAAGCTCCGGGGAGAAAACAATATACACATATAGCTCTCTGGTTGCATCACTCCTCCTTCGCTGTCTCTGAAGTCCGTGGCCTACTTTCACACTGACAGGGGAGGAAAACTCAGACTTGAATGGACTGTGGGCCTTTAAACGTTATACCATGGCTTTAGATTTTTATGTTTTCTGTTCACAATGTTCAGAGGTTAAAAATAGACTTTTGGGCAGCTCCGGTCTAAAACTCAAATCTGATTATCCCGAGGTGCTCCTGAAGTTCAAATTCGGTCAGTTTAATTGCTTTAAAAGTGATTTTTTAAAGGAAAATTCCAAATCTGTTCAGTACTTTGAAGTATCCATGGGCTGACTTAAGCTGGAATCATCATTTTCTTGCCTCGGAGCGGCCATCACACAGTGTCCCTGTTTGCTGCTGTCTCGTTAACATGTTCATACAGCCGTATGACACAGGCAGCCCAGTTAGCCATGCATGCTGAGGCTGTCTGCATCCAGCTCCTGCTCTGAGAGCCTTCAGATTGATGCCTGGAACTATCCTTGGTTTGCTCCGTCTGGATCTGACAGGCTGCGGGCAGTTGGTCCTCTTTGTTCCACTTGTCTTTGCAGTTCAAAGCTTACACTGGATCTTTCCTTTCCTGATAGATGTTCCCAAGAACCAAAATGTCAGCAAACAAACACTTGGAAAAGTGTATAGCCTGTGCAGAAACTAAAACTTCATTTTGATTCACTGCTGCTACACAAAATTGATAACAGTACACTTCTACAACAATAGAGTCTATATTTTTAATACTTAGGTCTCTGAGGGTGTAAAGCTATACTCTTTTTGTTGTATACAGACAAAGCATTATTAGTTAAAACGTATCAGGAACATTAAATTACAGAAAATGGAAAACACACCGAAAGCAACTGACCCCATAACCAAGTTCACACACACACACACATTTCCGAAGAGAGAGAGAGCTGAGAAAATCTCATTAAGTCAATGAGAGTTAGTGCTGTGAAATTAAATACACATGTAAACTGTGTCGCAGCCTTCAGAGAACACTGTTACTGTTAAATGTAAAGGGCTGAATCACACAAATGCTATGTTAACCAGCACATTTGCTTTAGTTTCCTTTGATTATTGTTTTATCAAGCTAAACACGGAAACACTTTACTCGTTTCAGCTTCTGAAATATGATCATTTGCTGCTTTTCACCTCGTGTAATTGTGAACACAGCGCGTAATTTCACAATGTCAGCCATAAATGTCTTTTCTCAATATTATGGACTCCACTAGCATAATTTAATTCACCTTCACTGTATTTGTGTGAAAGCAGAAACCTAAGCAACAAACAGGTAAAATGACTCGCATAATTATGAACCACTAGATGGGAGAGTGTTTCCATATGACTTGAGTAATTAAACTCACTCTAACAGAGTAAGTTTCATCCTCCGCTCTCTCCCAAAAGTTGGCCTCACACCCATTGATCTCACTCTTCATTCCTCCATATTGGGACAGTCTACATGTTCCCGCCTTGGTCTGTTGCCCTGATCGAGCGTCCCGAAAAAGCAGGTAGGAGTGTGAGAGAGGGAGAGACAGGAGAGGGAGCCTGGAGGGAGACAAAAGGGCCTAAAATGGGTGGGGAGAATTACTGTGGCAAGACAGCCTATACTTGGGTCTGATTCTTACTCCACCCCCTCCTGCACCACCACCCTACAAAAACAGAGCCTTCCTTTCTCCTAGTGACACACACCACATTGCTGAGAGATGACCGCCTCTGGAGACTGAGCAAACACACACACACACACACACACACACACACACACATATATACATGGTCACATGTTTAGGCAACTGGCAACATGCACCGCGGTCGACAAACTTCACACACTGACACGTGAAGCACCAAGAATTGCTTTTCTTTCAGTGTCCTCGCTCAGGAATGTTACTGGCATCAGCTCGCCTTGCATAGTAATGCCGCATTCGTCAGCCCTGAGAATAATAACAAAAGGTCAGAGTACAACGTTTGCCGTTAAGTGCACCGGCACAACAACATGTTATATCTGGCAGCTGAGCTCCCAGATAAAAAAGAATTAGCTAAGAGTCTGCGGACATACACTGCTCAAAACAATTAATGGAAAACTCATGAGAACTCAATCGAAATAAAAAAAATCATGCTGCATATCTATACTGATGTGGAATGGGCAATGTGTTAGGAAGAAAAGGATGAAAATGAAAATGATCAAGCTACAGAGGGCTTAATTCAAAGTCACCAAGAAATTTGAACTGAAAAACTGATGAGACAAGCGAGTGTAATTCGCTGAAATGTCATTGGGTACTCTGTAGTTAGTATGGACCCATGTGCTTGTATACAGGCCCAGATGGATCTAAACATGATGCTCCATAAATGTTCTATTGGGTTTAGGTCAGGTGGGCGTGGATGACAATCAGTGGTATCAATTCCCTCATCCTCCAGGAACTGCCTGCACACTCTCACCACATGATTCCGCGTATTATAGCAGGGGGAACCCAGGACCCACTGCACCAGCAAAGGGGTTTAACAATAGGTCTAAGTAGTTCATCCCTCTGTAGGGTCCTAGTCCTAGTCATATGCAAAACCCCCCTCTACTACTTAACCAACCAGATCAATATCCCAGAACTGACTTGATGCTCTACTACTTGATACTACTGATTAAAAAGTGTTTTCCTTTGAGTTTTTTGAGCAGTGCATAATAAGATACTAAAACTTAAAAAAAGAGGCACATGCAAGTTTCTTTAACTATCAAGATCTCTCTAGCTAAATTTGTGTGTCCCTAGAGAGCAGGTGCACATTATTTAGCTACTAAATACACCTAATGCGCTCCTGTGCAGTATAGATAATAACTCTCTGGCCAATCGGGGCCAGCTGGGTTCAGGCTCTGTGACACATGCTCACAACCACACAACATGGCCGGAAGAGGCGGAAAACACAGGAAATTCTCAGCATTCCTGACAGGAAGAGATAATCACCCCGTGACCCACAGCGTGGAATGATGCCAGGCTCCTTGAGGAAATATGATCTCTGGCTTAACTCAAGACTACAGAAGTGGCCGTTACTGCAGCTTTAAAAACATGCACGCAGTCAAAACACAACATGGCGCTTTGAAAAATATGACAACAGATTTCAGATTCGCTGCTGTTTCTCCCTTTACAGTGCAGAACATATCATAGGTATCTTTCAAGACATTCAGCTCTCTGTATCATCAGGGGTCCTGGGTGAAGTGTCAAAATCCAGGTCACTAACTTCTAACGCTGTACTCACCAACATAACTGATGAGATATGTAAACAAAGATTATGTCTCAGGGTAAAAGAAACTCAAGGCTGACAAGCAGGAAACAGTTTAGCAAGGTTATCTGAACTCTTAGAGGTTAAACCAAAAAAAAACAGAACACCTGCAATGCCACTAATATTCCCTCATTACACAGGAAACCTGTGTGTGCGCACAAAAACAACAAGAACGTTAGATTGTTCATATCAATCAGACTATAACTGGAGCTCTCCTTCAATGCATTAATGCTGCCTGTGTGACAGATGTTGAACTGCACTCCCGCAGCAGTTAGTTGACCAGCCAGGCAGGTAAAGTGTATAATACCCGGGGGCATGAAGGTAAATGTGAGAACAGTCTATGTGAAGGTGGACCTTTAATAATTCAGGTGGAAAACAGGCTGGTTTTAAATGGCACCGTTGGGTACTTAACATCCAATGAAATAAAACAGCTGCGAGCCAGGTGGATGTCCATGCCAGCTTAGCTGTACAAAACTACCATAAAACTCCTTCGTGATTGTGAAGTTGACATCGCGGCAAGGAGACGCCAACGGCTCAAAATGTCACTCTAAAATCCTCCTATTGCCTCAGGCAGTGGACATGATTTCACAGATTATTTGCCTCCTCCCTTCACAGAGATTTAGAGTGTGGGGTGTTTGCATTAAAGTGGGACCAGCTGTCTGCGGCTTATATAACGCCATGTGAGATAAAATACTTATTCGACTGCACCCAAAATGAAGGACAGACTCTGCACACACACAAGCCAGCAGGTAATCCACTGTTCTCCTGGAGCCTGGGATCTAATGTCTCGAGTTTCAGACATTCACAGGCAGAGTGGGCACCTGAACATGAAGCTATTTCTGCCTCTGACTATCACTAACAGCAACAGACAGCAGAGAGGGAACTCCCTTCAGTGTACCGTGTCAGCAAAACAACACAGTTGAAGGAATCCCAGCAGCAGCGCACTATATATCCAACTGGGACGATGCTAAGGAAGGAAACACTTTCATCTTTTTCTTACATTTAGACAAAGTATTCTGATTCATCTCATTACTGTTTATTTCTTCATATTATTCAAAGAAACGAAAAGAAAAGCAGCTGACAATCAGTGTGGTTTACTGATTGACCACTTTGGTTGTAACAGTGCCATGAACTTAGTATAGGCCTCCATGGTGTCCAGCTGACAAATCTTAATGACTTGGGTAATCCTCTGATCACTGCTGCCACGGGCTTAACGGTAACGCTTTGATGCTAAACTGGCTTTTTTTCTACCACCAGCAACATGCAGTCAGAGGGAGGCAGGTGAGGCAGACTCACACACGTCTATACGAAAAGCAAAAGGGAATTTCTGACTGAGAAGTGCAATGATGAAAGTATTACCATTACAAATTGAGCAAACCACTTCTGTACGTTTAAACGCTGCCTCGCAGAGTCACTAGCACGAGTGTAGACTCCCAGTTTTATTGCTTGGCAATTAATTTCAAATTAATTTCATGATTAATTGATTAAGTTTTTGTAATTATTTTATCCAAAGTGATTTAAAATTGTCCCTCACGCATAAATCTGTAAATAATTAAACAGGAGTTTAGGGCTGACCCTGTTCTGTGAATCAACAAATCACAAAGTTCTGCCCTCATTCATTAAATGTACTGTAGATTATTGACTGCTTCCATGCACGAGAAAATCCAACCAAGGGAGGTGATGATAATCACAGCTTTCAAAACAATATTTACATAAAACGGCATCTGCTTCACAATTCACTTGAGCTCACTCTCACACACACACACACACACACACACACACACACACATATACATACAGCAAATCCAAACAGCTGAGGGGAGATAGGCAGTGTCAGATGAGCGGAGCTTGACAGTTTAGCCCGTTGAGGTCCTTGGTGGGTTATGTGTGAGGCCATCACGGCAATAATAGCACAGTATGATAAAATAAACTCCCATTAAGCCTCCTCACTTCCCCACGCAGACAGCTGATGCAGGGGTGAAAATTACAGGCTGCGGAGGTACAACCAGTTCTAGCAGATGCCTTTACTTCACTGTGACTGACCCTGAGCTGCCCTACTGGCTTTATATTTCCCTACTTATCCTGCAAGAGTCACATATGCATCCTACATACCCTTATATAACTGACATTCACTTTATAATCCAGTTACACATGCACGTATGCTACTCTATGAGCAACCGTGACATGCAAGGTGGTAATTCTCCCTGATTCTGCCGTGAACCCCGACATAGAGACGTGTGCAGGTCTTACGCTGCTCTCCTGGCTTGGCCGTGTAGCAGCGTAGCGCACTGTGGTGGCAGTCCCCGCCTGCCTTAAGACCCCGAGGGATGATAGCCGCCGCTTCTCGAGTGCTCTGTGAAATGAGGGAAATGACAAGCGTGGGGGAATTAACCCACCGAGAGCTCAGGAAGAAATAATGAGGGAGGTCTGACTGTTCTGCTGGAGTTATGCAATCAGCAGCAACACAGCCCACATTGTTTGGGGTTGAGGCAGTTTATTATACATATATCTTTTTATATTCTCATCAAAAACTGCGCTCATCGCCAGAGGCTCAGTGACTGATTGGAAAACCTACGTGCCTCTTTTTTTGGTTTAAAAGAATTGCCGAAGAGTTAATGACGATGAAAATGAAAGGCCTTTTTTCAGGCTTCACTTGAACATGCTTTTACATTTGGTGACCTCAGAGTAACAGATGCTGCTCCATGCAGCTGTAAAACCGGTCCAGAAAGTTGATCCACTGAGCACTTGGGAATTAAAAATTGCTATTGATCTTGCAGAAAATTGTGAGTCTCACAAGAGACGGATTAAAAACCTGACAGAAGTAAATCTGCAGTGGCTGGCGCATTCTGACTAATGGTCCCTGACATGAGTGAACCTCAAAGACTCTTCATTAGACCCCACCTGCCTGGTAAATAACAGGTTCAAACTCATCTACTATCCACATCCCTGGATACAAATGCACACCTCTTGTTCTGACATAATTACTGCAGGTTTGTTTTATGTGACTCAATGAAGGATGTATAAATCTTCTAAAGCTGATCTGGAGCCACATACTACAACAGGCTTTACAGAATGGGTTGTACACGCTGTAACAATTTGTGTAAAATCTGTGCAGGGCCCCTGGAACTTTAGGTTCTTCTCCTCAAATACAAACTCACCCATAAACGTTAAGCATGCATCAACAAAACAATGAATCATGTGCATTACTACGTTGCTAGCTATGAATGCAAATGACGTGAAGAAGTAGGACGTATATTTGCGTGTTCATGTTGACGTGTGTCTTGCTTGCTACATTTCCACACTCACACACACAACACATTCAACTTAATGACCCTTGAGATTTACGGTGAAACAGTAGTCACCTTTAGCTCCAGTGAGGCAGAAAAATGCCTCTTTGCGTCTTTTACAGCCTGCGCCTGTGTATCACTCCTTGCTTGCTCCCCCGTTTAAAAATGTATAAACCACTTATGCTCTTCTGTCAGCTCACAAAGTGACGTGCGGCATAATTCAGAAAGAATGACACAAAATCATTATGGACAAAACATGATCTGCCTTTTACATAGCCAATTACTGGTGATGAATACCATCCAGAAGAGGGCAAGATATGCAGAACAGAGGCAATGCTTCTGCCAGAGTGCTAGAGAGCCATAATACAGACATGGTAAGTACCCAGAGACACACAGACACTATTTAAGGACTTTCTCCTGCTCTCTTTTATTAATACAAGAAAAACAAGACTCTCCCCTCCTTGACCCCTACCTTTCATTGTCTGTATTGATCTGTTTTGACAATGTCCGTTTGGCTGAATGGATGCTCAATTAATCCTAGCCTAAAAGTCACGTCCTGTTAGGAACAAGCTACTGCGGCTGTGGCAGGCGGTCCGGAGAGATTGCAGCTTCTGGAGCATTAATAATAATAATGGTCATTCATTCATTCACAGCCACTGAATGCTGATGTGTCAAGATATACAGCAGAGACCGAGTAACAACAATAGTGTGAATTTAAAGCTCCGTACAACAGCCATGTGCCAGAAGAGCCAGCCTGTCATCTTCTTGTCTTAGAAGTTAGACCGGCTGCAGTCAATTAACCAAAAGCTAAAATTGAATCGACAGTGCCAGTCGACAATGGCACTGTCGACTGGCAGTTAATTAGACAGAATACCAGAATAGAGCTTGTTATCTTGTACTAAAATGTCTATTTTCCTGTTCGAATCAATATAAACAACACTAATTCATTGCAATCACAACCAATTGCTGCTGAGAGTGGAGGTCGAACTAACAGGATATCATTTTATACAGAATTTTTTACTTGAAATACTACGATAATAGCGTCTTGCTGGACATCTTGAAAGTCCTTCCTCCAAAACAAGCAGCCACAACATAACAAGCTACACATAAGGCCACATTTCCACAATGCCATGAAGCACATGTTCCAAAGCACACAGACATAAAAAAGGTCCCAGAAAACCCAGCAGAACCAGAACAAGACTTTCAAGCTTTAGCACACATACATCAAAAACAAGCCAGTCACCCAGCATTATATAGGAAAGGACCAAACAGAATAATCTAAACCATCTGCTTCATGAATTACAGCTCAAAGAAAAAAAACAACCAAATTTGAATTTCCCAGTTTAGTATAGAAACAAACCACTGCACTTATACAAACCTCAGTGCGTTTCCAACACAGCAACCCGTTATCATCTTGTAACACAGGAATGTAAGCTTTGGTACGAACAGGAACAAAAACAGGAAGATTTCCATATTTGATTCTCAGGATCTATAGTAATTCCTCTCACAGAAACATGCCAAAATGGTTAAAAAGGGTTTCTACTTCATAATTTATTTCTAGTTTTGGTCCTGTCATGTTGTCCACAAGAAGCACAATCAAACTGATTCTTTAAGTAGGCTGAAGACTGACCACAGGTAAAGGCCATAGATTTTTGAAAAAACTATCCTCTGGCCAGCCCATGGATATTTTAAGGATACTGAAATTTTCCCAGCTGCTGTTCCTAAAACTGCAAAACAAAACGTTTTTTCTATACACTATACATTTTTAACGATAAAGGTTCTATGCCGACCCTAACCCTGAAGCTATAGAAAACGTTCAACTAATGCACCAGGTGAGGAACTGGGCACCAGCTCTGAATCATGACCCATCCTCCTCCTGCTGCATCTTTGGATGAGACCCACGGAAAGAGTTTAGTTGCATAAGTATAGAGTGTTGTGAGCGTCTGTGGATCCGAAACCTCCTGGGAACACATTAACAATACGCTAATAAAAGGATTTAAAAACTCTATTTAGGACTGGAAGCCAACACATGGAGCAGGAGTAACGTGAACTATTTTCTCTTTTGCATGAAGCCAAGGCTTAACTATCCACAGTCAGCCAGTGTGGGAGTGAAGAGAGAGTCAACCCACGCTATTTTCCCTTGTGGCATCTCCGAGAACGGATTGCAGTGCGATTGCATCTTCTTCACTGTGTCTCAGAATCTATAGATCTACAGGCTGTCTCATACCAGTGGGACACTTTGCTGATTTTATTTGGTTTGAGTTTATATTGTGAGTGGGTCTTGTTAAAAAAAAACAACTTAAAGTGCTTTATCAAAAATAAACTGACATTTTTCTAATTTGCTGTCAGGATCAAAGTCGACTAATGCAAAGACCTAGAAAGAGGCAGGAGCCTTAATGCTCCTCTGCGAGCTTCTAGACATTTCAACTTGTGGTCATCTTGAGGTGATTTTAGTTCTTTAAATACAACTAACATTCATGTGTACTTAAAATAGTACACCTTAGATTTAGATCAAGTCATATGATACATCTAAAGGCCAATTCATACATTTTACACCTCAGGTGGTGGGCACATATTTTTACCTTTGGACAGGGATCTAATCCAAGTCTTCTGGCTGTAGCTTCTTGCTTGATAAGAAAATATGAAAGCGGTATAGCTTTTTTTTTCGTTTAACAAACATTTAATATGCTTACAAGCATTTTGCACCAGACTCCAAAAAAAAGTATAATGTTATATGATGAAAAGAATTAACAGCAACATATGCACATGAAGCTAAAAAATTTTACCACTGGCCATCACACAACAGCATACTTAATATAAGCTATGTGTCTCCAAGCTGAGAGAAGGAACTGTGCACAATTTATGCACAGCAGAGAAATCAAGCTGTGCTCAGGGTAAATGTGCTCAGCACCACCTCAGCTGTCACTACATTTTTATTTTCAGCTAAACTCCAAATACCGTTTCCTCCAGAGATACGTTCTGGCATGCCAAGTGGATTATTGCAGAGTTGTTTTTAGTTTTGCTTTATACATGTGATAATAGCAGTGACGTAACTGTAAGCTTGGAACCTCTCATCGCTCAAGTAAATAAAAGGCAGAAGACATCCCAATACTAAAAACACTGACTGCTGTACTGATACGTTGCTGTTAACATCCAGAGAGGATTTATAATGTATATGAATTCAAACAAACATCTTTTTTTTTCTCTATTTGCTGTTATATGTTTTATATCTTCATTCTTGCTGTGATTATCTGGCCATTTAGATTACCTTTGAGATTTGACACCAGTTTCTGAAATCTCACTAGTACAATAGAAGTGGATGGATTTAAGCTGTGGAACAGCATCAAAAATGACATTTCCAAAAACCAGCACCAACATCTCTTGTCTTGTACAGTGCCTATAGGAGACACTGACAGTGATTTACCGTCTGATTTATTATATGAGCTCATCTATAATAGGAACTCCGCACGGGCGAGGCCACTATGGTTAGATAAGATGCCAAACAAGCTCTGTTACACTACATGTATCTGCCATGTAAAAACATGATGGCGTCTCGTTGTGGACATAACGACGATAGTAAACCAACCAATTACATCGACCACATTCTACTTGAGCCTTGTTCTTTCACACACTGATCCTTCACATGCAGTTAACAAGCTTAAGCTTAAGCTTGAAAAAAAGATTCAACTCTTTCCAATCAGGTTCGCAGTACAGTGCTGGACTAAAGTAAGGAAGATGTACTGGGAAACATCTAACGCTCCAACACTTCCCCGGAGGCGCAGATAATCAGCTTTTCTGGGGAACACTGGCTGAAATAGGCTCATAAATCTATAATAGGGACTGCACTTCAGTTTTCTATCACTATTTCTCTCAGCCAAAATGAGGTCTTGAATATTGACTATACTGTACGCACACTGCAACCCAATGTGGATGTCAGAAGAAGTGGAGGGCCTAATGTGTCACTGAGAATGTCATACTGAAATCTTTTAGAGGAAATTAATGTCAAGCCTATGACTGAGTAAAAGACAGCCGTCATCTTTGAACTTACATATTCAGTCATGGCAGCAAAGTGCTGTACACAGCAGAAGGAAAACGTGTGCCAGGGGCTCCGGGGGCAGCCAAAACTCACAGTAGCTCCCCTCACTAACCCTTGCAGGTGTGGTCCACACATCATAAACACTTTTTTTTAATGTACAGCAGCATGTTTCAGAAGTAACCTCAAAAACCAAGTGTGTATGAAATCGCAAGCCTTTTCCCAAATTAATATATCATTAGAGCTTGAGAATTTGTTTTCTCTTGTTCTTTTGGACAATGTAAAGATTTTCTGAAGCCCTTGAAGAAATCTTGATGTATAAGCGCGCCGTTATAAATCCCATAGTCCCATTGACAACAGAGTTCTTTTTTGAAGGGTGAAGGTAAATGGGATCTGTGAATTACTGTCAGCACTGTCAGCCACTGGAGTAACGGCAAAAGAGAATGACATTATGTCTGTATGTACAAATGTACATTACACAGCCTCAGCCAGGAAAACCATACATGCAAAAGCATTTTAGTTTTCTTGTGGGATTTTTAAAAAGCTGACTAATATTCAGCTTCATCTCAAAAGTGGAATTATTTAGGCATCTACTAGGACCTGTAGCAAATTAATATGTATTATATGACAATAAAAATGCAAATTATATCACAAATTAAAACTTAATTAGAAAGATTTCCGTGTGCATAAGGACATTAATACGATAATCACTGTTTAACAGAATGTTTAGTTAATATACATGTTGGTCTAAAGCATTGCTCACCCAGCAGAAGTGAAGAGCTAAACTCCGATTTAAGCTAATCTGATTTAGGTAAATGGCTTGTCCATTGATACCTGTCGGCCTGTGAAGTTATCAGAGCAAAGCCTGACTGATTTGTGAAGCGAGACGGCGGCTGGCCGGCTGCTGACTCCCCGCGTGTTGTTAGTCCAGTCATTACATTTCATTGCATCAGACCCTGAAAAGCAAATAGCTGCCAGATGAAAAGCCTAATTTGGATTTGGAGGCTAGAAACCCTGCTTTCTCAGCCTCAGTGTGCTTCAGTGCTAGTTCTAGTGCTAGAAATATCTGGGATTAAATTAGGACAACACTGCTCTTCTCTTTAAGGCAAATCTGCATTGAACAAACACACACAAACACACAATCTATTTGATAAAACAGTCAAACAAATACCCTTTTATGGCTTCTTAAGTATATGACACAGCTGACTTGTGATGCGCCTGAAGGAAGAAACACCCACATTATGATTCCAACCCTCACCTCGTTTAACATAATCCATAATGTATATATATATAATCACCACCTGACCGAATGTCTAAAAACTGTGGCTGTAATGACGTCTCTGTGTCTTTGGTTGAAATGAAACTGATAGGACTGATAGGAGAAAATAGCCTCAGTGCTCTGAAATATTCAGCATGTCAGTGTGCGTCTATGTGTGTGTGTGTGTGTGTGTGTGTGTGTGTGTGATCATTCCTGGCTTCAGTGCAGCTCAAGCAGGTCACAGAGTAACCGGACAACAAGTGCTGCTTGTTGTCTGCTTTGACAGAGGCAGCAGTGAAGGGCAGGGACTCCATTCAGGAAGCTCCCTGGTGATACTGTGTGTGTCACAGCAGCCGTTTGAGAAGCATGATGTGTGTGTGTGTGTGTGTGTGTGTCAGACACTGACCCTGGATTTTGTTCTGCCAGATTAATTGTCAGATTCCACATGCCATCTGGGATTTACTGTTCAAGGCGAGCACGATGTTGCCGACAGAAAGTGTGGGAATTCTGTGCAAGCGATTAAAAAATCTTCTCAAAAGTAAACAGTTTTTCGTCTTCTAACAAATTTCCACTTTATTATTACTTATCTCTTTAATGAAATGAAAGAATGCTAATGAGAAATATTTAACATGTGCAGGTAAATAATGTTGTAACACAGCTTTACTTCTGATTTTGAGCTACATTCAGCCATGTGTACTTTTGCAGAGGATCAAGCATCCAAACTTCATGATCCCCGCCTGGTAGGTCATCGAGTCTGATTCTTGTTTATCAGTGTTGCTCAGTAGAGGGTGTTACCAGAAGGTGACCTTTTCTCCCATAGACCACTGGGTGCAGCAGGAAGCTTGTGCTCCATTTAGCCTCCAGGTACCCTGTGGCTCAGGATGGGTGCTGTTCGGCTACCTAGGGGAACATTTAGGTCCTGAGCTCCACAAACAATGGCCACCTGCCATAACCTCCCACGTATTACTCTGTATCTCACGTGTGTGTAGACAGAACTCCGCAGCCTCATTTTCATGTGTTTATATCACATCCTTAAAGTGGACTCAAGTCAAAATGACTCTGTTTAGAGCAGCAGAGTGGTGAAACCCCCTCTCTAAATTAATGAAAACTAAAAGGCTCCTGGCTCACGAGGGGGATTTGTTATTGATGTCATCACCACATGGTGAAGTGGTGGCTCTTGTGCAAAGCAACCAGAGAGAAAATGTGTTTTCGTTCAGTCCCTGTAATCTGCAGAGCAGCTGTTGAGCTGAGGTTTTCAGGCATTTTTTTTGTTACACAGGGGATGTTTCTAACAGCTACACCCCTAAATGATGATAACTGTTTTATCATAATGAATCATTAAGGAACCCATAATAGTTGTGTTGCACAGGCATTGCCTTCCTGTATCTTTGCTTCAGCTCAGTATCTTTCTTATAAAAAAAGGAACAAAGTATGCAAAACATGTATAGCCAATGTTATTGCTTGCTTTTGTGTTAACAATGTATAAAAATCAATCTACAACAGACGCATATGTTCAATCAGCCTGTGCATATATTTAGTTCCTGCTGTTGCATTTGCCCTTCTTATTTGGCTTTTTGTTATTGTTGGTATACGAGGTATTTTATAGTGTCGCCAATGCAAAGGAAAGCAGTGGAGTACCCGCCCCCTGTAGTAAACCCTGCTCACACCACACACATACAGAATATCAGGTGCTAAATATTTCAAATAAAAAAGCAACACAGATCAAATCAAAGCACTCGACACTAAAGTTACAGAGCAATCCTAATGTGATGTGTGGGGACAGCCTGGCTGAGAGATCCCACACCGCTCCTGTTTCTCTGCCTCAGCGGAACAATGGAGGGTTTCTGTCGATACTCGGCTTTTCTGTTGCAGCCAGGAGCCCTCTGCACCGAGGGCTGCACATCAGGTTGGCACCGAGCGTACGCAAGCTCCGGGAACACCGAAATAGACGGAAAGATGTTTTTAAATGTGTCAGATCTGCAAGTTGTGCGACGCTTACCTTTCTCTTGACTGGAAGAAATACTCTCCTCCTCTTTCGGATTTGCAACCTGTGTTATTATGGACGTGTTGTCCATGGAAACGGGATGTTGTGCACCTTCGGCTACACCGTTTATTCCTTGGCAAACATTACCAAGCGCACTACGGTCCCCTGGCTGCGCACAGGCTACAGCGTCCGCTCTCTGCACCATTAAAAGCCCATTTTATACGAAGCATGCAGTTTCCCATTCCCCGGAGCTTCACGACGAAGGCGAAATGTCAGCGAGAGAAAGCGGCCACAGTGCGTCCAACATCTGAGGCGACGGTCCGACGTGCGGGAGACACGCGAAGCGTCAGTCCCGCATCGAAGTGCGGCGCGTCCGCTGTGGCTGTTGCAGGCAGCATAGCCCCCGCCTTCCGCTGCTACTGTACGCTCCCGCTCCAGTCCACACACTACAACATCCACTGCGTGGTCCTGTTACAGTGTTTACCCAGAGATGGCGTCCGTCCTCCTTCCACTCATGGAAACAGCGCGCCTTCTGAATTTCTGCTCCCCTTCTCAGTGCAGGCAGAAAAAAACACGCACCTCAGTCCGCGCACAGCTCACGGTGTGTTACTGGTAGTCTTTCTCATCCTTGCTTTATAGAATTATATTTATAAATGTTATAATATGTATAATATATACAGTGTGCTGTTGACAACCAGGATTAGTACAGAGGTCAAGAGTCCAGTGTCTGTTAGTGCGGCCACACCCACAGAAACTCGTCCTGGGAAATGTTTCTTCACATTCACCGGTGGTCAAACGATGTCATGGGCGAAAATGATCTCTCCTTTTGTCCAGGACTGTAATTCAATCATACAAATTATGTTTCACTGTCAATTAATGTTTCTAGTTTGAACAATAACTTGGAATGGTTTATTCCTGCATTTACATTTATTGTAAAATGACTAATAAAATCAATATTTTAAACCATTGTTAATATTATTATGATTATTGTTGTTACATTATATATAGGTTAGGGTTATGTGGTTCTGGATTATATATTTAGTCACATGTCCAAAACACAAAATCTATCTGATTATTTTAAAGTGGGTACATTTTCCAGGAAGACTGAAGATACCACTTTCCAGGACATTAACATAATGAACATTTAGAACAGTGTTTTTACCTATGATGGCTTATTAGAAACCTGCAAAATCGCACTGCATTTATTCATGAATTGCAAGAAATCTAGCAGCAGCTGGCTCCTATGACCTATAAACCAGTAAAGTCCCAATTCATCCTTTCACTGAAAATTGTACTGTTGTATATTGATCAAAATCCGTGACAGGAACTTGAATAAATACATAAATTCCAGCATTGTTGAATCCTACATTTCCCCTAATGTATTTAAAGAGCATCTTGCTGGCAGATCTTTTGTGATAAATAATCATGTCAGAGTCCAAAAAACAGGTTTTTGCTAAAAAGTCTTAAGACCCAGGCTGAAGTAACCGTGAACATGATTATTTTGTTCAACTTGACAAACAAAATTCCTCCGCAGACACAATTTTCATACATTTAATAACCTTTACAATGTGTATGTGATCCATCAGGCAGTCTATCCCCCTTCTTGATCTGATATCCACTTGTGTACAAAAGACCTACACCCTCCACATATACTGATAAACAAACATTATTCATGCTGCTCCCGCCTTAGTCGAATAACAACCCAAGAGATGAAGTGGCTTTCTGGTTCGATGCCAGCAGTGACTTGTTGTCCCTCTTCACCTTCACTGTCACTTTAAAGGAGCTGAGGCCCACACAGCCCTAAATGACCCCAGCTGAGAGACAAGTGTATGACGGCATATGGACAGGAGGAAAACAGCAGTAAGTGCAGGCTGTCATCTGTTGATGCTGCTCATAATTAGTGTGTAATCTCCCTGCTGACATGAGGCGCTCCTTGTGGGTCAGTACCTCTCTCCTGGTGTTTACATTAATGTATGTGTACAACTGTCAACTCAACACAAGTCTCTAAGACATTTCACACAATCACAGTCTCAGTCTCACGTTACTGTGTCTGAGAAGACATATATTTACATGAAATGACTGAGCACAGGCGTAACTGCAGCTTGGTAACTTTAACCAGATAAGATAGACCTTATCCTCAAAGGCAAAAATAAAAAGAAGATCAAAAAGTATATTCTGTTCATCGGTTGATTAACTTCTCAGGAGAATCAGTTATGTTGCATTAATAATTGCATTTATGGACCAAAATGGCATCACCATTAGAAGTTGTGATCATTGAATGTATCAATAGATAAGTAATGATTTATTGATTCTGTCTGTAAGTTAGAACAGGTTGCTGCACCATTTTTAATTAGAGGGTCCTCGTAAAGAATTCCAAGCTGCTGCAGACAAATACTTTTTATATTAACAGTGGTTTCCCTGGTTAGTTTCAAAGTTGGCACTACAGCAGCAGGAACGGTTTTAAATGTGAGGGAAGGGTTTTGAATCTAAACATTAAATCATCATCATTAGTCTATGCACTCAATTAAAGAAAAATAATCCAGTCATCACATTTAAATTTGATACACCCTATATAAAGAACAAAGTTAGACCACAATAACTCAAATCTGTATGTATATTTCTTGTTTATGTGCTTATATATTGACTTATTCACTCTCTTCCTCAGCTGGACAATCTCTCACCTGCAACATGTTTCATTAAAGTTGTTCATATACTAGAGGAATTTAATGAAACCCTGAAGTGGCAGCTACAAATGTGTGTATGGCTGTTGCATTGTGGTTGTCTAGACTACACATAGCACTTAGCTTGTTTGGGGACACAGATAATCAATGTTTGAAAAATGACAGCATCGGGGCACAAACTCTCCCTCGCAGCCTTGTTAGTAAAAGGGAGGGGTGAAGAAAGATCCACACATGCATCAACACTAAGACATGAGAGCAAACACTGGAGCATTCACTCCTTAATCACTGACATCAAACCTTGCTGACCTCTGACACCTCTGTCTCCGAGTGCCTTCCAGCACTGTGTTTCTGTTGATGAATAATAAAAAATCACATTAACTTTGATACGACACAGATGATCTTTTTCGCTGGCTTCAAATACATCTGGTGTGCTGTCATACTGCAGGTCCTTGAATGTTTTATGAATGTGGGTGTAGTTCAGTAAGGAATTGGAATCACATTATCTCTCTCTCTCTCTCTCTCGCTCTCTCTCTCTCTCACTGCATGGGCCTCTTTGAAATTATTTTCTCGAATTGTTGAGCCTTTGAGGTCCTCCCCACATAAACAATGACATGATAGGGTTTGTAAAGTGACACAGTTCACTACAGAGAGAAAAAACAGATCAGATGATGCTGTCCAGATGTGTTACAATGTGAAGCAGTAACTTTTTAAATAAAAGGCTCTTTTAAGCAGAACAATTGTGTGCTGTGTTGAATTTATGTGTATGTTTGGAATAACTACAGTAGAAAACTGGTGTAAATGTAAATGTAAATACATATGGTTTCTGTTAGAGTACAATGGTTGAAGGCTTTTAATTCTGAGGCATGAAATCTATACACACATCTATTAAACTATTTTATTTGTTTTCATTTTAGAAATAAAGGAGCTCCTGCAGGTCACTCTAGTACAATGCATCAGCTGGACACTGACAGATGTTCCTGAGGGATGCTAGCATAAGAAATAATCATTACCGTGTCTACTGCGCCACCTTATGGATCAACAGGCTACAGAACACTCAATTACCAGCTTATTAGGTACGCCTAGGAAACGCCTTTGCAACAATCCTTACAACAAATCTGTCGTTTGGAAATTGACTGTGTTATTTTATGCCACTGATTCTGAAAGTTGTGTGAGCATTTTTAAAAACGTAATGAATAAAAGGTTTACAGTAATAACACTTCATCATTAGTAAGAGACCCCTGCATGAAAGCTGTGATTGCAAATCAGGGTTATTCTACCAAATATTGATTTCTGAACACTTCCCATGTTAACATTAAACGTTAGTATTGTGTAAATGACACACTGGACCTTTTTTAGTATTTTGACGATTCTTTATTTTGCTCTAAATGACAATATTTTTACTTGGAATGTAGGAGTTATGTTGTCAGTAATTCATAGAATAATACAAAAATATTGATTTTACTCAAAAATATACCTTTAAATTTTAATTGTCCTCTTAATTCCTTCCAAGGGCTGTAAACATATATGTTTATGGCTTTGTTTGTTTCTGTTGGTTTTGCTTTGCACAGTACGTGATGAATCTGCCGACTCGTGCTGTGAAGCGAAAGTGCGCGTGACGGAGCGACGCTGCGTTTACGTGCTCCGGAGATTTCATCATTCTCCGCTCCTCGCGTCACGGTGGTCCATGCTTCTTCGTGGCGCGGCATCGGCACTGCTGAGGACCAGCACTGAGATTTCCTCCCTCCTCCCGGTGTCCACGGTCTGCTTCTTTCGGCAGTCGCTCCGCTACCCGCCCAGAAACAGGCCTTTTTCCACCTCGGTCTGTTTGTGTAAGAAGAAGCAGAGAAGCTTGTGGTTGCAAGTGGCGGAAGGACAAACCATGGACGGCAACATCGAAGAGATCCTCGCCCCGTTGAGGCTCGCTGTTAAAGAACAGGTAACGCCGACTTATCTCTTAGTCCCAACCGATAGTGACTAAAGCGGCTGCTCACGATTATTGCTTCTTTCTCAACCACTCTCGGCGTGTTAGCCTGACTGGCTAACCGGCTAACCCGACCGGCTGAGTGCTAGGCTGACAATGACTGTAGACAGCCGTTGCTTGATAGCAGCTAGCTGCTAGCTGCTAGCTGACAGGCATGCCCGCAGCCTTTGCCACGTTTCATTGCGCTGCTGCTGCAGCTGCAGACATTAGTGAGCAGGGTGGGGTTAAGTCAGGGGTGTCCAAACTCGGTCCTCGAGGGCCACAGCCCTGCTGGTTTTCCAAGCATTCATGCATTTGTGACTTCTGATTGGCTGAACACACCTGATCAAGGTGATCAGGTGTGTTCAGCCAAGGTGATCAGGTG
>JAUMTR010000012.1:16572698-16644620 GCA_032270685.1 Microctenopoma stevenorrisi
GGTGTGTTCAGCCAAGGTGATCAGGTGTGTTCAGCCAATCAGAAGTCACAAATGCATGGATGCTTGGAAAACCAGCACGGCTGCGGCCCTCGAGGACCGAGTTTGGACACCCCTGGGTTAAGTGGTTGGGCCAAGTTAGTGGTTCTGTTAAAAACCAAACATGGAAAAGCTTCAGGTGAATTGTAGTTTTTTTCTAAATGAAAGCCTGAAGCCACCTCTCTGTTTCAGGGGGACTTGGTGCGCCAGATGAAACAGGAAGGTGCCCCTGATGTGGATGTCACAAAAGCTGTGGCTGAACTGAAAGCAAGGAAGAGAACTCTGGAGGCCAAGGTAACCTATTAAAGTCCAGGTAAACTGGATTTAAAAAGATCTTGATGTAATACCAGTGAGTCACATTCAGTGACGTTTTGTGTCGGTGAGAAGAAACGTATGGAAACAGATTCTTTGTCACTGTGCTGTACTTGCAGCTTTAAAACTTGTGAACTACTACAAGACTGTTAAAATTACATCTTACCATATAAAAAAGATATGATAAAAAGTGTAATTTCCAGCTTGTATTGTGTGGCTGGATGTCTAAACATAGAACATATGTCATCTGAGCCAGTCGAGAATAAAATTATACGCCCAGACTGAACCACATCTTGGAGAAAAGCAGCTATACGCAAACTCAGTTGTATCAGAGAAAATTTTCTTTGCAGGAACTGGCACTACAACCCAAAGATGACATTGTTGACAGAACCAAGATGGAGGATACCCTTAAGAGGCGATTCTTCTACGACCAGGCCTTTGCCATCTATGGAGGTGAGGTTAACAGCGAATTTACAAGTGCATACACAAACATACGTAGTTTTCAAGCACTTGGTTACCATGCTGTAATGCTCCCACAGGTGTGAGTGGTCTCTATGATTTCGGCCCCGTGGGCTGTGCCCTGAAGAACAACATTCTGCAGGCCTGGAGGCAGCACTTCATCCAGGAGGAGCAGATCCTGGAAATCGACTGCACCATGCTGACCCCCGAGCCTGTCCTCAAGTAGGTGCTCTGTAATGCTTTTGTTGCAGATGTGACAGACAATGTTAAATGTACCAAAATGAATGATCTATCTCTATCCTGGCGTTTGGTGCCTGGTGGTTCCTAGAGTCAGCTACCAAGTGCTGAACTGTGGGTTTATTGACAGGCGTACAGTGATTCTGCGATTTTATGCATGGAAGCTGCCATATAGCAGCCTTCCATAGCCCGGTCGCAGAGACATATTTTTAATGGAATAAAGTATTTCAACTTTCTCCTGTGATAAATCTGATTTATTGTTTGTTAAATGGTTTTACCAGGACATCGGGACACGTTGACAAATTTGCTGACTACATGGTGAAAGATGTGAAGAATGGCGAATGCTTCAGGGCTGACCACCTTCTCAAAGGTATGCTATTGTATATACTATATTTAGAAACTTGGCTTCCACTGCTGTGTATACTAAAGATTATTCACAGCAGCAGAAGTCTTTGTACGTTTTCTATCTGTATTATTCATGGGATTCTGCAGAGGGACGCATGGATGTGGTCCAGACTTGTGCTGTCAGTGGCAGCGGCTGCTGATTGGCTGTCCTCTAAGTATCACTGTTGTGCCGGAGGGAGAATGGAAGTGGCTGGACCAGCAGAAATCACACGGTGCTTTCATAGCAATACAAGCTGCTACGATCACAGAGGCTGGATCTGTGCCAGAAAGCTGCAGGGAAATTTCTGGGACTGTGTGTGTGATGCAATAAAACTTTGTTCAATGTTCTGTCCTTCAGCCCATCTCCAGAAGCTGATGTCTGATAAGAAGTGTGCGGCAGAGAAGAAGGCTGAGATGGAGGAAGTAATCACTCAGGTCAGTGTTGACGGAGGGAAAATCGGTGACTATGTAGAACGCTTGTTGCTGACAAAGCTATAAACGATTTACTTGTTTTTGTGTGATATTTTCAGATGGACAACTACACCCAGCAAGAACTGACTGATCTCTTTGTGAAATACAACGTTAAGTCACCGACCACAGGAAATGATCTGACCGCTCCCATCTCGTTCAACTTGATGTTTCAGACGTCCATTGGACCAGGGGGGAATATGACAGGGTAAAATTCTCTGAAGATTTATTTTTCTATGATGCTGTAAAATGCTGTTGGGTGTAATTAAATGACTCTAAATCCACAGCTATCTGAGGCCTGAAACAGCTCAGGGAATCTTCCTCAACTTCAAGCGTCTTTTGGAGTTCAACCAGGGAAAACTGCCCTTTGCTGCTGCTCAGATTGGAAACTCTTTCAGGAATGAAATCTCTCCTCGATCTGGACTCATTCGCGTTAGGTGAGTATCCTGCCTTCTTTTTTACTAATTTTCATGCACTGTGATTTGTGAGATTTAACAAGAATGTAATCACTCTCCCACACAGAGAGTTTACCATGGCAGAGATTGAGCACTTTGTGGACCCATGTGAGAAGGTCCACCCTAAATTCTCCAATGTAGCTGACCTGGACATCATTTTGTATTCCTCCAAGGCCCAGACCAGTGGGCAGTCTGCACAGATCATGAGGCTTGGAGATGCTGTGGAGCAGGTAGAAAGCACAGAAGTAGACGTATATTAGCTATCATCTTTACTCGGGTATTACCAAACCTGAGTGATAGTAATTTTCACACAAACATATTTTACTTTTGGAAATTATTACAAGAGAATTGGTAAATGTCATCTTGAGTAATGTTGGTTTGTAACTAAAGTTATTAATTAATTTTGAGACTTTAATCATCAAATTCAGTATGTGAACTTTTTAGTAGTGCAGTAAGAACGAAGACAACACAGATGGAAATCTTTCATATGTGATGTAAAAAAGTTCAGAATAAAAAAAAATATTATGATGTTTGTGCTTTTTTGTCTCTTTCAGGGAGTGATCAACAACTCTGTCCTTGGATATTTCATTGGGAGGATCCACCTCTACCTTACTAAAGTCGGCATTGCCAAAGACAAGTTGCGTTTCCGACAGCACATGGACAATGAGATGGCTCACTACGCCTGTGACTGCTGGGACGCTGAAGCCAAAACCTCCTATGTATGCAGTGTTTCCTTGTGGCATAGGTGCATCGCCCTATGGGGGAGTTTGAATTCTAATGCTTGTGCTATATTTGCCTTTTACAGGGCTGGATTGAAATTGTAGGATGTGCTGACCGTTCATGCTTTGATCTAAAATGCCATGCACGGGCTACAAAGGTTCCCCTGGTTGCTGAGAAGCCTCTTAAAGAACCCATATCCTTAAGCTGCAGCGCTTATCGCTACAAAAAAAAACAACCTGGTCAGACATCTCAGAGATTCTATTGAGTGCTCTCATGTCTAATTGTTCTTCAGTCGTTCTCCTTAATTTCTCTGCACAAAGTTGTAAATGTTGTCCAATTTGAACCCAACAAAGGAGCCATTGGGAAGGCATACAAGAAGGAGGCCAAGATAGCCATGGAGTATCTGTCCGTTTGCGACGAATGCTTCATTACAGAACAGGAGCAGCTGCTGAACGAGTCTGGGTGAGTGCGACTGGTCGTCACACTCTACAGGGCAGTTTGTGCAGCTCCTAAGAAAGAGCAGTGTGTTTGCAAGTTCCAAAGCATGTTTGTTTTTCACTTTACAGAGAGTTCACCATAGAGACCGAAGGCAAGACGTTCAAACTCACAAAGGACATGGTCAGTGTGAAGCGGTTTCAGAAGACTCTGCACGGTGAGATCTGCATATTAAAAATGTGAGGAAAGCGATGATGAGACAAAGGCGACGGCTTCTCTAACACATAACCTGCGTTTGTCTTTGTTGCCCGCAGTGGAGGAAGTTGTTCCAAATGTAATCGAGCCTTCCTTTGGCATCGGTAGGATCATGTACACCATCTTCGAGCACACATTCCATGTCCGAGAAGGTGACGAACAAAGAACGGTAAGAATGTTAATCAGCACCATCAAGTTGGATATTTGAAGCTAATTTCATTAAGACTATATCACAGAAAAAGTCCAAAAAGTCTGACCATACAGAGTAGATAAGAGGTCAAGTACTGATACAATTAGAATGATGTCATCATTTGGCATCACACACACTCCATTTGAACATGTGCATTTTTTCTGGGTTAGTGAAGTTTGCTGGTTATCTGAAAAAACACGTGTTCTCTTTCCAAAGTATTTCAGCTTTCCTGCTACTGTAGCTCCATACAAATGTTCCGTCCTGCCTCTCAGTCAAAACCAGGAATTTGTGCCGTTTGTAAAGGAACTATGTAAGTACCCACACAGCAATATTAGATACTACTATTTGTCTAAAGAGAAGAGATGTTCTAGACTGCTTTTTCTTCTTCGCTCTAAGCTGAGGCATTGACCAGGAACGGGGTGTCCCACAAAGTCGACGACTCTTCGGGATCCATTGGAAGGCGCTACGCCCGGACAGATGAGATCGGAGTGGCGTTTGGCATCACCATCGACTTTGACACTGTGAACAAGACGCCTCACACAGCTACTCTGAGAGACCGAGACTCAATGAGACAGATCAGGGCAGAGGTACACATATACACAAATGTCTTTTACTTTTCTTTTTTCTTCACAAACATTCTGCCTTTTTCCAAAAATAACGTCTGTAATAATTGTAAATGGCTACAAAACCAACCAGAATAATTTAGGGACAACCTCTCTGCCACCCTCCAGAAGATTGGCACAAAGCTTGTGTTCAATGCGCATAGCGACATAGTGCTTCACTTGTGTTTTGGGGTTGAGCACTGCCCTGCGTAATGGTTATGGTGTCTGCTGGTGTGCTGTCACTATGTAGAAGGCAGCAGACTGTTAATGCCTGCATGTAGATGGGTTAATGTTGATAACCGTTAACACCATTTAACACAATCACTCTGTCCTCAGGTCAGCGAGCTACCTGTGATTATTCGGGATTTGGCCAATGGCGCATTGACCTGGGGGGAAGTAGAGAGCAAGTACCCCATCTTTGAAGGACAGGAGACAAGCAAGAAGGACACAATCGAGGAGTAACTCTGACTGCTCTGCCAGTTGCTCCATGAAAACACAGACTTGCTACGTATGCATCACCTGGAGGGATATTGTGATAAGCAACTGTATAGTGGTGCACCGAGCCCTTCTGTCATGTATTCATCATATCTCACAAATATGTGTGGAAAAGCTTGCACAGGATTTTTGTTTCTTCTGAGCAACATTTCATCCATGTATGACCATGTCGATATGTTTTAAAAGGGAGAAAATGTAATCGGGTTGTCCGTGGAAGGAGGCTTCCACCAGTCCACTTTTCAGGCAGATTGGATTAAGATATTTAACTATTTCAATAAAAACCGCCAGCACTTACTGGACATGCACATACGATCTGTGTTTTCTGTCAGGTTTTCAGTGCTGTGGGTTCTGTTAGTGACGTATAGAGTCTACGGTGGCAGCCACGCAGCTCAGAGTCTTCAGGTATTTATAAAACATATTTCTGTTCTGCAAAACTAAGAACAGCACAGTAAGTGGCCACAGGTCTACTTCATAATGTATTTTATCCAGTCAGCAGTTGTGAGCAAGTGTCTTATAAATCTGTACTTAAAGTGTTTTCCAAAACTAATGATATATGAACTTATTGGATAACACCAAGGCTGCAGACCAACAACAGAGGAAAGTTTACACGTGGCTCATGGCTGCGAGGGCAAATGTTACATTTTATTTATGTATAATATGTTGGGAAGGAAGATGACTAGGGCTCTAAAGGGTTTTATTACATGTTTCAATGACCCAATGTCTGTTAATTGTTTCAGTTTCACATCTTGTTTCAAAAATAAAAAATGCTATTGGGGTGAACTGGGGGTCCCAGTAGCCCCGCCCAGTACACTATGAGGTGCAAACCAAAGCTGTATCAACTTAAAGATGGACTAAGAGACTGCTATTTCATATTTTATTTGTTTATAGCTGAATTAAGGTTTGTATGAGTTTCCTGGATGATGCAACAGCCAGCTCTGGTTTCATACAGACTGTGAGAAGAAACAGGCCCCTCCCTGACTCTGCATAAAGTCAGAAGAGAAGTGAAAAGAGCTTAGTTCAGAGTAGACCCACAGCTGCTGTGTGTGCACGGAGCATTGTGTGCGCGTTGAGATGGAAGAAGTGCTGGCGCCTTTAAGAGCGGCTGTGAGGGAACAGGTGAGTCTTTTGTGCAGGTGAAGAACGCATCACGAAAGTGAAATCTCTGCCCGGTGCAGGCTGATGTATGATTTAAATACGCGTTTGATAATATTTATTTTCATTTCATGTTTCCACTTTGCACTTATTTGCTTTATTAATCACTTCATGCTTTCTGTAGTTAATTACACAATAACCCATGCCTTATAGTGAATGACTACTTCCTGACAGGTCGAATCCACCCATTGACATCTGCTTCAACTTCTCCTTCCATGCGCTTAAAATCATTGTGCTTTTTTTTACTGCAGTTGTCTCCAACAACAGTATTTTGGTTTCAATTGTATATTTACTGAACTAATAAGATGCAAAAGTAAAGAAGGGGATAAAAGGTGTGAAGAAGAGTTGTGATGTGATGTTATTTTTCTGCAGGGTGACTTGGTGGATGAGTTGAAGGAGAAAGGCGCCTCAGAGCAGGAACTGAGCAAAGCGGTTGCAGAGCTCAAAGCTCGGAAGAAGATTCTTGAAGCAAAGGTAAGAATCTCGCACCCACGTTAGTTTTTGTGTTAACATGCTAATTTCATGTAGTCTTAGAATCTTATACCATCTTGTGTATGTCCTCACTTCTAGGAGCTGGCTTTGCAGCCCAAAGATGACACGGTGGACAGAGTGAAGATGGAGGACACCTTAAAGCGGAGATTCTTTTATGACCAGGCTTTCGCAATATATGGAGGTAAAATACTCAAATTATTGTCCAGGAGACGAGGAATCCCCCAGCAACACTGGTGGCTCTAAATACGGCTTGTTCCTCAGGCGTGAGTGGCCTCTATGACTTTGGACCGGTTGGCTGCGCACTGAAGAACAACATCTTGCAGGTATGGAGGCAGCACTTCATCCAGGAGGAGCAGATCCTGGAGATTGACTGCACCATGCTGACCCCCGAGCCTGTCCTCAAGTAGGTGACAACACATGACTCAGAAAGTGCAAATTCAATTGGCAAAGACTTGTCTTCAAACATGCTGCCGTTCTCAGGACGTCTGGGCATGTGGATAAATTTGCTGACTACATGGTAAAAGACTCCAAAACTGGAGAGTGCTATCGAGCTGATCACCTCCTCAAAGGTACCTTTCATGATTTCAAACATTCAAAGGAGCCACGTGTAGTCCAGTCTTCTTTTGACCTTCTACAGTTTTCGGATGATCATCCAACATGAAACTAACTAACATAAGTGTGGGACAAACAAACAGACACGTCCTTAGGCCAGATAGTTACTGGCTGATTTATGTGAAACCTGCATGCCAAAAAACCTCAGACTCAACCTGCATCCAGATTTTCTCCTCATTTCCAGTTAGTTTCCGCAGAACTAGTTTAAACGTGTCCTCGGGGCAGCTGTAGATAGAGAGGAGGCGGGGGTGTGGTATAGATCTTGAGGCTTTCACACAAAAACACATTATTATATTTCAATGTATTTGTTAAATGACTCAACATGAATGTTTTCCTGAATTACTGTAACCAATAAAAATAAGGTGTTTGCTTCCTCACAGCCCACTTAAAGAAGCTGACGTCTGATGAGAAATGCTCATTGGAGAAGGTGAAGGAGATGGAAGAGGTGATCACCCAGGTGAGAGTGACGCTGGCTGTCACACTGCTGACACCTGCTGGTAGAGAAAGGCTCATCCAATGCATTGCTGTTGTCTTTCAGATGGATAACTACTCTCGACAGGAGTTGGCTGATCTCTTTGTGAAATACAACGTTAGGTCTCCCTCCACAGGCAATGACCTCACGCCTCCCATCTCCTTCAACCTGATGTTTTAGACGTCCATCGGGCCAGGAGGCAACGTGCCAGGGTATTAATCAGCATTTTTTTAAGTGTCTCATATAGTACAAAAAATAAATTTGCTGTATTGAAATTGTGTCAACTGATTGTTTCTGTGCAGCTATCTGAGGCCTGAAACAGCTCAGGGCATGTTCCTTAACTTCAAGCGTTTATTGGAGTTTAACCAGGGAAAACTTCCATTCGGGGCTGCTCAGATCGGTAACTCCTTCAGGAACGAGATCTCTCCGCGCTCTGGACTCATTCGCGTTAGGTAATTAGAAATCCGCAACACATTGTGTACAGATTATAACAAATCCCCTTAAAACAAATCCCCTTCATGCAGAGAGTTTACCATGGCTGAGATTGAGCATTTTGTGGACCCAACTGAGAAGGTTCATCCTAAATTCTCCAATGTGGCCAATCTGGAGATCATGTTGTTCTCATCCAAAGCTCAGACCAGTGGACAGTCTGCACAGATCATGAGGCTGGGGGACGCTGTGAAGCAGGTATATGTTATTACATTCTTACTGTGTGTGTTGTGGGCACAATGAGCAGCCTGTAATCGTAATCATTGTCAGATCTTAGTAGTTAGTGTGATCACGGTGATATGTTTTAATCTTGTTTCTGTTTTCTGCAGGGAGTGATCAACAATTCAGTGCTGGGTTACTTCATTGGGAGAATCTACCTGTATCTGATTATTGTAGGACTGTCCAAAGATAAAGTGCGTTTCCGTCAGCACATGGACAATGAGATGGCTCACTACGCGTGTGACTGCTGGGATGCTGAGTCCAAAACCTCCTATGTAAATCATGTCTCTTTTATTCAACCAATTTGTCCTGTTTTACTCGGAATCTTCATGGTTGTTTCTCTCTCTCAGGGCTGGATGGAGATTGTGGGCTGTGCTGACCGCTCCTGTTATGACCTCTCTTGTCACTCCAGAGCCACCAAAGTCCCCCTAGTGGCTGAAAAGTCTTTAAAAGAACCAATATCCTTCTGTTGTACAGGTCCAAAAACATGTACTGTATCATAGTCCTGTAATAGAAATGGAGAGTGCTCTCCTTACTGAAATGTTCCTCCTTAACGTCTTCTCACAAAGTGGTAAATGTTGTTCAGTTTGAGCCTAACAAAGGAGCCATAGGCATGGCCTACAAGAAAGATGCCAAGGCAGTTCTGGAGTTCCTGGCGGTGTGTGATGAATGTTACATCAGTGATCAGGAGAAGCTTCTCTGTGAATCCGGGTAATTGCTGACAACACTGTTCACTACCTCACAAACTGTGGATGTGCTTCCCTTAATATGTCAGTCTAATCTGACGTTGATTGTTTATCTCTTCAGAGCGTTTAGCTTTGTGACAGAGGGCAAGACGTTCACTCTGACCAAAGACATGGTCAGTGTCAGGAGGTTTCAGAAAACCCTGCACGGTAAGAGATCACATTAAACCTGCTTTGTACTCGTAGAGTTGAAGATCTATAGGAAAACAGCTGTCTGTGTTTTTCCCACAGTGGAGGAAATTGTTCCCAATGTAATTGAGCCTTCGTTTGGCATCGGCAGAATCATGTACTCTATCTTCGAGCATTCATTCCGCATCCGGCAGGAAGATGAGCAGAGGACGGTAAGCTTCAAAACAGCAGTCTTATATCAGTGAGAATACTGTTTTTACTTTTCATGGTACTTTTGTAATTAAAGGTTTATTTCTTATGCAGTATTTCAGCTTCCCTGCTATGGTAGCTCCATACAAATGTTCCATTCTTCCTCTGAGCCAAAACCAGGAGTTTACACCATTTGTCCAACAGTTATGTGAGTATGTTATGAGTACTACTTTATTGAAAGGAGCAGTTTGACATTTCTGCTAAAACACATATCTGTCAATCTAAAACTATAGCCAGAGTGCAAGTAGTAGGAAACAGCTAGTCTGACTGCAAAGGTAACAAAAACGAGCACCTCAAAGTAACCAATAAAGTAAAAAATCACAAATCTTCCTTGTATGGGCGATAGAGAATGAAAACTGATGGAAGAAAAGACCAAAGGTTCCTTTACTCTGTATTTGTACAAATTAATTCAACAAGTCTTCTTCATGCTACGCTAAGCTAACTGCAACTAGATTTTGCTTAATAATAACAATTTAAGGCTTGATCTACTCATCAATGTTGAAACTATGATTTTCATTGAATCACAAAATATTTCTGTATGCCTTCTACAACTTACGGAAGATGATTAGGGCCATAACTTATAACTTGAGTTTTGTGTTCAATTAATTCTGACTTGAATTTCAGAATTCTGAGAAAAAAATCAGAATTCTGGGAATAAAGTCAGACGCTGAATTTATTCTCAGAATTCTGGGAATAAAATGAGAATTCCGAGAAAAAGTCAGAATTCTCAGAAACAAGTGAGAATTCTGAGACTAAAGTCAGAAATTTGAGATTAAAATAAGAATTATGACTTTAATCTCAGAATTCCGAGAAAAAGTCAGAATTCTCAGAATAAAGTGAGAACTCTGAGAATAAAGTCAGAACTCAAATAATATTTTCACGGTGGCCCTAATCCTCTTCCGTAACAACTCATCCCTTCTAACAAAGAAGTATTTTTCTTCTTTCAGCTGAGGCGATGACCAAAAATGGTGTTTCTCTTAAGGTGGATGGCTCCTCAGGCTCCATCGGGAAGCGCTACGCCAGGACTGACGAGATCGGAGTGGCTTTTGGCGTCACTATCGACTTTGACACACTGAACAAGACGCCTCACACAGCGACTCTCAGAGACCGAGACTCTATGAGGCAGATCCGGGCCGAGGTAAAATATGATGCCACCACACTGGTAATTAATGAAGTGACATTTTTGGCGTTTTGGAATAACTTAGAAAATTCTGGTGCAGGTGAGTGAGTTACCTGGGATGGTTCGAGACCTGGCTAACGGCACCTTGACGTGGGCTGAGGTGGAGAGCAGATATCCCATGTTTGATGGACAAGAGACCAGCAAGAAGGAATAATTGACCAGGTTGTCTACTGTACCAGGGGCTATGTTGCAAATAAAAATTTAAATATAAATGTAGTCATGCGGCTTAAAACAAAAATGTTATAGAAAGCAAAGTAAACGTGGATGCACCATATACTGTATGTTGAGTGAGCTTTAGAAATAAACTTCTTACTTTTACATGTTTGACTGCTTCGTGTTTTCAGCTGCAGTTACACCTCTGAACACCACTTGTTTACTTTGTGATGTTGTCACTAGTTGGTGTCATCATACAGCCTTTTGTTCATTGTAGAATTTCAGGGATGGACATTTGGCCCCAGCTAAAAATTGCATCAGACTCAGACACAGAAAACAGAGAGGCGGTCTTCTAATTTTACATACAGTAAATGTAAAGTAAGTTCCTAATGTCGTCATAGTATCTTTGCTATTTCATAGGGTTTCCTCTTTCCATATAAGTACTTTTCTACAGTTGAAATTCTAACTGACATAAAAACAAAGACAAAAACAGATCCACAACCTGTTTAGTTACACTTGGTTATCCCTGTGCTGCTTCATTTTCTAGATAGAAGAGGTTGTAACATGCCAACGTTAAAGATACTAACAGGGTATTACTCTGCTTTAACAGTGCTTTTGTTTCACCCCTTCTGTGTCAGTGGTCAAAGTATAAATACATCCTGTCACCGTTAACTGGTGGTAGCTCCTCCCAGGGAGTCAGTGGGACCTGCAGCCCACCCTGTGCTGTGTAGGCACAGATCTGGTTAACATTGCATTGCATGTTTTTTTTAAACACTGAATTTTAACGTGTTTTTCCTCTTTGAGCGAATTGAAAAGTTTTGCGTCATAGTACGTTTTTCAGGCTCGCAACTGCTGCTCCGACTCAAGGTCAGTATCGCAACAGGTGCTACAGAGGACAAACTGAAGTGCACGACCGTGTGGCATTTCAACAGCAGCCATCTCCAGGAGACTGTCAGGAGCAAACACAGTTTTTAAAATGTAGGTTATCATTCATACCCTGATGTGTGGGGGCTGTTGTTAGGATACATGACAAACTCTGTGTTACAAAGAATATAGGTGTTTAGCACGCACACTACTACACAAAAGTTTAGAGGACAGAGGGTATTTTTAGTTAAAAATAGAGGCTGCTCCACTTTGTTTTGGTGAAATACCTCTGAATTCTAATCAGTGACAACTGATCGACAAGAGTTTGACCTCCACTGATCTTTCATTGATTCTCTGTCGAGAAATTCAGACAGATAAAACTTTATACTTTAAATATGCAAGACCCATCATTCCAGGCAACAAATGTTGTGTTCATTTGTCTGCTCTCCAGTGATTCAGGAGGTGTTACATGTGTGTTTTCTGCTATTTCAGACGTTAAACATGTTTAACCTGTGTTTGTATTGTGTTGTTCAGGCGCACCATGGGAGTTAAAGCTGCACTTCCCAAATATGAGATCTATTGCTACAACGTGGTGCTGTGTCTAGCCATGTTCTGGGCCACCAGCTGGATCTTTGAGGTGTCCAGTTGTGAGTACTCTGACACAGATGAGAAAAAGTAACCTTGTGGTAACTATCAATTATGTCTCACATCTTATGTTATAAAGGTTTTAGATTGAAAATGAACAATAATTAAACATCATCTTGACTGTGTCATTAAAAAACAACTCTTCATTTTTTGAGTAATAAATAATCATTATATGATAACAGTGATCCTTAGGTTGAGACATACTATAAGTTATATATTATATCTCCTGTAGTACCGTCTTCTGCAGACAGCATAATGTGCGTTACTGAGCGAAGCCCCTGTGTGAGTGAGGACTTTGAACTATGTCGATCATGCAGAGATCAGGTGTCAGTATTAATGTCACAGAGCAGAAGAGGAAAATAGACCCTGACAGTGCGTATTGTTAACTTCAGTGTCACATCTTCATTCAAGGATAAGACAATCTAATAACAAAGAAACAGGTTACATTAAGTTGAAAAAGCTCCACTCGCATACTGAATTTTAATTATTATGTTGCAGTAATCTAGGAGACAGAAAAGTCTTTTTTCACATACTCAATATCTCACCTTTTCCTATTATAGCCAATGCACACAGAAAGACTTTCAGAACCAGTGTGAAGCCGGGGTGGTACTACTTTGGCAGGAAAATGGTGAGAGAATGTTCATAGGGTATCAAAACACATTTCATGGCAGATATTGGTTGCTGCATGCTGTTTGCAGCTGTCATTTTATCCTCCATGCTTTACAGGACACTGCTGATTTTGAGTGGATGATGTGGTTTTCCACATTCAGAGAGCACATCCTGTTTGCTCTGTCTGGTCACGTGCTGTTCGCCAAGATCTGCTCCATGCTGGCTCCACAGGTGCATCTGATGAACGGATTTATTGATTCACAGTCCAGTAATAGTAGTAATAACAAATCAGCGGCATTGCAGTGGGTTAACTGTAATGAGTTTTAACTTTGTTCTCTGAATACATTCAGACATTTCAAAGCCTCTGTGTCACAATTTTTTTTAACAACATTGTACAGGAGCTTTTTATGGCGTCAACAGATAATGAATGTGCCCAGCTGGAAAAATTAGGACTGAGCATGATGGATGGAGTGTAGAGTCAAAGAAAGAACAGACATTTAGACTTTAGGCCAGTTTGGTTGAGTTAAATGTATTGTCTCATCTTGAGTGCAAATTTTACACAACATGCACTGAAATGTTTTTGTCTGGTTATAAAATTATTAATTATTGTATATGGTGTATTGTGACGTGTGTCATTGTTATTCCTGTAAGATTGCACTTGGTCATGGAGCAACACTGTTTCTCTCCCCCACAGTACAGGTCCCTGGTGTACATGGTGTATGGACTGCTGGCTGTGTGGACCAGTATGGGCTGGACCTATGTCACCCTCATCCTGTCTCACTGCATCCTGCTCTACAGCATCTCCCTAGTGAAAATCCGCTGGCTTTGCTTTGTCACTGGGCTTTGTACGCTCGCTACATTTAAGTGTGAACCCTTTGTGTCATGGCAGGTAAACTGATGTCTGTAAATAAAACGTAATATGCACAGTTTTTGATGTGAAAGTAAAAAAGTATTGTGAGATATTTCTTTTTTTATTAGGCTCGTTTTGTTGAAGGGGACTTTGAGCTGCGTCACATTCTCTTCTATGGGGGGTGTGGCTTTACGATCATGCGCTGTATGAGCTTTGCTCTGGAGAACTGTGAAAGAAAAGATGGAAACTACAACATCCTGGAGCTGCTGAAGTACAACTTCTATCTCCCGTTCTTCTATTTTGGACCCATTATGACCTTTGATAAATATTATATTCAAGTGAGTTAAACTAAGCTAATTTTCAGTCATCCAGCTGCTCCACTTAAGGCACAAAATGTCATCACATTTTACTGAAAGGGATTTTAAACAATTTTCATTTGTTAGTACTCCTTTGTTTATTGTGTAATCCTACTGTGCGTGTGTGTAGTGTTGCTACCAGTTGTATATAGGACATTTACGCTGTCCCATTGGAAGTTAGTTTGGAGGCTAGGGGAGCTAAAACTAGCGTTTTAGAGACAGACGAGCCTTCCAGACTGTCCTTTGAGTCTATCTGTCATGATTTGTAGTCTTAAAGCATCCATACTAATTAAATATACTGATCTTTGCATCAACAATGAAACTTTTTCATGAGATTTAATACAGTAACGTCATGGTTACTGTCTCGGGTTTGTATCTGTTGCCCCCTGCAGGTCAACAAGTCAAACCTGACTAGGAAAGAGTGGGAGATGTGGAATATCAGCATGCAGGGTCTGATCCACCTGGGAGTCATCATCGTAGTGGACATCCTCTTCCATTTCATGTACATCCTCACCATCCCCACTGACATGAAGCTGCTGAGGCATCTCTCTGATTGGGCTCTAGGTCTGTGCAGCTTCACTGCAATTGCTGCATTCAATATTTGACAAATTTGCCATGTTAATTACAGCAGACTTGACAGGTTTGGCGCAAACTATCATTTTACACATATTCGTAGGTGATTAAACTATGTTGAGTTAATTGAAAAAACCATTTAGTGATGAAATAAGTAATGTGACTGCATTGTTTCCAGTTGGTCTAGCCTACTTTAATTTGGTGTATGACTGGGTGAAAGCAGCTGTAATGTTCGGAGTCATCAACACACTAGCCAGACTGGATCATCTGGACCCACCCAAGCCGCCCAAATGCATTACTATGCTCTATGTGTTTGCTGAAACGTGAGTTGCATTTGCACAGCTTGATCCCATTTCTGCATTACACTTGTTATAAATTTGTAAAATGAAATCAGCTTTTCTGTCAACATAGGCACTTTGACAGAGGAATCAACGACTGGCTGTGCAGGCGAGTGCCTCAGAAAGACCAATACATTATTTACATCATTTCTAGGTTCTGATAGAGTGTCATTTCCTATAGATATGTGTATGACCACCTGGGTGGAAAGCATGACAGTGTAGTGGAGGAACTGGTTGCTACGCTGTGCACCTTTGGTGTCACCACCCTCTGGCTGGGACCCTGCCAGGTGGTGCTGGTCTGGGCTTTCTTTAACTTTTTTGGTATCAACTTTGAACTGTGGACGGCCAAGTTTTTCTCCATGGAACCTTTCGCTTCTTTCGAGGTGGTTTAATGGAGATAAAGTTTCAAATTGAATACTGAAAGAAATGCTTTTTCTTCATTGAAAACTGTATTTCTGTTGACAGATCACACTGACAGATGCAATGTCACGCCGGATCAGAGCCATCTTTAATTCGTTCAACTTCTGGTGCATTGTGTTGTACAACGTCCTCGCCCTAAACAGTTTGGATTTTGCCAAGTTGGTTGCCAAGAGGCTACTTCTCAAAGGTGATTTTACATGGGTTTCATTTTTTTTACAAACTCTATGAACCATTAACTTGTGATTTTTCTCACTTTCCCAGGCTTCCCCATAACCACCATCATCGTTATTTTTGTGACCTACTGCCTGATTCAAGTGATCAAGGAGCGAGAGAGGAGACAGGCCCTGATTGATGATCCAGAACCTCCTGTCTCACCTGCAAATGTAACCACCAGTCCCACCTGGACTGCAGCTATGCCTGCTGCTGCTACAGATCCCAGCAAGGATAAAGCAGAATAGACATTTACTGTTTGCCTAATAATGTACAATAATCAAGGGCATACCAGCCAATCGTATTATTAATATTATTTAGATTTTATAATATGATGTTGTAATTCAGCTGGTTTTAAAAACATCATTAACTGTAAATGTCTAAAAGAGAAAAATATTTCCTGATCAAGGATGATTAAACCTGTAATGTACAGTACACTGTCAAAAAAGAAATAAGTCACTGTTAAAGTGAGCAACAGCACTGTAGTGAAATGAAAGTAAATGTCTGCCATCATTTCTTTTAGTGTGGTGAGGATAATGATTCTGTGATATACTCATCACACTGGCGATATTAAAATGTTTATAAAGAGTGTTTCTGATGGAGTTAAATACAAGTGTGTGTGGATTGTGTGAGTGTTGTGTCCTGACGTTTGGGGTGTGAGATATTTCTGTAACATCACATCAGCAGTTTGCAGATTAATTCCTGCTTAATGCCATGACACTGGAAACAATTTTAACACTAAGCAGTGGAACAGCTGCCGTCATGTCCGCGGTGAATCACCACCTGGACCTGAACAGTTTAACAAAAGATATTTAGCGATATTAAAAATGGGATATGGTTCCATTTCTAAACTGTGAATAAGATCAAATTTAATTTAGCTACAATCATTTGAATTGTGTTATACTGTTTTTAAAACTTTCATAATACCTGACTAACATCTAAGAAATATATAAATCTATAAAAAGACACAAATATTCGAAACAGTAGGGCCCTGCGGCTTTTATCCAGAGACCCGTATGATCACAGGTTGTGTGAATATACAATAAAGTTAAATCATGTTCAGCACATTGCAGATAGACTCTAGTAATTGTAGTAATAGCCAGTAGCAACATGAGAGGGTGATACTGTTGCTCTGATGATGATGACTCAGGCACAGTGACCCCCCCACTCCCCACCTCACCCTATGACTCAGGGTCCTACTTATCTGTATGTCTGAAGCCATGTGTCAGCTGTCTAAGAGTGGGTGGATGACCCTAAGGAGTGGTTAGGGGCGGGGTTAGAGGTGGGCAAGGGGACTGAAGCGTCAATATTCCATTTCATCTTTCAGAGTGAAGCCCCTAGATTCACGCCAAGCATCCAGTCTATAAATAACCTACCAGTTGGAGCTCAGTTGAAGGGTCTGGACAGCTGAGACAGTAGGCTGCCCTAAGGTTCATCTGAAGTGGGCTAACGGCAGACTGTCTGTGTCTCTGAATCCTCCTGTGTGACTAGAAATTGGAGCTACTCTACTAAGAACATTTTATTTCACTTGCAGCCTCAGAAAGGCTCTTCTTCCCACCAGGAACGATGGCTCTACCTATAAACCCCGTGGACGAGCCCAGGACGTACCAGCAGACTCTGCTCCAGGACGGCCTGTACGACTTGTTAGAGAATGACAAGCTGGTAGACTGTGTGTTGAAGATCAAAGACAAGGAGTTCCCCTGCCACCGGCTGGTCCTGTGCGCCTGCAGCTCGTACTTCCGCTCTATCATTCTGTCTGACCAAGAGGAGAGCAAAAAGAAAGAGATTGTCCTTGAGGATGTGGAGCCCGGTGTCATGGGACTCATCCTGAAGTATCTGTACACCTCCAAAATCAATGTGACAGAGCAGAACGTCCAGGACATTTTTGCTGTGGCCAACATGTACCAGATTCCTTCCATTTTCACAGTGTGTGTCACTTTTCTACAAAAGCGCCTCAGCCTCAGCAACTGCCTGGCTATCTTCAGGCTTGGCTTGATGCTGGACTGTCCCAGGTTGGCTATCTCTGCCCGAAACTATGCCTGTGAGCGCTTCCAGCTCATCTCCAGAGATGAAGAATTCTACCAGTTGCTCCCGAGTGAGATGGCAGCCATTTTAGCAAACGACAACCTGAATGTAGAGACAGAGGAAGCAGTGTTTGAGGCTTTGATGAACTGGGTGTCCCGGGACCCTGAAAGTAGAGAGAAAGAGCTGCCGGGTTTGCTGGATTGCGTACGCTTGCGCCTAGTCAATGAGGACTATCTGAAAGACAAAGTTGAGAAGCACAAACTGATCTCTTCAAATCCTGAGTTGCAGCAGAAGCTCCAGCTAGTTAAGGATGCTCACATTGGGAAAATGCCAGAGGTTAAAAAGACCAAAAGCAAAACGGAGGCTGGCGCGGCAGAAAAAGATGGAGAGAGTGAGGATAAAGAGGAGGAGGAGGAAGAAGGTCTCCTCCCAGGAATCCTGAACGATAACCTGAGATTTGGCATGTTTATGCGGGATTTGATACTGATGGTGAACGACATGGGTACCGTGGCTTACGATCCATCAGCGAACGACTGCTTTGTCGCATCGCTCTCCACGCAGATTCCCAAGAACCATGTCAGCCTGGTCACCAAGGAGAACCAGGTCTTTGTGGCAGGAGGATTATTCTTTGATGAACAGAACAAGGAGGATCCACTCTGCTCCTATTTCCTGCAGGTAAGAGAGACAATAAACAAACTTCTTTTAACTCACTCTCCATTTCATTAGTTACTTAGCGTGGAGCCAAAATGTGTCAAAATGTCTTCATTTTCAATTTAAAGATAACAAAATTGTAGGCAGGAGACATCATAAAGATAATATTTAGCAAGATGTACATGTGTTTGCATTATGGTATGTACTACAATACATGGTGTAAGCATATCCTATTCAAAAATGTTTGGCTCTTCTGACCTCAGTATGACCCAGTCAGTGCTGATTGGCTGGGGATGCCGCCCCTCCCCTCTCCTCGCTTCCTGTTTGGGCTAGGTGAGGCTGAGAACTCCATCTTTGTTGTGGGAGGGAAGGAGATGAAGGAGCAGGAGCATACAATGGACTCAGTTTTGGTCTATGACAGACAGTGAGTGCATTTTTTAGCTCATATATATTAAATCTGAAATCATCTGCTGTTATTAGGGCTGAATTCTACTTAATTCACACATTTCTTCTGCAGGTCTTTCAAATGGGGTGAATCAGAGCCTGTTCCTTACCCAGTCTATGGACATGCAACAGTGTCCCACAATGATGTTGTGTATGTTATTGGAGGAAAGGGAGAAAACAAGTAAGTATATGGTGTATTCAAATTTTTTTCCAGCTGTGGCAGATAGAGGATTTAGGATTCAAAGGTCACATAACTGAGACGAATGAGGCACTCTTTACTTTTACGTTCTCTCTTATGAACAGGAGCTGTCTAAAGAACGTGTGTGCATATGATGCAAAAAGGTTCGAGTGGAAGGAGTTAGCGCCCATGAAGACTGCACGCTCCTTATTTGGAGCCACTGTTCATAACAACGAGATATATGTGGCAGCCGGAGTCACTGACAATGGGCTAACAGACTCTGTGGAGGTGTACAACATCGCCACCAACAAGTGAGTTCATCAAAAAGTCAAACGTGACTGAAAAGAGTGAATAAAAAGATGTAATAATAATATATAGCCTAGGTTTCCTACTGAGCTCAAATACGTTGTACTAAACTTTTGTTCATTTTTTATTGTTTGTTCACATTTTTCAGGTGGTCAGATTTCACAGTGTTTCCCCAAGAGCGTAGCTCTCTACACCTGGTGTCTTTGGCTGGTTTGCTGTATGCTGTAGGAGGTTTTGCCATGATGCCCTTGGAGGACAAAGATGAGCTTGTTCCCAAAGAGATAAATGACATCTGGAGGTGGGTCACAGTTCTTTTAATCCAGACATTCTTGCACTGTGATGAACAACACAAAGGTAATTAACCGTAGCAGGTGATATTACAGAGACTAAAAATAAAATCACCTGGGTTCAAGACTGTAGTGCCAATTTCTAAGGTGGCACAGATAGTTTCTTAAAGTAACATGTAATCTGCAGTAATCGTTTAGCCTCAAACCATTGTATATTGTTGCACATGATCCTGAAAAAATGGCTGGCAAGACGGAAATTAAAGTAAACACAATATTTGGTTTTTAATTTAAATTGTACAAAAATTTACAATATATATATATATATATACTGATTCATGACAATTTATTGCCTGTTAACCTTATCAGGTACGATAAGACAGAAAAGCAGTGGAATGGGATCCTCAGAGAGATCCAATACTCTTCAGGGGCCACTGTTCTTGGGGTCCGTCTCAATAGCCTGCGTCTCACCAAGATGTAAATCCACCTCCAGTTCTTGTTTGTCAACAGTAATCAATGCTTGAGACCGCAGCACTGTGTTACAGCAGTCCAAGGACAGATCCAACTAAGATCGAGGTCACACGAACATCTGACTCTCGACTGAGTGTGTTTTGCTTACTGTATTTTGGCTAAATGTAATTGTTACATTTCTGTTTTGATTGAAGATTTTTTTTATATATATTAACAGTCTGTAGCCTGCTGACATGTTATGAAAGTAAATTAAAGTATACAACACTAAGAACGGTTTATTTTTCTAATCATAGAAAATGTATTGGTTGTAAGGTTGTGTGTTTCCCAACAGCAAAGTGGTAATGTTTGACCCTTTACAAACCCACACTGAGACAGGATACAGTTAAAAAAAGAAAACAATTCATTTCAGTTTCTGGACATGAAACAGAAAAAAAAACACAGTACACATCTCTATTTGTAATAATATATCTATGCTGTTTAATATTGAAATGATTTAATTACGCTGTATTGTGTTACAGACAGTAAACACTAGTCAATAATACAATAAAAGACATAAAATACAGTCTAATGTATTAGCACCTCTAGACACTATTGTCCTTGTACTGTTTTTAGTATTTTAATATAGCTGAAGTTGACAACTACTGCCTACACATGGTCTTTGTACAGTTAACTAAGACATAGTGTTTACATTATAATGTAAAGAATCAGCAAATAACAGTACACATTATGATTTCTTTAACACAGCTGCAATATGAGTAATGAAGGAAATGGATAATACATTTTTGAAATTCCTATGGCACCAGTGCCTGTGGATAATAACATCTGCTATGTTTGGCAAAATAGGGGAAATGTCACTATTAAAATAAAACAAAAGACATCAGTCAATAATAATTTATCTGCAGTGTAACAATGAATATAAACCTTTAATCTCCAACCAATTGCTCAAACCACATGACACATTTTTGTTTTGTGCAACTTACCATTGTTACACTATTGTAACAGTAACCCAAACCAAGAAAAATAATTATAATTTTTAGGTCATCATATTTGTGAATGACTAGAAACCAAAGAATATATTTTACAAGCTGATGCTGAAGATGTAGACACTCTTTCTGAAACAGTAAAAAAAATGATTACAAAAATAGTAGCTGTATTTCTCTTTTGATTAAAGCCTGACTTTATCATTTAACTAACAATATTTTTTACTGATGTATTGATTTAAATGTTTGACTTATCTGATAACCTTTTCCATCTGTTTGGCCAACATGTGAACAAACACACATATATGAAAAAAAACACAACAACACTCTTCCATTCTTAAAAATTAAAACTTTTTCTTTAAATACAAACAGTGCTTTCTCTCCAGTCTCCAGTAGCTTTACTACTAAAATAAGGTACCAATATTTCCATCACTTTTCTTGGAAGCTAAAGGCCATACAATCAAATCTGTTAGGATGCACACACTAGCAGCTGTTAAACCCAAAACTACAAGTCCCAGCTGAGACCCGACTTGCCGATAACATTGGCTTCCTCTGCTCAGAACCAAATGCAATGCCCAGCCCGAGAAACAAACATTAGCCCTGGGAGCAGTGCAGAATGTGCAATCACTGTGATGTCTGGGCACCCACTTAATCAGTGACAACCCCTCATCTGAGGACAAGGGCAGGTCCATCTTTGCTTAATCTAATACAAGCCTTTGGCTGCTAGCTATAGTAAAGGAGACTGGCTAATTAAAAACCTACCTGCTTGGAATATAGGATTCCTGAACATTGTGCAAAGTTTTCTTTTTCTTCCATTTAGCTTTCCACTAAAACACTCCAATAAAACAGGCAGTTAAATATGATTTGTTTCACAATTCACAATGCTCCCAGGGTGCACAAAAAGTGCCTCTATAAAGCGTTGCTCTCATGACACATGACCACACATGACCACATATGGGTTTTGTCTTGTTTGCAACTGGATTTAGGGAAGATTTGTTTGCTACATAATCCAAGACAAAAGATTAACACACTTTCATAGCTGGGATACCAGCGATTTCATTCGCTGGATACTGTGTCATGCAAAATCACAAATATGATTATTTGACTTATAATAAAAACAACTGGTATTAAATGAAATTGGTTTGGAAGCCCGTGATTTAGGCAGATTCTACTGAAACATGTTGAGCAGATCCATATATTATGACATATTTTTACATTCTGGCAGAAACTGCATTTTTGTAAATTCCCATAATCTTATGCCATGGAAAAAACAAACAAACAAACAAACAAAACAAACATATCATTAATTTGAATTCAAAAACTTGCTACTGGATCAGCCATTAAACTCTACAAGAACTGAACTGGAGTATAAAGTGCTCTCAATAGTTAATATCTCTTCATGAATCAATTTGGCAACTTTATTTGATATAACATGAAATATAACAGTCCTGGTGATGGAAGCAATCAGAGAACAAACCAACCAGAAATAGCCATAGCTGTAGTGAACGCATGCACCACTTGTGGGGGAGTCACAAATACTTTGCAGCAAAGTGCAAAACGGGCAAACCAAAACATCAGTTTAGCTGCAAGGTGACACATCACCACTAAGTTGTTATCAGTGTGCATGGTGCCAAATCGCAGCTAATGATCTAGCATGTTATTTTAGGATACTAAACACAGGTCAAGCCCAGGTCTGCCACTCCTGCAACTTATTAACCACAACCTCTGATCAATTTTAAACAAATTACACACAGAAAATCACTGCGATTGTTAGATTATGTTAATAATTTATAACCATCAAGTTTTAAATGAACGTCTTTGAATTTAGATTTTTCCATCATTACACATCTCTTCATTAAAGTTTTCATCTTGTATCTGCAATCATGCCCCTATCATGGGTTAGTGTGGCAATCAAAGTGCATTAATCAGTAGTATCAACTACTATCCCTCCTCTTTAACCATCAGTTTCTCTCATTATCCATAACACAAAACAATCCAACACCTCCAGGTATAAGGCAAACACACAAACTAGAAACACAGTATTTCATTACTGTTTTGGGGCTAGTGTTTGGTTTTTCAATACAACTAATCACAAAATAAATGCTGATGCACTCAAAATTCAAGTGTTTCTCATTCTTTAGTACAGGATTGCTGACCAAGTTCAATTTACTGAGTCGCCACTAGAGTGCAACAGTCCTTATGTTTGTGTGACATAGTTAAGTTGCTTTTACACCTCTCTGAGTGAGCAACCAGGTGCCAGACTCAATCTTTGGGGGTAAAAATATAGGCAGTTACCTCATCAAGCTGGTCCAAATACCTAAATTGTGGCCACTTTCCGACCCCAGTAAGGCTAAATTTATTCTATCACAGCCAGGCTATATTTAACAATTCAACAGCTTTTCATTTAAAGGGTCTAAACCTAGACCCTGTACAAAAGCAGCAAGTCAAAATACAAAATGTGTTTGACACATAAAAAAAAGTACCATTATCAAATAACATCTAATTTGGCCCTAACCATTTAATTTAAGAAATACATGTAACTGGGGTGAGCTAAGACATAAGACTGCACCAAGGTGCATGTGTTTGTCTTTTAAATTAAATAACACACACAGCTTATTACTTTTACAAAAGCTTAATCCACAAATTCCAACTTTCGCTAGTACCAGCCAAGACACATGTGGGGGCACATTCAAACGAATCTCCGAATGTAAACACAAGGAAATAATTACAAGGAAGAAACACATCTTAACAATATTTACAGGTTAATGCTACAGGTTAACTATAGATAAGCGGGGGTGCATCGATAGTGCACAGACACTTTCTGGATAGGAAATGGATCAACATATGGACTGAAATAGGTTTATTCTCTTTCTTGTCAGAAGTTAGATTCTTATCAAACTATAGCTTGCAACTGCATTGATTAGTTTAATGCAGACTAGAAACTGTGACTCAGTAACAGTTCATTATATTAATGCATTTTATGGAGACTCTAATTTATACAGCGAAGAAGTTAAAGAAGTCTAATGCTGGTAATACTTCATACTTAATATAAATAAATATTTCCCAGATTTTTTACTGACATGGATTCTTTTTTCCACTTTTATGTGCTCTATGTTCCAGCTTTGTTGAGCTTCTGAAGGTGTTTTTATTATTGTATTTTTAGGTTTGTTCATGGCATCACTCTTTTTCTCAAACTTTCAACAAGAAATCAGATAAAACTATTTCCATAAAATAAAAATGTAAAGGGGTTTCCAGATCTATTGCAGCAGATGTCTTTTCATGACAAATAACTGTAAAAGGTGTTACACCGTGTTATACTGAATGTCCCAAACTTCATTTCTACACTTACATAAAAAATAGCAATGTATTAACAAGGAGCCCTTTAAGTGATAAGCTCTATTTTGCCAAAGTCATCACCGTCAGTGGTCTCTAAGCAATTTAGATACTGTAATATAATGTAGCGCATGTCGTGTCACAAGATGGGCCACATCAAGAGGAAATGCATACACGTAATTCAGGTTTGTAAGCAGATTTATGTGCATATTACCCATACACTACTGAGATTCGGAAAACTAATTAGACAGATCAGGTTTGGTTGGGAAAAGAGCTGTAGGTTAACATTAGTTAAATTAGTTAAAGCTACAAATATACCGTAGGGTGGATTACATTAGGATTTACTATCAAGTCACAAAAAAGTGTCATTTTGTCTCAAAGCCGAATCTATAGGAGAGGGGAGCGCTCTTGCTTAATGTAAGCAAAAGATGAAAGTCAACAAAAGACTCTGTTTCCTGACTCAGGGAAGCTTCAGCATTGATTAGCTGAACGAAGATCTGAGGCGTCACCTCCAGTCCCTGCCTCATGACTCTCACACACAAACATCACACACGGCCATCTCCCCACGCGTCACAGCTTCTCTTATGTCCGTACGGATTGACGTAACGTGCCACAAATTACACACTATCACAATTTTAGAAATGAAGACATGTAGGAATACATTTTAAATATCACTAGAGTTAAATGTAAGGTGCAGGGTCGATTATAAATGCTGTATAACACTACCTAACTATAGCAGGTGAGCTAACAGGATTTGGTTATTGGCAATGCCACATACATGTATATGCTCAAAGACAAATCAGCATTTGGTTATTGCTGGGTCAGACAAGAACCACTGGCTACATCTTGGCAGAGAATGGAAAATGAGACGTGTTTTGTCATCAAGGTGTGATTCTCACTCAGCTGTGCCCTAAATGAGAAGCTCCCACTTTGTAGAAGATGCTACAGTCAATGAATTGTGCAGGCTCTGGAGAGATGTGTGTAGGGTTGGAAAATCCCAAATGAAACCAGGACAATGGTGATGAAGAAGAGTGATGACAACACGTCCTACCGGACTATGAGGTTATCTATTGTATTCAATAGAGTAAAAAATAACTATTTTTTGTTGTGGTAGGTGTGTGTATTCTCTCTCTTTTTAGTTTTTTCTCCTCTGAGGTGCATTGCTCTCCCACTGCAGGAGTCCTCTGAAACGCTAAAAAAAAAAGAATAAAACTAAAGAAACAAAGTGCTTTCAATGCTCTGTTAGTTGCTGGAGTTCATCCTACCGGCAGAGAACAGGGGAGGAGGTGGGGGTAGATGTGGGGTGGGAGGCAACCCCCCCATGGAGTGCAACAAGGGGAGAGACAGCTGGGTGCCGTGGAGAGGGTGCGGACTAGAAGCAGCGGCGGGTGTGGTAACAGACATGGCAGTGAGTGCCATCCCCAGCTGGACCTGACCGGAGGAGTCCACAGCAGATGAGGCTAGAGGCTGTTCGAGGCCAAGAGGGTTGTTGCTATCGGTAACCATGGGGTTGCTGATGCGGAAGCATTTCTCCCTGTGGGCTTTGAGCATATTGGAAAAGCGGAAGCGCTGGCCACACACCTCGCAGGGGTAGGGCTTCTCTCCAGTGTGGGTGCGGCGGTGGCGTTTCATGTTGGGTCGGCTCGTGAAGCTCTTCCCACAGATTTCACAGATGTACGGCTTCTCTCCTAATGACACAGATGCAGAGAGGTCTGAAAAACACGCCATCTCTATTTGCAACACCCACGATAACTTTTAAAGGCAATTATTATAGCAGTAATACATAAAATGACTGAATCGTGTGTATAATGAAAGGGATGATTAAAGTGGTTTCATGGCCAGTAGTCTTTCTTCTGTCTCTGTGCCATTTCCAGCTGCACCTGTCTTCAGAAAAAGTACACAAAGACTGAAGCTAATAAGATTCATTCAGGAGATGGCAGTGAACAAAAACAATAGACAAAAGAGGGCGAAAACTGGACCTCAATCCATTAAATGACATGAAAACACAACTGTGTGTGTGTGTGAATTAGCAACTGTTTGCCAACCATCGGAAAATAAAATCAGCAAAGGTTACCCCAAGAACCGACTCACCAGTGTGTGTCTTCATGTGTTCATCGAAGTACTGTTTCATGTTGAAGTCCTTTCCGCACCACTGGCACATGAACTGCTTGTGTCCAATGTGGATGCTCATGTGGGAACGCAGCTGGTATTTGTACTGGAAGCGCTCACTGCAGTTCTGAAACGACACGCGACGAGCAGGTAGTCACACACGATGGAGGGTTCACACTTGGAAGAAAATGTGCTAAATAGCTATTGTAAAATGTAATACCATGAATCAACTGCTTATTTTTTTGCACTTTGGGTGTTTAAGTGTAATTCCACGTGTATTCAAGCGTCAACGCATCAGAATGAGAAAAGAACATTTTATATGACCACCAGCTGGTTTTCCACTTTTCCGCAGAGCCGAACATTTCCAGCCATTCCCACAATCGCTGTAACATATTCTCACATCACATAAATGCAGCCACGCAAACATTCACAATAAGGGAGGAGTTATTCATTAAACACTGCGCCACAATGAAACACAAATAGATCAAATTATTTGTACAGTTTTACTGCCCTAATGGTCGCACAGAGAGATGTAATGCCGCTAGTTAAAGCTCATTTTGTTTGACTAATCATCTGTATTATTATTTATCCCACTTATTTACATATACCATACTCGTTGTTGGAATAAGAAGATGTTTTACCCTCATGCAGTGTCATTAGTCCTGCTAAACCAATTAACCACTTACATCGTATAGCCATAAAGTATGTCTTTGTTTTTCTGTAGGATGCAGCTGCGTCTGAGGTTAATTAGAACAGCGCGCCCTTTATCTATTTACCCATCTCATAACCATGTGAGGAAATAGTCATGAATAATTATCTAATAACTAATCAACTTAGCCTACCTCCAAATTACCTGTGTCCCTGTTCACCACAGCCTGTAAAATACTTGTACTCAGACAACTCTGCACTAAAGCTGTGTGCTCATGCAAACTTGTCTCCTTGCTGCAAGTAAATAAATAGGCTATAGAGCTGAACCAGATTTTAGTGACTGAGTCTTTATTGAGGAAGAAATCCCGGTCATCAGGAGAGTTTTACAATCTAAACTACATTCCTGATATGCATTTAAAACTACAGGTTTTGGAACCTGGAAGATATCTTAGTCTGGATTTAAGCAGCAGCATACAAAAAGATCTCAAACCTCACACTTGAAGGGTTTCTCTCCTGAGTGCTGCAGAGAGTGAACCTTCAGGGACATGCTGCGCTTGAAAGATTTCCCACACGTCTCACAGGTGAACGGCATGTCCTTCGTATGAGCTACACACACAAACACGCACAGAACAAGAGTAGTTAGTTGAGAGTCTCTGAGTGGCTCTTGATCAAATAGCAGAGGGGGACACATAGGCAAACCGCTTTCCTAATATAGCACTTAAGAACAACACTGAGATGCTTTTTCACTGGTTAATTACAGTCATGCTAAGGACAATAGATTTATCTAGTAAATAAGCTTCTGTGAAATCACTCCATTAGTAGAAACTTTAAATATACAGATGTGCACAGACAATAAAGTAAACCGGTATGGGAAATAATATGAGGAATAGAGGAAAGCTAAATCCTTAGATTGTAACACAATAATTTCAAATTAACAATCTTTGCGATGGGGAGAAGGATTGAAGAAATGTGCATCACTAATTTCTACTGTCACTCACCAACCATGTGCTTCCTGACGTGCGCCATGGTGTAAAACTTCTTCTCACAAATCTCACAGGAGAACTTCTTCTCCGCGTAGCCATGGACGATCTTGTTGTGCTCGTGCAACGACCACAGTTTCTTGAAGGCCTTGCCACATGTTACACACTTCAAAAAGCATAATAGAGGGCAGAATCTAGTTAGCAGCTATCTAGCAGCTATTTGTGCATGAGATATGAAGAGAGTCGTTATCTGGAACAGTCTTTACAAATACAGCCCAGGTGTGTGTGCTTACACAGATACATGAACATGCACCGTAGCAAAAAAAGCAATTAGAGTCCGTAGATTAAAGCAGCAAATGATCTTCAAAACCGCAGCAGGAGTCCAGCTGCTTACTGCGAAGGGCTAATAAAGGAGGTACTGAGATGCATCAGAATGTGTTGTTACCGACTATAATCAGTTTTGATATATTTGCATGACCACAACTGAACTAGATAATTGTTTTCTGGCTGAGCATTGATGATATATTTATGAATTCACGTATGAACAAGGCGAGTGCTTTTTCACTGCTGCTCATGAAGCTTGAGGAAAGAATAAAAGCAGATCCATGACTGTGTCAGCATTTTAAACAACACATAGCTTCTGTTTACCTCAGTGGAAAATCTGTGATGATTTACCCTAAAAAATAACACCCACTCGATGTTCCACATGCTGTTGTGACTTGACCATAACACTGTAAAAGTCAGGGGAACAAAGTTGAGCTTTTAAACGTCGTTGTACCTGGATGCTCTTCTCACAGTCGGTCTGTTGGTGCAGCAGCAGCTCGCTCTCCAGCAGGAAGCGTTTCCCACAGTTAGTGCAGATCTGCATGCGGTTGTGAGTGACGTTCATGTGCTTTTCCAGATACCAGCAGTTGTTGAAGATGCGAGGGCATTTCTTACACGGGAAATGTTGCTTCTCCTCCAACCTCACTTTCTGGCCCAGGCCCTCCGCATGCAGAGTCCTCTTCCCGCCCGGCCGCTGGTTGGCCAGAGTGGCCTCTGCCAGCGTCTGCCGCATGGAAGCTGTGGTACCGACCATGGCTAATGCTCTGGTGCCCCGTCGAGGTCGATCCATCATGGCGGCCTGCTCCAGGCCTGGAATGTTTAGGGTGTTCTCTTCCTCTTCTTCGTCGTCTTCCTCCTCCTCACTGCTCTGACCCAGTATGTCGGACCTCTTCAGGTCATCATCATCTTCCTCCAGTGCATCGTCATTCGTCTCATCATCCTCTGAATCTCTCTCGTTGTCATAGCAATGGCCAAACATGGCGATCGCCTCTGTGGCGGTTGTTGATTTGCCCTCTGATCCCTTGGACACGTTGAGGGTCTGGTTGTTGAGGTTGACTTCCACAATGATCTGATCCCTGTTGAAGGAGGAGTGGCCATCTGCATTCTTTGACTCCTCTTCGTTACCTTCTACTTTGCAGAAAGCCTCTGTGCCTGCCCCAGCCCCCGACCCCTCCTCTTTTTGGTAATACTGCTTCTGCTGGGAGGCCGTCTTGCCTGCGCCACTCTCCTCCACTCTAACAGAAAATGGGCTGCTGCCCTCCTGTGTGTACACCCTACCTAGCTCTGACTCCTGTTTGATCTCACGGTACATCTGACTGGAGGGCATCACTGCCACTGTTGGGTCACCACTGCAGAGTGCCTCCTGATCGGACATATCTGTGCAGGTGTTCCTCAGCGAGTGGCTGGTGATCAAGTCGCGACAGGAGGCTGCAATGTTGCTCATCTGAAGCAGGGTAGCAGCGTTGAGCACGTCACGGACAGTACGACTGCTCACCAGCAGCTTGGAGGTGTAAATGAAGTTGAGGATCTGCTGCAGGCCCTGTGAGGTCAGGGCATCCAGCGACAGGTCTACCCGCCGCAGCTGTTTGCTTTGGGCAAAAAGAGAATGGAAGAACGGGCTGTAGGCTGCCAGAACGCCTTTATGGGCTGGGAAGGTGCTGTGCTGGCGCACTAGAACAATGTCAACGTCACACAGGTCAGGCTGGAAGAGGCGCTGCTCGTTCAGCCTGTCCATCAAACAGGTGAAATGCAGAGCCACATCCTCCACCAGAGAGAACTCAGCAGAGGGGAAGTCTGTGGTCTTCTCCACTATGAGCTGCAACACAGAGACAGAAAAGGACTTGATCATACAGTAATAAATAGCGTTTAACTTAACATGCTTGACATGACTTGACTTTATGTAAACTGATGTTTGTCAGCAGAATCTATATGCAATGTTTAAATATAAACAGCTTATGATACCTAACAGAAGCTTGATGATACACATATTTTCATATTCATGCAAAAAAGTATTTTGTAAATGTCTGATTTAGCTCAAATAACATGATCATTATTCTGACAGTACATTTAATATAAAAGAAAAGAATACATATTAATTTCAGTCTGTTAAGTGTATTCATATGCGTGAACAATCAAAAGGTGTAACACTCTGTGCAAGGTCCTCAACTTCCCAAGGTGGGCTTATTTTAGCACAGGAAGGGCAGGGTTTCGATCCAGACAGGATGTGAAGGGGGACAGAGCAGCAAACATTCACAGACACACTCACACACACACACACGTGATGCGCAACCGTGAACAAAAAACCCACAAATGCACACAGACAAACATAAACACAGTGTCTCATCTCTGCACGGACTGACTGTGCATTGGTATTCATCGTCTTCCCATTCCATTAGCTGGCTCTCTCGGCACACCCACTCACTACACTTTCCCTTGAGAAACGGCGAATTATGCACAGACAAAACATGTCCGGAGAAATAATTAGGGAAACCATGCCAAATAAATACTAACTACCCTTTGAGACAATTAATGGAATTTACCATTCTAGGCGTATCTTAAAGGCAGAATTAAAAAAAAAAGTATTGATAGAAGCCTTGTTGGGGCGAACAGGCTGCTGGAGATGATGTAGCTGAGAGCAGTAATTACATCTCTGCACAGGTGCATGCGCAGGTCCAGACCAAAAACAAAGAAGAACAAAAAAAGGGGCAAGAGATTAAATTTATTCATTTAATTTGAGACAATGGCTAATATCACATTTCATAATGTACTGTATTCTCCGCAGGAATTACACTAAAACGACTGTTAACTCTCTTTTAAATTTGTCCTTTTCTGCTGCCATACAACATATTTTCCCCTTAGATCAATGAAAATTAAAAATATTTCTTGTTCAGGCTGGAAAACTGGCTTGCATTTGGGTCTAACCTTGAATATCTGGCCTCTTTGAAGAATTCAATTATGGAGTGTTAGATTTATTCATAGTTTTCAGTTCCTAAATTGGACTCTGAGCCAGAGACAAGTGAAGATCAGGTTATCTCCATCTACATGAGGCTACAAACACAGCCCAAGGGCAGAACGCTGCTGCCTTAATCAGATCAAGTATAAAATGCAGATTGGAACTTATGCTCCTATAGTGATAACGATCTTCCTCTTCTGGGATACAAATAGGACCGAGTCGTAGATTGAATTTTGCAGGATAATTCAATAGACTTGAAACACCAACAGCTTGGAAAAAAAAATCAGGTTCAGGTTACCATACAGAAATAGTTCATTTCCACAAATTATTACTTTTTGTTTTAGTTCCTATTGCTTTACAACAAAGTAAACAACTGAATCAACACCTCAGTCCTTTGACTGTTCATTTACCTCTTCAATATTATAATGTCTGCACTGTCAATGATCAGTCTGAATTTTTGATCCCAGGGATCTGAAAAGCAGAATGATGATGTTCACCGTGTGCACGTGACACAGTGAGTGACTGTTTATCAACTGCAATAAAAAAAGATGCACACATGAATGCATCAAAAACTGTAATGTCTAACTTATGTTAACACTCGTGCTTTTGTAATTTTACTTTAGTAACACTTAAGTAGATGCAAAAATATAATTGCACAATGATGGGTTTGGCGATTAGTTTAATAAACTGTAATAATATAGTAATGTGTCTTTGTGCAGCAGAAACATAAAGATTGATATAATTGGCAGCGAGTGAATGATGAGTTCATCCAGATGAAAGCTTTAAAATATTGTATTCCAACAGTCAGCACACTGCTGCATCACAATATGCAATAAAGATGAAGCCATTTGTCATATTTTATCACTCACAGTAGTCAAACAAATTCTCCATCTAACTCCCTCCATCTCTGTCATTACCCCCCCCCCCCTTATCTCTCCTCCTCCCCTCTCTCCTTGGAAATGTCAGCAATGAAGCATGTTGGCTGTAATTAGAGGGAGCGCCACCTTCAACCAGCCTCTCAGTCAGATGTCTCCTAATACATTATTCATATCTGGTCTGACCCACGACAAACATGCAGGGGGAGAAGGTGGGTACTGCTGATACACCCCACAAGAGGTGTCATTTAAACAAGCTTCAATCGCAGATCATTTCATCACCTGTGAATGTGAGGGGATGCTCTCCTAGATTCACAGCTACTCTAAGGTTGTTTTAATCCAAAGGGAATGTGATATATTATTTTTATACCCTATTGTATATGATTAAGAAACAGAGTAGTTCAGATCAGGGCAGTGTAGTTTAATGGTTAGAAATCAAATGTATTACTGCTGAAAAAAGGAACCAAATGAATTTGGTTCATACCTCAGACTTTGTCTGGCTGTATACAAATACAGACACAGCTAATGATATTCCCATCAGCATTAATTAACTAAAAAAAACTATTAAACTTTTTCCTACTTATTAACACTGAAGATTCTATGTGTCTTGATTCACTGTATTTTTAATACAGAAAAAAATTAGCATGATGGACAATGTGTAATTAAATGTTAAATATCCAAACTGTGAAAACTACAACTCATACAAACCTAAATCCAGCTGTCAATTGTGGTCTAATAGGATTAGAAGTAAACAAAAAAATTAATTCATGAACTATGTAAATTGTCAAGTTTGCCCAAATTTGGAAAGATGATGCATTTTGGAAAGATAATACGGCATTGAAAAAATATTTCCCTGATCAGCCTGATGGCAATATTTCTAATTAAAAGTCAGTTTAAAATTTTGAAACTACATAAGCACTAATCCAGTTTTGATAAGGCTGTGATGGATGATTTAAGGGATTACTGCTTGGCCTATGAAGAGCCTCCATCAATCGTTAGAAACTAATTATTGCAGTTTCTTTAGTTATCTTCAGCGATGGTCAGACTCAGAGGTGCAGGTCAACTGGAGCAGTGAGGAGCCACAGGCGGCACACCTGGTATGGGAGGAAGGGTGTGTGCCGTAGCTGGGAATCGATCCCACTATTCCTGCATCAAAGCCCTCTGCATTAAGCACTGAGCTACCAGGCCGCCTACAAAGCCAGTAGCTCAATGGGTTAAGCGTCAGACTGGGATGCAGAAGGTCACAGGTTCCAAACCCCGTCTGACTCCTAGTCCATCCCTACAAGGTGTGTCCCTGAGCCAGACACCCAGCGCTAGCTCCCTGTGAGTTGCTTTGGATAAAAGCATCTGCCAAATAAAGTAAAGTGAAGTACTTTTGTGTTGAGTCCTCACCCAGCTCGGCCACGCCAGAGTCTGTGGTATGCACTTGGCTGTGGCCGGACTCCTGGACCTGAGCCAGACGGAGCAGAGCAGGTGAATGAAATCCTTCTTTCTAATTGGACTTGCGATGGTGAGAATGCCCTTTCTCTCCAACACCTTTGCACTGGACGATCCATGTAGATTTACTATCCTGGAAAGTCTGCACCTCCGTAACTTCGCAGCTCAGCGACGGGCCGCGGTTGTGCTGTGACCTCTGCAGAGCTGCCATTTTAAACCTCGACCCCGCTGTTTGCTGTAATGTGCTAGACACTTTTCTGGAGTAGCACATGTAGTTACACACACTCGCACACACTTAACAGAGGATTTATAAGTAAGGAACAAAACATCTACTCTCACTGTCTTGTTTTTTTCTTAGTGACCAGTGAACAGACTGAGCCATTAGCAGGGGCCAATGTCAGAGCACAGCACAGAGTCATGGACACATCAATAGTGCGAGGGAGGGCAGGTTGTATTCAGGCAGGAGGGAGTCCCAGAGGGGAAAACACAGCAGGGGGTTAAAGCGTTCGTTCTGCCTGCCTCCTCGCCTGCACTCACTGTCCTCTTACGTCATCGTCTTTCTTTACCTTCTCAAACTCACAGACTAATTATGAACTAATGCTGAATTCATATCACTTTTTGGATAATATTTACACATAGCCACGGGAGTGTATACAACAGTTAGTTTAGTTTTGAGTACAGTGGCTGGCATTAGTGTATGTTAATGAGTGTATCAGTGTACATGCTAGTATAAGACTGCAGCTTTGAGGTTTTCATTAATCACTTTAAGATACCACCTGCCTTCAGGCGAGAGGCAGGGTACACCCTGGACGGATCGCCAGTCCATCGCAGTTAAGTGTAAATGTTTATCATCATAATTTGAGTACAACATAACGTCTTGTTTGTGCTTCCCAACAAATAGTCATTAAAAACTGCTAATAAAAAATTATAGCACTAAATTTAGTGGTTAAAAGTTTTTGTCTTTAATCCAAACTCGTGTTGATTGATAAGCTGATTATTCAAATCTCAATCAAAATGCTACCAAAGTCCTAATATTATAGAGTCTCTTCGGCACCTGCATCAGGCAACAAAAGAAGATCACCCAGTCATCCACTGTCATGAAGACCGCAAACCCATGAGCTCATGACCTGATGCTGTTGTCACCCAGTGGGGATGTGTGGGGGTTGGGGCCTGTGCTACTTTCACCCATGGAGCACTTCAACCTACAGTAAAGAGCACACTCAGCAGCCCTCCTCATAGCGAGGCCTCCTGCAGCGCAGGGCTTGTTGTGACTGACACCCGGAGGAAAGCGAGTGGGCACCGTGTCAGCCCTCATCTCACTCACTGGCATGGAGATGGCAGGAGAGCAGCAGCCATCCCCACACACACACACGCGCACACACAAATATTCCTGAGTCATCAGCAGCGCAGATGATAGCACAGCATGACGGGCCCGAACACAAACTCCTCACAAAGAGATCGCCACAGTTACAGCAGCAAGTCTGGAACGTCCTGGTGCCTTTACGTGGTGAGAAACGGGTCAGTTCACACAACCAAACAGGGTGAAACAAGGGTATGTAACTTCTGGTGGAATGCAATCAGCCTTTAAAAAATCATCAGGGTAATGACCGACACTGTGCCCTCTGTGTGCTCACTAGATCTTCCCTGGTGCTGATGCCAAAATGAGAGACGGGTTTTGTCCTCCAGTTATTGAGGCAGGACGAAAACTGTGGCATTACTCTACTCTTGGTGTGTTATCTGGTCTATGATTGGCATGGACAGAAAGCCGTCAGCCACCTTGTCCTCCAGTTTTTAAGTGTTTGTCTCGGCGTGCTGAACAGGTTTACCAGGCTCCTTAGTTGCCTGAGTCAGAGCCATTTGCTTAATTTGCTGTCATCGCTTTTGTTGAAGAGTGAAATTAATCAACCATGCTGCATTGCAAAGTAACCGTGAATGGCGTGACGGCGATGTGGCTGTATCATTTGTGGTCACTTTGTTGCTCTTTTATTGCTCCAGTGTAGGAAAAGTGAGGGGCCTTTCACATGTCTGTGTCCAGGGACTCTTTGTCTAATAATCCATCTGTGTGTCTGGTGGAAGATTTCTCCTCTGTGTGCAGTCTGCACGCCCTCCTCTTCTTTCTAAATCCAATCAGCACAGAGACCCAGCACTGACCTTGAGGTAGAAGCAGCATATATACTTAGCAGATGCATGAGCACATCCAACTATACGCCTGCAATCCTTGAAAACCTATGCATGCATACCTACATCATAATCGCACATTTGTGCCAACAGGAAATGAAAAAAAATTTGTATGCATGATGCAAAAGAGGATGTGAATATGTCTGGACTCACATTATGCTGTTATCAAACATGTTTCTATTGCACACAAGAGCCAGACTGGTAATAGCCCAAGTGACAAGGTCTCGGTATTAACAAGCCCCGTGGTGATCATTACAGCACTATGATAAAAAATGCTAATAAAAATCAATGTTCAGCGACTAAAGGGGCAGCCATGGCGACGGGTGGAGGCACACTGACTGCTGAGGTCACACACACCGTGGTCACATGTACAGACACAATTAAGTGGAGTTTGATACTAACGAGACGGCACTGGATATCGGATAATAATGGTATCACGGCTGAGTTACATTCTGAGATATTATTTGGTATTGAACTGTTTAATCCAATAACATAGTGGTGCAGGTGATGTGGTGTGAAAACAACCACCAGCAACTAATGTAATAAAAACTAAATCATCCTTTACCTATTTTATAATTGATTGCTCGTTTTCTCTGGGTCTAATTTCTATCCATTCAATTGGAAGCTACGTCCAGCAGCTAGTTTCCCAAGATTAACAAAAGGAGCTGAAGCAACTGTCAATGACAATTGTCAAGTGAGTTACACACTAATCCACTATCCCAAACTTGGCAGCTGTAGCTGACAGCTTAGTCCCATAGGATCCTCATGGATACTAAGAAAATCTGTCCTCTGACCTGAGGAAGGTTCAAAGCTAAAAAACAGCAGCATCTCTTTCATAGAGAAAATCCTATTAATCTAAACTTAAAATAACTGATAGGGGCAGCTCCTGTCTTGACATTTGTAAATGTTTCACATTTGCAAATGTAAGGAAGAAAATGTAAATTAACTCTATAGGATGGAGCTCTATAAGCTGAAATGCCTCTACACATGAAAACTAAATGAGATTTCAGGTAAAGAAGCAAATCCTAAATTACTTCAAAATGTGCTGCTGGTTATTCAGTTTTCCCTTTTCACCACTTTAGCTAATTATTTTATTCCCCTCAGCGTAATAAAACATTTAACTTTCTCAACCACAGCATTCACTGCTGGCTGCAATTAATAAAGACAATATTATCAGCATCACTGCTGCTCTAATCCGAGACATCCAATCTCCCCTCCACATGGCAGGCTTCAGACTCTTTGCTGTCCTAATCTAGCAGGTTGGACTAGCCGTAGTCCTGCCCTGGTCGAGCGCCACCAGCTTTCACTATTAGATTTAATTACATTTTCATCTATATGTTAATGCAACCACAGGTGACAAGCCAATTTACAACTGATACGCGTTTACCCGAGCATGAAATTAGGATGCACAAACAAAAATAGGGATAAGAACACAGCATGAGCAGCATGTTGGCAACATACAGTACATTAAAATTTGACAGCGCGAGTGGGAATACCTGAGATGAATGTTTTGAAAAGTCCTCTCTACTGGCTTGTTCTCTGAAAAAAAACGAAACAACAGTTTGGCAAAGCTGGGGACGCTGTGTGTGAGTGTGTGTTGCCCAATGAGAAGTGATGCTGAGAGAAGATGTCGACCGGCGGTCGTCTGAAGTAGAGATGACGAGTGGTTGGATAATCAACAGAGTTGCTGGGAGGCGCGTGTTTCAGTGTGTTTGTGTGCGTCTGTGTATGCGGGGTGGGGGTCAGCGATGAGGTTATAGCGTCCGCACTGAAGCTTTGCCAGGAAGTTTGTGTCTGGGCCAATGAGCGAAGAGAGGAAGCGCTGAGTCAGGAAGCCTGGCCAAGAGAGGGGCCCGTGGTGTTGGCATCTCCTCCTCGCAAACACGTTACAGCGCTTCACACACCACCGCTCGGCTAGAACCATAACACACTGTTCCCAGACCAGTGGCGTACATGCATGCGCACAACATCGCCCGCTGTGCATGCACTCATCAGTAAACACAGGGCCGTGATGCCAAGTCCCTGTGGCACAATGAAGTGCGGAGGGTTGTTCAAATAGATATATTTGTAAAATTCAAACAACAGTGTCAACTTAAACAAAAGTAAAATAAATAAAAAAGTAGAAGAAGCATTAAAACGAAAACCAAAGGCTGAAAGATGCACCTTTGAAGTGATCATATTATATTTTAGCAGCGAGCAGGTGCAGACGTACCCATGGGCTATTACACAGCACTAAACTGTGATATCTTCATTATCCCTTTCATAGCATGACACAAAGAGAGATGAGGCTGACACAAGACTCCTTATCAGGGGAATCTCTTCCGCGTGGCAATACTCTTTCTATCTGTGTGTGTCTGCGGAGGCATTTTAGATGTTTGAGGAGAAGGTCAGAGAGGACAGAGATGAAAAGAGGTAGAGGAGGAGCATCAGCTTTCTCTAGCAGAAACTAATCAATAGAAATGGTGAACATGAGCTTAAAGGTACAGTTCAAATTTTTTTACAGAGGTTCCGCTTTCTGAAGGACATTTTGAAACGCAAATTTCTGTCACTTGATTGTCTGCAGTAAATATAATGTTGCAGCAAGCGGCTGGTATGCTCTGCAGAAACGCTGCAGATGAGGAAACGGTTAGCATCATTGCATTAAAGTTAAAAAAAGTCGCCAACCATTGCAATAAAGTTAATCAATTAACAGTTTTGTAGGATGTCTTTTGGCTTTCAGGAGTCGCTTCTTGTTGCAGACTGCTCATCCAAGAAAGACTGACAGAAAACTGACATTTCTACACTTTATAATTACAGTTACATATAACCTATATAAAGTGCTTTAATATTGAGCTTTAGAGATGTTGGTAGGCTGACAGGTTTTATTATAAGAACAGTTTAGCAAACTGGCTGCAGCTTCAAACTAATGATAGCGCTGCCAGTGTTCACATCTGACCATCTATTGACTGATAGAAAATGGATATCTAGTTGAAGGGATGGATAATGATGTCATTCCTCTATAAAAACATTACTTTATGTGTGCATGAATGAAAATCAAGCAAATATTTTGCGATAACTATGAGATCAAAGATCGCTACTATCCCTGCCTGACAAATTCTCTGAAACAGCATGAAAATTCATTTCCCTCTGCTTTAAAGCTCATCCTTAGTCTCTCTCTCTCTCTCTCTCTCTCTGGCCTGAATTCGGCTAAAAGCTATAAGAACGAGACATTTTTTTTAAAATCTCTCTTAATATCTTCAAATGTTTTACAATGAAAAGCTAACAGAAACCGTCATTTGGAGCTGTATGAAAAGAAAAGTCTGTTTTGCCTCTTTGATAATGAAATTCAAAGTCATTTTTAAAACAGTGCCATGGGGTTAAATTAAAGTAACTGCTCTCCCCAGATGAAAAGACACGAAAGCTGGCTGCCACTGCTGTGAAACAATACAACTGTGAATTTATTTTAAAGAGCAAAAACAACCCTGCTTCCTTCAAACAAACTTGTGCCATATGAACCAACAAGCACGAAAAGAAACCTTACAAAAGCCTTGAGAGTTTGACCTTGCTGTCTGCAGTCTTTTTCACTGTTCGTAATCTCAGGGGCATAAATTAGCTGCACCTTTAGTAGGGTCTGCGTTCCCAAGGAGAGCGGCCTCCTACTAGGGGCCGAAGATGTCTGCTAGAGTTAGTTGCTGGGGCTTGGGAATGGCTGCACTTGTCACAAGGACTAAAGACAGTTTCCTTGCTCAGCACCCAGAGACAGTGAAGCCTTAAAGTCAAGGGTGGGCAGGAATGCCCTGAATGGGCAGTTACGTAAATCTCACAGCACCCTGTGAGGATAGAGAAGGAACTACTCAGGACCTCACAACGCTGACTGCCAAAAATGGACCGTAGAAACATCTTCGGTCTGTGTGGAACTGAGTTCAGAACAGAGTTCAAAAATCCAGCAGATTCATAGTAAAAGCTCACAAACAAACAATCTTTTCATTCCAATGATAGCATGAATGGATTATGAGACAACAAGCCTCTGGGCACAGACATGGAAACAATCCTTCCACCGCTCCTATGTACAGTAGAAGAAACAGAGAGAGATGGAAAGACACACGAGTGACTGCTGTTCACGCGTTTTGTTTTGTTCTTTAGTTCTATTGAAACGTTTCACACGCCTTTGTCAGGGTTTGGGTACATTGCTGCTCTTCATCAACTTTCCAGTAAGAAACCTTCAGGAGCCCACTGACCCTTTGAGCCTCTGGGCCTCTGCCCAGTCTACTTGTTCAGTAATCCATCCATGAATAAGGGAATTTATGGGATAAAAGTTGACGCTATTGATAAAAGCAAAATTAGCTGCGACTAATCCGCTTTTGATGTCAACAAAGTAATTGCACAAATTATCTGGGGCATGTTTACCACAACAGTCAAAAGCTATGCAGTCTCTCCAATGTATTGCATTTGCTCAACATACCTTTCACTTTGTTTATCATCGTTTACTCTCACGTGCCCACAAAAAAAGCAAACAGATAAAAATATAGCGTTAAGCAAACACTCTCCCTCTTGGCTCACACCAAGAGACACCCGGCGATCACCAGGGCTAACCCCGCTGACCTGACCCAGATATTAACCCAAGCCTCCAGATGTGAGCGCGTGGTGGGATTACTCCACCACTGCATCAAGCTCCACATGCTTTCCCATCGAGGCATCCTGACATGACCCTGGAGACAGAGCAGGCAGTCTGCCTCACTATTTTCTTCTGTGGCCATAAGTCTACGAGGCTCCCTGTGCAGAAATATCCTCATATCTGTAGCTACATTTTTAAAGACTATGTACACAATATGATTGAAAATGCAAATTTGCCATAGTGAGATACGAGTAAAAATGAACTGCTAAAAGAAACTAAATCCAGCAGAGAAACGAGATTATGAATGTAAAGTCCTCTGATATAATATTATCATTCCTTTCCTAACAAACTCTAAAATTACATTTCTATTTATGTCTACATTAGAGCTTAAGCCAAATTAGTTCCATTTTATGTGTCAAGGACCACTTCACCTCTGCCGGAGAGTCAGCTGCAAACAAGTGAAGTTACAAAAGCCAAAAGAGTGACATCCACTCCTCTATCAAACTAAACTGTGCAGATCTTCTAATGTGTGCGTGCATGTCCAACTTGTCCTGCACCGACTGTCTGGGGCACTTTAGTTTCACTGCTCTGTCTACATATGCACCAGTCACGACCTAAGCCTTTTTGCAGAAGCGCCCTGACATGAAAGAATTTAACTCCTTCTTTGCATCAATGTAGCTATTGTGGCCATCGCATTCTTTCACCAGCTTCAATTTCCAACTTGCGCCGCGTCGGCAAGTTGCAAACTTCCCCGCAGAGGACACAAAGCACGAAGCACACGTATGACAGCCGGAGACGCGGACACATGACGAGACACACGTGTGGCAAGTTTGATCGGCCTGCTAAGTGGCCAAATTTGCAAGAGATCAAGAAGAGACCAAAAAAATAAACAAAAAAAAAAATGCTGCGCTCCTCTGTAGCCTACCATTTTGATCCTGCGCTTCGAGGCTCCAAGGAGTCCCACAACAACTCCTTTACCACCAGTTTCCCCCTCGCCATGAAAAGGACCGTTGAATTGTCACATTTCTTCAGTTTTTGCCTTATCCTCAATCTTTTTTTTTCCCCCCGTGCTGCTGTAGCGTTCAGACAGACAAAAATGCAGAGGCTGCTTTTGCAGAAGGAATTGGTGATTGGAGCTCGGGGATCATATGGGCTTTTTGTCAGACGTTTTTAAAGGGACACGGTACTGTTTAACGTCGAGTTGCGAGACAGGCGCATGTCTTTGTACTGTAGGCAGCTTCTTTTTTTTCTTAGCTCGAGGAGGGAGACTTTAGGAAGACATAACATACCAGCCATATGGCGCAAACCTGGTGCGCTTCCTCTCCCGGTGCGCTCTGCAACACTGTGACGTCAGATGCGGAGGTCACGGAGTTCACGCTTTTCCATGTTTACAGAAGTCAGTGCAACTTCATATTCACAATATATGACCACTTATCACCGTGACAGGATTACTCCCCGTGACGCGCATATGGTTTTATTTGCACAATATGTAATTGGTTATTTATGGGAGCACAAGAGAAAAATGTATTCAATAAAAAATGTGATTTTACTGCTTCCACACTCCAGTGAAATGAAATTACTCCTCCCCTTAGCTGTGACGGATTAAACATGGAAGAAACATCAGTAAATTGTACAATTAATTAAAAAAATAAACTGTATATGTATATATACACATCGTCTTGCTTTGTCTGACCAACAAACAATACCTGAAGGAAAGAAAAACGAAAGGGTAAATTCCTTACTGGAGAAGATGGGACCAGCAAATTTTCTACATTTTTCATTAGAAAATTAATTTTAATTAATCAGTGAAAATCAAGGCACCTAGTAATTTTCTAATTAACCTGGAGCATCTGGATCCCCAGAGATGTTTGGGCCCTGAGGCACCTGCCCACTTTTCACTTTCGGTAATTCAACCGAGGGCCTCTGGACTCCACTTGTATTGATCACTCCTGAGCAGAATGTATGGAGCGGAAGTCGATACGCTCAACAAGGTGGGGAAAAAATTGATCACAACCTGGAGCAGGTCCCATTCATCACTTCGTGTCCAGGACTCAGCAGAGCCCACAACATCAGTGTGGATACGTTAACGTGTCAAGCTGCCAAGTGCCAGATCCAGAGACTGACAAAAATCTTCACATGCATTTGCACTTGGATAAATAATGTGGCAATAATAGCAAAGTAGTCGCGTACTTTCTAAATTACAATTAATTTTGAGTTTAGTTCTATTAACCTGAAAGATTAGTTTACAAGGAGACATTTAGTAACAAGAACTTCAGGTCTTTTCTTACAGCAGGCTGATAGTGTCTTATGTCCATTAAGAGGATTGTACATACATGAGATGAGGCCACAGTGGTCTTGACCTTTGATCACCAAAATCTAATCAGTTCATTGTTCACACCAATTGACAATTTGTGCCATTATTTGTAATCCATTATTAGGCCCAAGGCATAAGCCAACAAAGCACTTGATCACCACTAGGGGGCCCCCCAAGAAAAAATAACTTGTATTTTAATTTCAATGAAGCTAAAGTTGCTGGATGGGCAGAACTATGACTGGACAACCCATAAACATATTAGCTATTACAAATGTGCAGTGTGCAACAGATCATAGAAAGGTCTCAAAACACTTCATCGCCTAATGTGGAAATGACACATTAAATTAAATATATGTTTTATGTTTCATTATTTTATTAGTCTTTCCAAATATTATTTTTTATTATTTTATGTTACCTGCACATCGGTCTCCTAAAACCCACGCCTTGTAAAAAACATCAGTAACTGAATAAATACTTTTGACAGAAAAGCCGTCGGCATCAGTTCCATGCATCTGCGCAGTATGTGGTGTATTTTGGTGGTGACATACTGTTGTAAATCCAGATTTGTACTGAAAGCCATCCAGGAGGATCAGCAGATAATTCACAGCCTGCACTTGCAGATAAAAATGACACCTGCACTATAGCAGTTAAAAAGTACGTGAAAGGTCATCCATAGCATTTTAAAAGCAGCTTAGAAGCTGTTAAATACACACACATACACACGGTAAGTGTATGCAACTATGAGCGAAAAGGGAACCACATCTTTAACTATTTATCAGTACAATAATAATTTAATCTTACTGTCTCTTTAAAAAAAAAATCTAATCTAGTACTCCAATCTGTGAGTAAAATTATACCGCTGTCATGCATTAATCAGATTCACCTTATCACTATAATAAAAAAATGACAGTGGATGAATAATCAGAAGACTGCAACGTCTATCCGGTCCGCGCATTTACAGTAACCGACATAAATAGAGAGAGAGACACACTTAAATCTGGAATACATTACCTTGCAGTTTACTAGGTTGACCTCACGGGTAAACACATATACTGCAGTACTGAAATGAAGGGTAGATGGCGTCATTGTAGAGATTAGCCGCCACCTCCTATATTGTGAATAGTTCAAGAGCAAGAGCAACCACAAGAATAAGATGTGCTGGAATTTATTACCTGTAAACATTCAAAATGGTACGAATAAAACCAAAATATATAGATATATTCTACTTTAACTACATTTATCGCACAAAAAGACAAAGAGCTGAAACAATGACGAATGACAGTTTGAAACCAGAACAAAGTTATTAAGTTACATTTTGTCAGCAAACTGAACTGAGGCCTAAATCCTTCTCATCCACATTGGCGCTAAGATTAGACACTTACAGTATAATGTTTGACCATTTCTGTGAATAAAAAACAGACTTAGAAAAATGAATACACCGTGATATAAGAATATAAAATATTTACAGCTTTTTTCTTATCGTAATATATGTCACATACAAAGACAAGCGCCTGTTTTTAGTGTACGCTTGCAAAGTGGCTTATTTATTTACAGTGAATAAAACTGTAGGCCATCAAACACCGTTATATGAGCTTATATAGGGAGGACATACAGTATTAAACTAAACTCCTTTAGCTTTAATTGGTGATCTCTGATTACATTTATTTGTGCATGGTGTCCAGAATTTGTGGTTCTGTCCTCTCTCAGACAACAACTTATCCTACGCCCTTGTCCAGCTCAACTGTACCGACTGCGGCTCCTGCGCCTGGAAGAACTGCAAGTAGAGGAGCGGTATGACCTGTAGACAACAATATGACAATAAAACAGCTTAACTTGGAGTGAATGAAAGTGATACGTACACCGTGTAGCTGGTTGTGTTTTGTCTAGAAGCACAAACAAAAGTGAATCAAGTGCTCCCGAACACAGAATATCAGTGATTTATGTAATATGCTCCATGACAAAATTGTCTTAGTATCAAACCATCTAACATGCAGCTGAAAGGAAGGAGACAGAGGGTAGAAAGGCTCAACTGGGACCCGTGACCATGTTAGTGTCTGCCAGGGTTCACATGGGAGCAGAGAGTCTTACCGGGATCGACGGTTTGAGCTCCTGTAGCTGTCACTTCTTCTGCGCCCTCGTCTCCTGCTCACACTCCGACTGGAATAGCTGTCATAGGAGTCTGACCTGCATTTACATACAGTACAATGGAACCGTGGTAATTTACAACGAATAAGCACATAATGGCATTTAAATAATCGATAATAACTACACACAATGCAAATCACTCATGCATATCACCCATTTCACGTATGTAGAAATGTAGATACGTGAAATGTAGAAATGTAGATACGAAACGTAACATATTATTAGCTTGAAAATCTGACTGATTCATCTTCAGCTTATGTCAGGGAAGTTTAACAATTTAGCAAATTCCAAATTGAGGTCTAATTATTTAGTTTTGCCTTATGAACTTCTAAATAAATGTATTATTTTTACTGCCACACACAGAACAGAAAAGAACAAATCTTCACAAACTATAAATAAGTAATATTCAGCATGTATCTTGAAGTATTCCTTCTCCAAATAGAATTTGAATAAATCAAACAAATGTTTCGTCACATGAAAGAATCAGAATTCCCCTGCTGTTATTTAACCTTTTCCACTCACAGATGACAGGTGTAGAAATATCATTTTAATGCTTATCATTAACACTGCTACAACCCATATGTGTTTGTTTTAATCTCAATATGTTGTACGCAGAAATGTGTTTATAACTGAGCCTAATTGATATTCAGCGACCCTTTCCATAAACAATTAAACAGACATTTTTATTAGTGAATTATAAACCAAGGAAGCTCACAGACCTGGATCTCCTGCGACCACTATACGAGCGACTTCTGGAATTACTTCTACTGTACGTCCAGCTGAGGAACAAAAAAAAATTAAGACAGACAAGTTGTTTAAATAGTATCTGTGACGGTTCTCAGTCATCCAGGTCAAAATATAAAATATTATATTTTTCAAAATATAAAATATTAAAATCCCCACCAAGGATTCTCTTTGAGGTTTTCACTGTTTTTGGCTGAAAAACACTTTCCCACTGGAATCTAAGAAACGCCACAACATACTGTATTATTAAACTAGCGATTGTGTACATACCTGTGACTCCTGTAACTTCGATCTGTGCTGCTGCGAGAGCGTGAGCGCCCTCTCCTGCGCTTCCTCCGGCTCCTGCTACGGCTCCTAAAATAAGAATACGGCGTTATAAAGGATTTTTGAAGCTAGGTCAAGGGATTGTAGAAAGAGCTTTAGTTTGGTCTTTTAAAAGGATCTACGGATGTTTTACCTGGATGAGTAGCTGGAGTTGCGGGATCTACTCCTGGACCTACTGTAGGAGTGGGACCACCCTCTGGAACGGGACTGATGACTGGAAACAGAGCAAGACTTCCTGGACACAGACCTAGACTTGTTTTGGGAGCGTGAGCGTGTCTTTCCCACAGAAGGGGATCTTTCCTCGCTGGAGCTCTCCTGGTTTCTTGGCCTTTGGTTGAGTCGCACCGTCTTACGAACCTCATCAAACAGAGATCCTGGTCTGACCCGGCTTTTACTTTTTATCTCCATTCTCACTCCTTGTGTGCCGAGGGTCTGGTTCTCCTGAATCTGGATGTTATGCGCAGTGACAGGGGATACGTTTTGTAGTGTTGATGTTCCTTTCAAAGGCCTCCATTTGAAATCAATTACAGTGCAAGTAGGCTTGCCAGTGGTTGTTTTGTCTTGCGGTCCAGCAGCTGTTGTCGCGGAGGTAACAGCTGAGTGTTCTTTGATGTGAGGTAAACCACTCTCTTTATTTGCTGTATCTGAGGAATCTGAGGTAGATTTTTGGGTTAATTCCAGATTGTTATAAGGATCATGTCTAACTGAAGGTTCAGCGATTTCAATGCCGTGTTCTGGGGTACAGATGTCCATGTCATCCAAAGACTCTTGCTCCTTGACACTGGGTAACTGTGCACTATCAGCAACGTTCCTTCTGGCTGTCTGATGAGGTTCTGTGCGTTTTGCGTTTTTGTTGATACGTTCTTTTGACTTTTGTTGCTCTTTGTCTTCTTCTTTAGTAGAATTCCTGTTGGAAGGGTTTACTTTTTGGTCCTTTTCATTCATACCGTCTTTAACAACTCTTCTGGGACTATGTTTCTCTTTTTTGGATTCATCTTCATCTTCCTCATCTCCAAATTCTAAAGGCGGCTGCCAGTGAAAGGTTTCTTTTAGCTTTTGATGCTTCCTCTTAGACCTCTTTCCTTTAGCCTTACTGTGAAGGGAACCAGTTTTGTTCTCGCTTCTTCTCTTGCGTTTATGCTTGCGTTTAGCTTTCTTCTTGCTCTTTTGCTTCTCTGGCTCTGTGGCCTTTTCAGGACACCCCTCCATTTGATCAGAAGCAATAGCAGCAGCAATCTTGAGTTCTGAAGCAGTCACTGCCTCTGATGTCTTCCTGCAAGTGTCAAAATCTGACTCTGAACTAGCCTCCCCTTCCTCTTTGTCAGATATGGCTAATGTCTTGGCAGTTACATTTTCTGAATCACTTTCTGAATTCCACCCAGTATCTGCAGACTGCTTCTGCAGATGGGGCCGAGCTGGTTGTTTTTGCTTTTTTGATGGCATAGCACTGTTGTTCACTTTATCACTATCACTTTCCCATTCAGACCTGCTATTAAAGCTCTCCACTGGCACCGAACCGCAGTGTTTTGTCTCTTTTTCCTGTGAGCTGCCTTTCTCTATTATTTTCTCCAAAGAGCCACTCGAAGCACTGATAGCTGGACTGTGCTCGCTGCCTTTACCATGCTCCGATTCTGAATGAGCATCGTGACTACTCTTGAGTGAAATAAACGTGTCTACGTCTTTTATCCTACTCAGAGAGCTGTAGTATTCTTTCCATTCTTTGTCTAGTGAATTATTTTTGTTTCTGCTTGTTTTCTGGGAGTCCTCAGACACCGATCTGCTGTAGGAGGATGACCTACTGTGATACTGATAAGGGGATCTGGAGTTGGACCTGGAGCTGGACCTACTGTAACTTTTACTCCTTGAGCGACTGTATGATCGGCTGTATGACCTGTGTCTCGATGAACAACTGCGTATATGCCTGGCAGGTTTGTGAGGTTTGTCACTTTCCGAATTACCTTGTTGTGGTATGCCTGAGGTCTGAGCCTTGTCTGTAACACTATTCACTGCTTGTCCGCTAGAGGACAGGGCACTGGGAGCTACTTTAGCTTTAATGTCCTGAATATGGATGTAGGAGGGTTTCCAGGGTTTCTGACCTGGTTTCCAGCGTGATGGTGGAGGACTGTCGCTTAGCGGGATCACAGGAACATTTTCAGGAGCAGGAACAGTAGACAGTCTGGGAACAGACGCTACTTTGCCCTCAGGAAGTTTCTCTGTCACATGGACATTGACGTCTGGTTTGCTCTTGCTAGACTTTCTCTTTCTTGGGGATCTGGATGAACTCCTCCTTGTAGATGAAGACTTGGATCTGTACTTGGACCTTGACCTTGACCTGGATCTAGAACACGAAGATCTCGATCTAGACAAGGACTGATTTCTTGACCTAGAAATACTTCTGGATCGTGAATAGGACCTGGATCTACCCCTAGATCTAGATCGACTGGATGTGTAGGATCTAGAGTAGGATTGTGAGCGAGATACTGAGGAAAGACGTCTTCTTCGAGTTGACGAATGACGCTGACTTAAAGAAGAACAAGAAGCAGAATGGGATCTTCTGGACTTTCTTCCAGAAGACACTGACCTCTCCCGCTCTGACAGGTAGGACTCCTGTCGTCTGCTCTTGGAATTCTTTTTGCTGCGTTTCCTTTTTTTGGTCTTCTTCTTGTGTTTGGCTTTCTTCTTCTTTTGTGGGCGACGGGGGCTGGACCTCTCAGAGCTGTGGTCTGAAGAGTGTTCTGCAGACTGGGACCATGCCGAGTCACTTCTGTTGTCCCATCTGCCTGAGGAACGGTCATTCAATCTGTCAGAAGATGCAAGAAGAAAAATTTAAATAAAAAGTAAAAAATGTCATGTTTAGGCTAAGTTACTACATTAAATAGTACAACATACTTGTCTCCTTTGCTCCATCTCTCAGTGCTTGGTGGTTGATAAACTTTGGTTCTCTTCATTTCTTCTTTCCAGTGTGGTGGTGTTTCACTGCTGCCACGCTCTTCCACAGATGCAGAGCGCGATTTAGACCGAGTGGGAGTGCGGTATCTCTGCAGGGAAAAAAAAAATATAATAATGTCCTACTCGCTTCTGTGACTTTTTAAGGTCTTCTATCAGAGACCTAGGAACTTAAAGGTCCTGCCAAGTATCTTAGCTATTCCTAGGATTATTCAGATATTTTGAAGTGTTATGCGATACATTTGCATCAAAACACTGAGGACTAAACATGGAGTAGTTTCAGGGATCGATGGTTTTATCTTTTTGTCTACATTTGAATGTTTCAGCACTGAAAAAGTAAAATAAAACTATCCAGTAAGTAGTAAGACAGAAAAACAAATAAATCCTCTTGTAGTCCCTCAGATTTTGTTTTCATGCCCCTAGGGCTAGCGGGCCTTAGGTTGGGAACCCTGAAAGTGAGCATACCATTGTTCCCCTGCCTTTGATCTTCCGTCCAGACTTTGAAACTGCTGGTTTCTGGTCAGCTGAAACACACGTTTCTTCTTTCTCAACTCTAAGGAAACGAATAAAAAATGTACACTCTCTGTAATTAGTTGTATAAGACACTACTACTACTACTAGTCAATGTAAATGAAGCCCAAATTTAAACGGACATCTCTGTTTTATCTACTTGAGATGGCATGTCCCGTCGCAGCAGGAAGCGGTTCTCTGGCACTGGTGGGATTTCCTCTGGCCTAACAAAAGGCTTCTCTCTCTTCCCACCCTGCTCCTTCTCTCCGTCCACTCCAGTCTCTCCCTTCAGCATCTCTCTGTCCTCAGAACTGTAACAGCAGCAGTAAGAGGACATGATGCAAAACATAACTTTGGTAATGCAGAGGTCCAACAAGTTTCTTAAAACTCACAGTGGTTCGTGTTAATATGTTAACATTTATACACAGCTCAAACTGTCAAAACAGGCCACAAATAAGAATCAAACCTACCACTGCTTCTGAGGTATAACATCAATGACCTCCTTCTTTAATTCCCTCCTTTTCTTTTTTGACCGTTTACTCTTTGCATGTCTCTTGTGTTTGCGATTTTTGTGCTTTTCATCAGATTCACTTTCAGATTTTACTGAAGAGGAGAGCTGAGAGGATGAGTCATGGGAATTGAAGGAAGAGTCAGTGGAATGAGAGGTCCTTTTCCTCTTTCCTTCAAGTACTGAAAGATGTAAGAAATACAAAATGTATTTTAATAAATAAATATATATCTCTGGGAGAAATCCATCTGGGGACACCAGATATCGCTAACCCCCCTCCCTGAATACAGTAACCCCATCACCCTTATACATAGAAATCAGCTTACTCATGGAATTGACTGATTGTAAGCTGGTTACTTCAGTACATGTAAACGCGCTGACTTAAAGTCTATGGATTACTTCACAATAATGACAATGTCTTAACTTTAAAAATATCTAATAAGAAGTCGCCACAAACCAGACACCACATGTCAATCACATTGGTGATTCATACAGATTTCTTCTCAACAGCTCAAACAGTTAAGGGGACACTTAAATCACACATCGCTCTTGAGAAGTGAAAGATTCAAGTTGCATGCTCCCGACGAGTCAGCAGACGGTGTCCTGGATCAGGGCATCACTGAGCTCAAGGATAAGTCTGTGAGGTAGGATCCAAAAATACATAACGACCGTAGGTGCTCAGTCACACCAGGAGAACATGAGGGCTATACAGTGGCGTTAAGGGCAGCATGTGATCAGTGTGAACTGTGACTGTTGTTGAGACTTAGCGTCCCAGTTTCCAACAAATGCACCATTTACTTGATAATACTTGATTAGTTAATAGATTACTATTCTCTATAATCAATGTTCTACAATGTTTCATTGTATAGAAAATAAAACCATGTTTTTGTGACCAGAATTATGTTTTAGTCAGGAACCAATGAGCATAAACTGAGCCATCAGAAGCACACTGGGATTAGAAATCGATTAAACAAACAAATGATCAGTCGATTTTGACCTTTATATAAAATCTATGAACAGAAAAACACAGAATAAAGCCAGTCCTGCCCTTTATGAAAAACATTATGGGGAACTCACCATCATTTGCAGACTTGGTAATTAGTTGGCCACAGTCTACCACTCTCACATCAGCGTAGGGTCTGCTGGCTGAATCCGCCTTGAGCCCTTCGATCTTCTTTATCACTTCAAAGCCAGAGATGACAAGACCAAAAACGACGTGCACTCTGCCCAGAGGTATTACAAGGAAATTACACGTCATAACTATACAGTGACTAATAATAACAATCTTTATAATACAAAAGTATTATAAAATCTTCATAATACTTAAGTCAAAGGGAATCTTACCCATCGAGATGTGGTGCCATCTTGGTGGTGCTGTTTGTCACAATCCAGCAAAGACCAGTAGAAGTGGCGGGGTCATGGAAAAAGGAGAAAAGGGAGGAAAAGAATGAGAAAAAACTAGTAACTCCAATAACATGTGGGATACCATGGGAACAATTTCAACAGTACAGACATTGTTTAAATATATCTGATTGCAAATTGCTTTAGTCAATTCAACATGTTGAATTGATTGCTACAAATTCTTAGTTCAATTCACAAGTAACATAACACAAACAGATGTGTACAATCAACGACAGGAAATTAACAAATGTATTATGAGTAATATTTTGACTATATAAAGTAAGACAATAAATATGACATATCCTCCTGCAGGTTTCATGAGTTTTTACGTGAGGTAACTTCTAAGTTATGGTGAAGGACTGCTAAATAAAGTCTACAAAGCCAAAAAACATAAATCACCTCAAGCCATTTGTGAATAGTGATTCAGCATAACCAAAGTTTACACTGTTGTCTGAAGAATGCTTGCAAATACAAACTAATGATATATACAGTCAGCATAGAGATAAACACAGCCTTGGAGACACATTACCTTGGAAGAGCAGGATGCTAGAGTTTCTGTAAATTTTACACAAAAACGGCAAGAGAAAAAATGTAACACATTTGTAGATAAAGAAGAATGAATCCATGTTTCTCTGCACTTCAAAATCTAACTGCACACAGAGAGGGGACTGTGACGGTCACACTCAATGACAATTTCTACTCTACAGTTTCAAAACAGAAGAAGGCTCAGAAATCAAAACCAAAATATAATCAAGAATTAAGAGTTGTAAAAACAATTATTTTATGCTCACATGAAAAACTGCGAACCGTTGGTGTCCTTCCCGCGATTGGCCATCGACAACAGGAAAGCTCGGTCATGTTTGAGAATGAAGTTCTCATCTGTAGAGAGCAGAAATAGAGGAAGTCTCAAGAGTGCATCCTCTCATTTGTGCTCACAGAAATCTTCAGGGAAGTACAGGAAAAAACATTGAAATCCACTGAACCTTATCATCTCGCCAACCAGTCCTTCCACAAAGTTAGCTGTTTTATAAACTTTTTTTTCATTTCGCAGCTATTTTAGTCCTCTGGTAACAACTGAAAAAGCTAACACCGTGAGCTACACTGTTAAAAAGTTTGAGGAAAAAAAAAAATTCAATCAATAAGAAAAAAAATAACTGTCAGACGGTCGTGTAAATTGAATAATAATCCAGTGTAAATAAAAGTTTAGTCTCCGAAAGATTTACACAAGATTTTAAATGATGTAAACGTAATAAATGCTCACTGGCCATTTTATCAGGTACACCTGTATAAGTTAAAGCAATCTAATACAGTAGCTCTATCACAAATTCTATATGCACTTGTGTGTCGTAGAATTGGTCGAGTTACATAAATAAGGTGGCGAAAACATCAGATACACCTCTTCATATAGGCTGCAGTATTGGATGCATTAGACTGTACAGCCAGTGAATATATCTTTTACTAATCCTCAACAGGCTACATGTAATCTTAAGGTTATGCTGAATAATTCATCAACGTCATCATTAACATGTTAGTATACAGTATTAGAAAACTATTCTGATTTGTAAAGGTTCACTGCATCTACACAATACCACATACATGTTGCATGACTTATTTAGTTACATCCACTGAGGTACTCCAAGCAGTTTTCATATGGAGCAAAGAGACGGTAACTCTGTTTCCAACTACATATGGCATGCCATGTTGAGGGTGCCATCACTATGAATAGCATATAGGTAAAAAAAAGTAATTTGAGAAGCATGAGGCTTTGGGGTCCAACAGGATAGATGTTAAGAAATCCTTTCGTACAAATGTGCATGTGCGCCTTGGCAAACATTTGCACTTTTTTACTGAATAAGGAAGGTGGTAGGGACATGTTCACATGGTGTTACTGAGCTGTGTACATCTCTTACCTTCTCATTTTGCAAAAGACCACTCTATAAATAAAAGAATATGTTGAAAATTTTAGGCAGGAAGATTGTAGCTTTCAATAAAGAGAATTCCTACTCTCCATGCTGATCTGATAAAGCCCACTACTATAAATAAATAAATAGAAGAGAGCACTAAACAATGGAAAAGTGAAGGTCAGCTGAGTCATTCACAAGAAATTCATGATTATCGCGATATGCACACGCAATGTTACGCTCATGCAGAAGTATTAAAAGTTAAATATATATTTATGAGATATTAGCAGTGTAGGCTTAGTAGATCACTGGTTTTCTTATTACCTTTAAAGTAGCCACCATATATGGACTCTCCACCTCTTCCATTTCCTGCAGCGATTGAATTTAAACAAATGAGCAGCATTAACATCCCTGCATTACAACTTACTGTAATATAAAGGTGTGCATTCAGTGGCCTTTTGAAAAAGTGGTTGATGCACAAAACATATTAAATGTGAAATGAGAAGCATGACTGAATACTAAACATTACCTTCGGCGAAGTCACCTCCCTGGATCATAAAGTTCTTTACAACTCTGTGAAACGTGGAACCTTTGTAGCACAGCTTTTTCCCTGTGATTTTGCCTGTTCCCTTTTCACCTGAAATCAGATGTGTGTTAGAGCTCTGACCATACAAAGCAACAGGCCTCCCACTTCAAATGTGCCTTTGTATATACCAGATGTCCTGAGGTGTTGCTGTCGTTTTTTAAATGATACCATGTGGGTTTAGAACAAGGGAATAAATAACACAGCTGGGAAAGAGGGATTTAATAAACAGGATATCTTTGTTCAGACAGCATGCTGTTAATTCTCCAGTACAAGACAACAAAATGCATTAAGGAATCTTGAACACTGGAGTGACTGGAGCACTAAATACGGTCCCTAAGCCATTACCCCCTGGATTTCTCTTTCCCTGGGGTGAAAGTAGATGTGAAGGCAGAAATTTCATTACTTTATGAGGGTGCTTTCAGAGGACAGAAGGCTGGCTGTTCAAATGGGCAGCTTGGGTTGCTAATCTTCTAGTATTTTGCTTCACTGGGTTCGGCATTGTTCCAAGGGTTTGGTTTCTTGTGGTGTGAGCTGATCTCCTCCTAAGAGGAGACACTAGAGACTTTGAGAAAGCGACAGCAAACTGTCCAGCTGATTTGTGTTCGTTGTTATGTTATATTGTGTTGTTTTTGTGTGTAAGAGACAAACCAGCCAATTTCCCCTGTCAGCCTCGCCTGCATCACATTCCACTCGGCCAGGTGGGATGAAAAATGAGAGGGAGGATTGATCTGCCGTCTGTTTGCAGATTTATGGCTATCTCTAGGCAGACCACTGCTACTACAGTACACTCTGCTCTGCTCAGTGGGATGAGCTATCTGGGGAGAGAGACCAGGATCCCTCTGTCCATCCAGTCAATCCATCTGTCACTGGATCACTTACACTACAGGCACGCTTCCTTTCCTTATGCTAGTAAACGACCAAACATGGGATCTGAAAGTGGTTCAAGTCGGTGTTTTTATAGTCAGCGATAGTTTTATTGGTGACACGGGAAGAAATAACGACAAGACAACCAAGAAGCAACACAGTTGTAGTACATGAGTGTTGTATGTGTTAAGTCTGCTACAGAACTATAATTCTATGGTTCTCTGTTGTACTAAAGAATTCTGAGGTTATACAATGCACATGCTGCAAAAGCATTAAAGTTAGGTAACACAAGAAAACAAACATTACTCACCAGTGCATAAACAGAGAAAGTTTTTGCTTGTCTTGGGGCAAACATCCGAAAACAGTTGAAAGACAATGCGCCCAACTACAAAACACAATGAGCAGAGAAAGAAGAATCACTCCGTGTTGCAGTTATTTACAATAAACTTTTAAGAATGGAAAAGCATAATAGTTAGGGAACAATTATCATTAACAATTATCATTAACAATTATTATTAACAATTGATCAAAAAGTGAAAAGCTATCAAAGCTTAAGTTTAAACATTTTAAACATAAACACATAATTAAATATCTATATAAAAGTGATGACATAACTAAACCTCATATCTGCAACTGATTTAAAAGTCTTTACCTGGCTCCCGGTTGAGCTCCACATCAAAGTAACACTGAGGGCGGTCTTTCACCCCCATAGTGATCAAAGTCTGGGTGACCTAAAATGTGTAAAAAAGAAGAAAAAATAAGAAAATGATAAGCAAGCGTCCCATTTACGTTTCTTTTAATCTCTAGCTTTGATTAAAATGTACATAACACTGAGCGGAGTACGCTGAAACAATGCAGAGAGACTAGAAGACCATGAAGAAGAACAGAAACAAAAAGGGGAGGAGAGAGGCAGAAATGTACCAGCTATGCAAATCCGAGCAGAGCTCAGTGCAGCTTCCTCACTGTGCAGTTTAAGCGGTTTCTACTTTTCACTTAGACATCACTGCGTGTCTCTATGAGGTCAATGAAATTATGAAACTGTAATATTTACACAAGCTGGGTGAAAGATTTTTTTTTTCAAAAGCCATTAGTTTTTTTTTTCAGATATCTGCTCTGAATTCTGTTTGGTAGTCTTAGCCAGCTGGCACATTATAAATGTGTTTGTTGCCAGATAAAACATTTTTGTTGTCTTATCTGCCTAGGATACATTTTTTCTATGCTATAATCTAATCCAAAACATGTTTTCATACAGTAAATGTATAGGCATTAAAACAATGCGAGCATATACTACTACAGCTCAAGTACCTAAATAGTATTTCCAAAACCCTGTTTCTATCCCAATGTTGCTCTACATTTAAGCTGTGGAGCATCCTTCATCATAACAATACATGCAAAAATATTGTCAACAGTTTGTGGTGGTGTTTCACAAATTAGACCCAATATGCTACTAGGTGATGTGGAAAGACAAGAATTTTGAATCCCAAGCGGGGGGGGGGGGTGTCATTTCAACGCAAGGAGAAGGACAAGCAGATAACGTTATTTAAAATAAACATATGATGAACCAAACAAGGAAGTGCTGCTCATCACAGTCGTTAGCTCAAGCTTATATAACTTAGCTAACGTAAGGGTGCAGCACATATTTCAGCAGTGGCTCAGTATTGTTTTGTTACGCCTAAACATAACTTTAGATTCGAGCTATGTCGGGGGCAAAACAATAAGTACCGATTACTTATACAGCTAACAATAGTTAGCGCTTCCAAAATGGCTGAGCTAATTGCTAGCTCTAGTAGCTAGCGATCTCCCGTTCAATTTCGTATAGATCCAGTAACTGTTCACATTTAACGCAGATATCTAAATCACACCAGCAACTGTTTAAATTGCAGAACTAACCTTAACAGTAGCTAGCCAGACAAAATGCTAGTCACTGATGGCCGCCTATTAGCCTCAGACTACTTCGTTCTTAAGTGCACAATAGTGCGCTGCGGAAATTCGACTGGTGCTAAGTAGTTTTGTCCCTCTGTTCTTTACGTAGAAGATTTGTTGTGGTTAGTTGTAACAGGAAATAGATTTTAAGTTACTTCGCTAGCTAATTGTAATGTATCCTTTGAGTAGATTATCGAGGGTTCACTAGATTATTCGCTTCTAATTTATGTATACGTCCCGAAGTCTGAACATTATAGTGACTATCATTGTTGGTGCTGTGATTGTCTGATATCATGCTGTAACGACAGCTAACCTGGTGTAGCTAAGTAACAAGGTCCACCATGAAACCTGTGATAATGAGGTAAGGTGCAACCACGAACATAGAATTTATATTCAATATAATCTAAAAGTAGGGAAATTCTACACCACGTTTAGAATTACGCAGGCAAAAATATACACTCGGGTGCCAGTTTAAAACATACACCAGCTATAACTAATGCTAACGCACGCCCAAACATATAAGAAATATTACAGCAGTTACTGAGGTGCTGTGATATTTTTTGTTTATCTTAACTTTTATTTATTCGTGGATTTTAGTTTTGTTTCTGCTAAGCAAAAAAATGAGTTTTGTGCCCTCAGAAACTGTTCCAGTTTAAAGTAATATCTTCCATGGATGTAGGATACTATCAGAGTTGAAATGATCAGTTTATATGACTGTATTAATCAGTAAATGTATCAGAAACTTTAATCGAAATATTTAGTCAATTACAGTACAACAACAACAGTTTTTAACAGAAGTATATCTTTAGTTGTAGACTATTGATGCATTTTATGATAGTAAATAGTATTTTGTACACATTTCTTATAGCAAACATAAAAAAACTCACGATCTGATGTTGTTTCATACCCATTGCAGGCATTTAGTTCTTCATGGACCCAGTGGATAATGTCTCTGATCCTGTTTGCCTTCGTGGTTCGTGTCAGGGATGGACTCCCCCTGGCAGCCTCTACAGATTTTGAACACAATCGAGAGCTCCAGGAGAGAAAGCGGCAGCTCCGGGCCATCAGCAAGGCACTGTTCCGCCTACCTGAAAGAGGGACCATTAAGGGCAAGGATCTCAGTGTATAGTAAGGAGACTGGAAGCAGAGCAGCAGCAGACTGCTTTAGTGGTGCTGTCACATCATAAAGACACAGTGCACAGTCTAAAGCAACACTTTCACTGTTTGTTATTTGCGATACAGAAGATGGACAGGATGTTGTCCATCTGATCACACGGGCTTTTATGTCACAAGGCTGTTTGTTACCTAAATACCTTTTCTCCTCTCATCTCTTCAGCTTCATGTCTTCAGAGGGCATATCTTACATGACTGTGTGCCACTGCAGCCTCCCTGTTGCTAAAGCCTTCTGCTTCCTGGAAGATCTGCGCTGGGAGTTCACAGCATGTTTCAATAGCACTGTTGTTGCCGTGGCAGCCAGGCCTTATCCATTTTTGGATTTTGGTGAGTTAAAAGAGAAATATTACCATCTATATTTTCTGTTAATATGTTGGCAAAAGAAAATGTTTTGAATAATAATTAGGGTTCTGTCTTTTTTTGTTTGAATTGTAACTAAATTGATAGACAATACTATTCAGAAGCTAAAGCAGCAGTACAACCAGGTTGGTGGTCCGTCCCTAGAAGTGACATTGGCAGAAGTCAATGAAGATCTTAGGATCCATCCACCACAAGTAATTAATTTGGAGGATATGGAGCTCAGCAATGGTATTGCAAATGGGCATATGGAGCAAGGTGCTGGATCTGGTAAGACATATACATTATTATGTAAAACATTTACTGCTTATGATAGCACTTGAAAACATGTTTATTGATTGTATGTTTAATGCTCCTGTAATCACAAAATAAAGGACTGTTTTTATAGTTTTGCAGTTTGATTGTTTTACACTATTAACAAGATTGCTTTCTTTAATATAACAGGTCAGAATGTAAGACTTGAGCCAGTTACAGCACCAGGCATCCTCTCTCTGGTCCTAAATATCATGTGTGCATCACTAAATATAATTCGTGGTGTGCATCTCATAGAGTATACATTCCAGGTATGTCCATTCTAGGATATAATCACAAATGCTTACAATTACATCGCATTAAGTGCTGCAAGTTATAGCGCAGGTTAAATGACTCCTAAGGAATTAAAGTCAGGCATGTTGTATGGAAATTGAAGCAGAAGCTAACATTAATTATATTATATATTATTGATTAATTCTCTTTACTCAGGATGACTATGAAGGTATCTGGAATGTTGTGGCTTTTCTTCTGGCATTTGTGTGCTGCGTGTGTCAGGTACAGTAAATGTTATTCACTTGCACACATGACATGGTTTTCTACCTAGTACTATATCAGCTTAATAATGTTTCTGTTCTTTCTGACAAATGACCCATCATGAACAAACTCCTTGTGTCCACAGTGCCACCTCTACTTGTTCCACTCATCTACGAAGAAACTGAAGTCCTTAACGCTGTTGAGTGTGATCGTCCTATGCAACTTGTGCCTGCTCGGCAAGAGGAATGTGTGGCAGCTGATCTTCCACATTGCAGTCGCTGCTTTATCTACTGTCCTCATCCTCACCCGCAAACTCCAAGACAGAACTAATGACTGTGGGGTCTGAGGAGCAAAGGACATTTTGATATGATGCACCTCACACAGTGTCTCCACTTTTCAGTCCAGGTGAGAACAACAGGGAAATACATTATTCAGAAATATTGGGTCATCATGAAAAATTATTAAAACTAATTATTATTTTCTTGTATACAGCATATACTTGCACTTTGTGTATATTGTTTCAGACACTGTAGAGAATATACAGTGAAATGCGGTTATTCCTGCATCCTGGATTGAAACTATATGGTTAACCATGAAAATTACACTGGTAGGAACACAAAGTTGGACGTTGATCCCAGTCAACGTGTCCAGAAAGGTTTTTAAAGATGAATTATTTTGTAGTCGGAGATGCTGACCAAAGTTTTTACATAGTAATATTAGTGAAAGCGGATAAGTTTGGGATTTTGTAAGTAAGATTCATTTCTGCTCAACGCTCAGCTCAGTATTATTTGTACTACAACAGGCCATTGATTGTCTTTGCATAATAAGTTTACAGCTTTACAAGGCACACATGGCTGATTAGGAGATAATTAGGTAGTCCATCTTGCATTGTTGGCAGTGTCGTGCATTCATTTTTAAGTTTAGTTTGATTATATGTAAGTGAAAGTCGAGGGACGTGAGCAGTTGAGCTGTTTTTGTTTGTTTTTAGTCATTTGCCTATGAGGCTATAATAAAAGCCTAATGCGGGTGTAATTGTAAAGCTGTGGGTTGGTTCATGCTTTACTGTGTGACAGTGTAAATATAGCCAGTTGTTTGGTTTATTAAATGTATATGTTTCATCTTCTATTTACATACACAGATTCACCAGCTACTGCTGAGCTACTCATTGCAATGGTTCAAATGTAAGGGTTTTGTTATTTAAGGATTTTACAAAAATTGCATCTTATATTGAGAGGAAATGTACATTTGTTAAGTCAACGCAATTTTACACATTGTGACTACAGAAAATGGTGAAGCATGATATCCAGTTGAGTTAATTTTTTGTACAATCAAAATGAATCTACAGTTTTTTTTATTCCAATTTTTTATACCAATCTCTGCATTGTCATAATGTAAACTGCAGTTAAGTATAAAGCACTGATATGAGGGCATACATTGTTAGGAAAGACCTTGACTGCACTGTTAGGTTTAGATTTTTGTGTTGGGTATGGTAAATTGCTGCTGAATGTCTTTAACAGGTTGTAAAATTTCATCTATAACCTCATATATGTTTTTTAATTCTCTCTTTTTGGAGGGTTCCGTCTCAGATCTCAGATTGTTATGAACATAGAAGTAATAAGGTTATAATCTGACTTCACATCACAGTAGTGAATAAAAATTTAAATAGGCCAGATTTATAATCTAAGTCTCCATTTCTCACAGTTTATAATAGCAAATTAATTGCACTTGGTCTGTGTTAAGTGAATGAAGTACAGTCAATTATTAGATTAAGCTTGTCATACAAGTAGCTTGGTGGAGGCAGTGTAACTGTGTAAAATCTGTCCTTTTTATTGAACAGTTTTCTGTGTTCTATGTTCTTTTTGGTGCTGTGGTACAGTGCTGACAAAGACGGGAGTTAAATTAGTTTTTTTTAGGTACCTTTATGATTTTGACATGTTGTCCAAAGTGAAACTTTGTCTTCATGCTGCATGGTGTTTCTCATGCAAGACTTTACAAACCTTTCTATAAATTTGTTTTTATTGACTCACAACTTCCACCACAGACTAAAACTTTTGAAAAAACGAATTTTCTTATATGATGAGTGTCATGAATTTGGAAGTAAGTAGAAGTAAGTAAGATGGAGGATTTTCTAGCACTAAAAAGAAAATGAAGGACATTATATTGAATATGAAGGTTTCGCCATACAGTAGAAATGTATTGTTATTCATGAAAAATCTCTTTGGTTCAGAAGGGAAACCTGAGGTAATGTTTTGTGTCTGCAGGACATGTTCTCATACTTATTTGTATATAGGTATTTGTATCTAAATGGTTTGTGTGGCTGCAGTTTTTTTTCCTGCTGTAGTAAAACTGACATTTCATTAATAAACAGAACCTTTTTTCCAACTGGCGATCCAGTGTGACCTTCATTTGCAGCATTGATCAGAATATATTGATATAAACAATGTATTATAACCTTGTTTAACAGGTTTATTGTCTCTAAACAGATGTGTATGCACACAATTATTACAATTACCACTGGGATCACTGTTACCTTCACCTTGCACGTCTTCTCTAGCTCTTCTCTCAGCCCTTGGTATTTCTCGAGCTTTACATGTTCTTTCTTTCTGATGTTACTATCACTTGGGATTGCTACATCTATCACTACAGCCTCTTTCCTCCACTTGTCCACCGCTACTATGTCTCATTGGTTCACCGTTATCGGTTTGTCCGTCTGGATCATCAGAACATGAAATTCTTCTTCTTCTAATAATAATAATAAATAAAAAAGACCAAAATGTAAACGTGTTGCATTTTTGCATTCTAGCAGCAGATGGCGCTTTGTCACCGGTTCGTAATCTTAGACTTTCCTATCCAATGTGGTGCTCCTCTGTTTTTAATCAGTATTTAAATATGAGAACATTTATCAAAGTAAGCTTTGGTTCTGAACTTAAATAAGACAAAACAAATCTTACTAATGAGACCAAAGTGCTGTGTAGCTACCAGAAATATCCGTTTTAATTAGTTCAATTAGAAAAAGTGTCACTATTCACTTCTCAGACAGAATCAAAGCCAGACAGTCATGGTAATAATAAATGTGGGAATAAATGCCCAGCATACTAAATTATATTTATTAGGTGACAAATTCAAGAAAGACCTATTAGAATGTCTGACCCTGATTTACACAGGTCATTGACATTAAAACAGCTGGAATATTATATTTTTATATAAGTATAAGGTTTATTGGTTCATTTAAAGTCCTGTGAGATATGTTCTCATCTGACCAGTTATCGTAGCATCCAGCTCAGAGACACGCAGCATTTTAGCAAAATGATAAACATACATAGGAAATAATACGACAACGGGAAAACACGAGCAGTGGCACAGAAAATCTTTGTACACTTTGTATGTTGACCACATAAATATGGGCTAACACACTGTAAACCTGATGTATATCAGCACACTTACTTTCCTCAGAGTATCTGGCAAAATAATAATTATACATTTCTTCATAAATTAATTTCGCAGTGTGCCCACTTGTCGAACAAAGTGATTGTTAAATGAGGATATTTTGTGCAAACTGTCGTGCTGCACTGGCCATACTAAATGTCAGACCTTGTTTCAAATGGACACATTAAAAGAAGGTTTGCATTGTGCAAATCTTTTTCTTACATAGATCTTGTACTTGAAAAGAAACACGTGAGATTTAATAAAAGAATAGGAAGCTTTTGACTCATGCTGTGACATCGGTATGACGTGGCAGACATTATTGCTGGGGTTTAGTTCAATGACACAGTTCCTGACACACTTTATGAGACAACTGTTCGGTTCTTTCTCTTTAGATAATCTGGGATTTAATTAAATCTTGATTCTGTAATAACAGTTCAAGAGGATACAAACTTCAGGGTCATGCATAAAACTCTCACTTTTAATAAATATAGAATTAAAGTGCGTGTGTTTTCTTTTTTCTGCTGTCTGTTCTAAGTCTCAAGGAGCTCAGATAGAGGAGCTCATTATATAGATAACTCACGTACCAGTAAGGTGGGATATAAACAACCTTTCATTCCTTCAATTTACATCACTGACTCCAGTTTCTGATTATGTCACAAATAAGCTTCTTTTTAATATGTGTTCTTAAAACCCTTCAGTAAATATCTGACTCATTGTGTTTGTCCCTTAGTTTACAGTCAGTGATAGACGTAACATTAGCCACAGTGGTGTTCGTTCATATATTATTGAATTATTACACAACTCATAGTGGTATTATAAATCCATAGCAGCATCAGTCCACTTACAATCCATCTAAATTAAACGATCGGCTTCAGATGACACTCAATTAACCCATGCTGTGCTAATCGACACAAGACCCTGCGCTTTCTCTCATAGCAAATAGGGTTAACAGCATGGGCGAGCCTGCTGAAATGTTTGTGTCCTGCAAATCTTTCAGTTACAGACAAGTTCTCATTCTGCTTATAAATATTCACGTAACAGCAGAACTAAGAAGTCCATATTCGTGAACCAGCAAATCATCAGGTCAACTTTTAATCCTGCGTTATTCTTTTCTTTATCTATGTCTAGTATTTATTTGCACTTAAAGTATATATGTTAATTAATAGCTAATTTGTGTTCTATGGTAATTCCAAAAGGACAAATCTCCCTAAAGTATCCTCAACTTGACGGGTAGCTTTCAATCAATGAGACTGACCCAAATCAATAAATTGCAGGCCTAATCTGGATGGGGGATTTTCCTGTTTAGGGGAAGATTTTATTATTTTAATTTAGACATCTTCTGTATTCTTGCACTCTGTCATCGCGATCTTGCATAAGGTTGGCAGAAGTAACACTTTTACATTGACAGTGTGTTCGAGCTGTGATGTGTTGATTCACAGTCTGGTACTCCTGACCTTAAAGCTGTACAGGATGTCTCATATGTGTATTAGAGTCTCCAACAATTCGTAAATCCACAGCCTTTGATGTTCGTTGCTCAGTAGCTTATTCGAACAGTACATGAAATCAAAAACCAAAGACAAATCAAATGGTAATTTTTACTCACAGGGGTCAGTGCAGCATAGACGAATGTTCAATGCCTAATACAATTATTTCCACCACGGAGGTTTTCACCCTTTATTTTTCTTAATTAGCTTTTTAAAAATGTTTACTTTAGTGTCTTCCATCTCAGCTGCAGATGAGTCTCTTTCTTGCATGGCCATTCACTTCTTTAGAAAGGCCTCCCGTAGGCTGTAAAGATTTGCATGTTATTTTCACTTTTATTTATTAATTAAACTTTACTCAAAGTGATAGTCAGTGACTTTGAGGTTTTCCTGTATTCATTTCCTAACTTTTTTTTTCCAATAACCCTTTTTTCAGAGTGACTTGGAGTGATTTGTCGTCATGATAGAGTTTTTAATCAGGATTTCTGCAGTCTACAGTATTTTTACTCCAGCAAACACATTCACTGCACTCAGCTGATCTACATTTAACTGTGTGACTTCTTAAACCAATTTGCTGCACCAGCGAATATGTAGGTGAGTAACTTTAGAGAATCTGAACTCTATTGGAATCACTTATGTTCAGTTTTATATTATTACTTTATTTTCTATTGCTTTCACTTTGATCTTTGAATTGTTTTCTTATATTAAAAAGACCAAAATCTAAAATAATAATAATACTTTACAGCAAAATAACAATAACAAACAAACAGTGTTAGTTTGTAGAATATAAGCTATAAATTGTGGTTTGTACAAAAGAAATTTGACTTGTCACTTCCTCTTATCACATTCTGACACTGAATCTATCACTAACTATTCATAAAGCTGCTGAACAATATTATAATATTAGAGGTCATATGAAAGAAAAATCAAGTCTATTTTTAGAAGTCTGTTGATTAAATCCATTCTTAGGGCAGATTTAGTAAAAATTTACTGTAAATGTCTTGGTTAAATTAATCCCATGAAGTTAGAACTGGTTACTGCATAGGACTCATAAAAGGTTTTCAAAAAATTTCAGACATCACTATGTGAGAACTCTCTCAGACAAACCAACCTGAGCCTAAACACAGTGCAACCTCTTTACCCACACGAGGAGGCATATTTTAAATCCTGCACGAGTCATATTTTCCCTACCTTAATTATGTATGTATGTCAAAAGTGAGATCAAGCATCCTGTCATTGTAAAAATCTGTGGAATAATTTCCCAAGCTTGTTTATACGCTTGTTAAAAATTAATGACAGCCTGTAGCTCTATAGCCATTTGTAATGTGTGTGCAGTCAGTGGTAGATTACTTTACATACTGAATATAGGTGCATATGTGAGAAGAATGGCTTTCTAAAGTAATGCACTAATGTTAATCTTGAGTGAGAGTACCTAATAGATCAACATGGAGAAGCAGCACTATTAGAATAATGCAACAGAGAAATAAAGGAATTAACATGCCATTAGAGCTCTGTAAAAAAATGCTGGGAAATAAACCTGCAAGAAATCTATTTTCCAACAAGGAGATCCTGCAGATGAACAGTGCAGTAAAACAGCTTTTAAGTTGCTAACATTATTTGACACTAATCTGCTGTAGGCATATCTTGAGGTCTCTGTGTTCTGTAGTGATGGGCACAGAGAAAGCAAAATCAGAGGTTAAATACTGAACCGTTTCACAGAAGAACTGGTCTGGGAAGGAGTCCTGGCTAACTGTCTGTCCTAAGACCGAAGCTTTGGTTTGTTTTTCCTGCCTCCTCTGTCAGCTGTCAGAAAAGAACATGTCTAGATTCAGACAGGTAAAATGGATTTATTACATGTTCCTGATAAAGTGAGAAAACATGAACAGACGAGCAGCTACATGAAAAATGCTAACTGCTACGCGTCTTACAATGAAAAGCACACAACACACAGCTTTATGAAAGCTACAGGATAGAGTATAATGAGATGATATAATACTGGAGGGAGACCAAAACCCACACTTTTTGTATAAGATGATGATGCATTATATTCTGTTGTGCATTTCAGTTTGTGTTGTGTGGTCATGATCAAAGTCAACACCGAAAATCTTTGCATTTCCGGTTGGCTGGGGGACATGGTTGGATCTCTGGATGCAGTGGTACCTGCAAACTGTTACTGTGCATTACAGGACATCTGATAAAGTGCAGAATGAGCTGCTTACATTCTGTTGGGAATCAGCTATTTACTTATAAATCAGTGCTTCCCCTTTGCATTGGGGGTACCCCGCCTTTTTTCCTTATTTATACCTAAAATTGTCTTAGTTTTCTTAGAAGATCTCATATATACAATAAATAGTACTGAACTGTATTTGTGGATACTTAGTTTACTTCGTTTATATGTAGAGGATTTTCACATACTTCACTGATGAGGTCCAGCATCGCAACCCCAACTAGAACTCTTACCACTCCGTTGCCCCTCCATGTAAAACTTTCTAGATTTGCCACTGCCATTGAAGAACTACAAAATCACAACGATAGCCCCCTCCCCCCCAAAAAACAAACCAGTGGCGTGCACCCCCACACCCTAACACAGCAAGCCTGTGGGAAACACTGTAAATAGGAAACGGCTTAAACAGACCATGCATTTTATTTTATTTTATTTTATTTATAGTGGCGTAGGGAAAATTGACTAGGAATGTAAATTAAAATTATTTGTGACTTACAAAATCTCCATGTTTGATGCCGCATGCTGTTTATTAGTGATGGGTAGATGAGGATTTTAAAAGCAATGAAGCTTTGCATCCAATCAGTTCACTTTGGATGAAGCTTCACGTGAAGCCTTGAAGCATTGAAGCTTTGCAGACGATTGGTTCACAAAAATGTTCATGTGCATTCAAATGCCCCTGCTGTTAATCAGGCAGACAAATTCTAGGTATTTTAATCCATTTTGTAATGGACTGACTCGCCACAGTCAAGCTATTGCACTAGTATTGGCACGATCTTTACTGAACCAGGGAGGCTTCAAATGCCATTGATTACGTCACTCACCAAAACGACACAAACCTCGATACGTGCTACACTAAACATTTTTCAATACAGCCTTTGACGCATTGACACAGTACGACCTATCAATGCTGTTTATGGCTTAAAACAAATGTAATGTAATAGATGGCAAACAGTTAAATTGAAATCAAATTTATTATGCAATGTTTTATACAGTTTCTTTACATTTTAGGAATGTTATTATAATGGTGCAAAGAGAATTCTCCCTAAGTTACACTGTAAAATCACACTCTGAAGATCGAACAACTTGTAAATATCAGAAAACATAATTTGGTTTTATGCCTTAATTTAACGGTACGTTTAACAGGTAACTGTTACAGCATGTTCTACAATTTTATATTTTTCACTGTAGTTCTTTTTGTTTCATGTGTACTTCGGTCATTCTGGAGTCCCCAGTTGGCCATCTTGGTGGCTCCCTGAAACAAAATCTTTGTCTCTTGTATTTATCCACCCCAACTCACGTGTTCATCAAAACAAAATGCAGGATATGTCCTAAACAGGCACCTAAAGACATAAGCAGGCTCAGTTGTTTGCTGAATCATTCGCCTTTGCAAACTTTCTTTTATTTGTTGCATGAATATTTAACCACTGTCATGAATAATGGAAAATGCTTAAAGACGAGACACCTGTCTCACATTGTAAGAGTCATTGGGAATCTGAAAATACCAGTATTTGTCTTCTTGCGTTTCTATATTCCACTGACTGTTTCATGAATTCTGACAGCTGGTACATGTAAGAAAGTCAAATGTCTATTTTTAAGATATATGACATGCTAACATGCTAACTAATGTCTACATTAATTATTATTAAAAATATTTGTGTATATGCATCTGATGACATATGATATTTCATTACATGTATCTCAGGGTTGACATTTGTTTAGATATGTGCAGGCAATTTCATGCAACAGCCATCAACTCAGGAAATCCTTTCATTCAGAATCATTACAATTCCTATAAATAGTTAATCACACTATATGCATGCCCATTTCCACTTCACAGACAGAGCTAATGAAAGAATATACCCAAGAGCAGCTGAGCTGAGTGTGTTTGTTAATCTTTTTCACGGCTCACGGTGTCCTGGCTAAATTCTCCTTCGTCATGGTGCTGGTTACAGCAAGAGGTCTGCTACGCACGGAAAAGTAGCAAGTGGACAGTATACAGATTGGCTCAAAGGGCAGAAGTATGTTTTTTACACCGCCATAAACTCAGCAGGTCTGTCATTCCTGGCAAATATTGTTTCTAAAGTGCAACTGTGAGGAACCTATAACAAGAGCTGCTTTTTGTTTTTGTCTGGTAGATGACAATTCAGGTCATTTAGTGGAAGAAAAAGAACAAAAAATCAATAGATGAGTGAGAGTAAAAATACCTCAATTTGTCATTTGTCCACACAAATGTACTCTAATACATAAGTAAGAGTAACAAAGAAACTTAGAGGATTTGGTTGAGGTGGAGCTATTAATAGGTACTGATTCATATTTTACTGTCTGATCAGTCGTGTGGATGTTCAGTCTTAATTTGTAAAATAGATAAACTCTAGAGATATAATATATATAAGAGATAAATGTAGTGGAAAGAACATTATCTGAAGAATATAAAATATAAACTTGCACACATTTATGAACTTACCTTTGAACACAGCTACCTTTAGATAGTGAGTGTGGTTTGGCAGGTAGAACAGGTCGAAGTGTCCTTGGGCAACATGTTAAACCTGATGTTGCTCCTGGTGTTTGGAACTTGCAAGTTAATTTTGACTTTATAGGAAACTAGCAGTGCCACAAATACACTCACTAGAAAAAGTCACTTGGGTAGACCTATGCTGGGATGGCCAAAATAAAAGAAACAAAAATCTAAATCTCTAAAGGTTTTCTTTTTTCACTTTTGTCAGAAGCTTCTGTCTTTTAAGGGCACTGTGAACTGCAGCACACAATTGAGTTAAAAAGGATTCAAAAAATAAGGTAATTTACTGGGATAGTTCACTTGTGTGTGCTGGATAATGAGCCACTGATTGTTACAAACATACTGTTTACTAAAAAGCCTAATGTGCTGCTTTCTGAGAATTCTCATCAGGTTGTGAAGAGCATTTATGAAAATAAGTTTGTCTTAAGCAACAACATTAAGCTGTCAATGTTAAGTCAACAGGCACATTACAAAATGTTAACGGTAGAGAAAATGTTTCTTCTGATAATCATGAGACGATTCGATTTTTGAAGTATATACACAAAATTAAAGCAAAGTACGCTTTCATGTTTCACATTTTCTCTGCACAAAACTGAATTCTCACCTTCTTGAATAGTTCTAAATAATTTATTTCTTACAGTTGAGTGGAACAATGTCGCTATTTTAGCAAATGGCAAATTTGATCTTCCATTAAGATAACACTCTTTACATACACTGTACACCTAAATGAATCATACTAATATACAAAACAAGTTTTATCAAGAAAAATGTGAGCTTGACCTAATAAATACTTACAGTAAATTTTGTAGCGTCACAAGAGTATGCACTGCACAGATGTTACACAAATCACAACACATGACAACAAAGCAAACACACTGTCAAATCTTAAATATATTAGCAAAGGTAAAACACCGGCTACTGAATAGTCATTGTAAGCAAACAGTAGAACGACTCTTTCTTTCCCTTTTTTTTTTTTTTACTAAAGGTGAGATCTACTGAACTTTAAAACTTTAAAATGCTGTATTCACAAATCTATTTACATTCACCACTATGGCAAAATCACACAATAACACTAAAAATGACTTAGTACTGGAGCAAGCATGAAACAACATGTGCTAATCAACTGAATGCAAATCAATAATCCACCAAAAGCCAAGTGTGAAATTGACAAGTTGTGGCTTACAGGGGGTTGTGCTGGTAGTCCACACAGGACCACACTCACTGTTTCCTGTGAACCCCGTCTCCTAAACATTTGCACTTGTCTGTTATTAACATATTTCTGATTTCATTAACGTTAATGATGATCATTAAGTTAACATATGTATACTAAGATAAGCTAAGCAGCTAATATAAATGCGGCTTAGTGACACTAGAGGGACATGTCTGTTTAGGCTTTCGTTAACAAAACATCCCATAAGGTTTGCGTTTTAACAACATAAAGTTCTATAGTAACATGTGTTGTTCTTTTTGGTCTGACCCTCAAATCAGACTTGAGTTGACACGACAGTATTTTTCCTGGTAAAGCTGGACTTTCTAGATGTTCTCTCTTGCATGAACATGTAAGTGACTTTCAACTCTAACCTTGTGCGCTGAAAAGCGCAATGATATCATCATGGCGACAGGACCAGTCATCCACAGTCTCCGCTGACTCTCCACTGACTTGTCAGATTCAAAGTCTTCCAATGGAAAAGTTTCTATCTGACAGGTCATTTAAGATTATTTTATTTTTACAGTGGAGGAGTTAGGAATCAGTTTACTGTGGCATTGCCGAGAAAATTTCTCTGTTCATGTATTACTATCCTGTGTTATAGGACACATAATATATAGATTTCTGCTGGATTTAGCTGGCTTGACACAGACTGCTACATAAACACACTTGTACAAGAGAATTTTATGTTGCTGGCAAGGCATTAAATCCCACATGTTGCAATACTGCGAGCACACATTACTGATACCAGAGCCACAGTACAATCTGTTTGGCACCATAGAATCCATAGTAATTATTTATGTTACACTGTAAATGTGTCTGTACACTGTTAAATGATTCCTCACGTCGTAAATGTAAACATTCAGGGGCTGCTTAAAGGCATTGCCTCCTTAGAGTTGCTGTGCAGCCCAAACAGTCAGTGGAGATCAGACTGACAGTGTCAGAACAGTGAAATCAGGCACTTGTCTGTGATCAGCACAAAACTGCCTTAAGTAAAAAAAAAATCAACACTATCACAAGCTCAGTACATGAGGTTGTCGTGATAAATGGGAAGGCAAAGGTCGACCAGTCTCTTGTGAGAGTGATAGTGCAGAGAAGGGCATTTGTACTCCAAACCCATCAGTGTGAATCAGCATCACCCTGGTCACTCAGTCTGAAGCCTTGTCCATTTGGTATTTATGGAAGATTCCTGCTGGTTATCAGCTAGTCTTTCTTTTTCTGTCTCCCTACAAAGTGAGGAAAACAAAATGTAGCACACAGCTTTGTTTTTTAGGCTAAAAATGAGCCTCTAAAACACATTTCAACCCCCCTCACCTCCAGAGGCACTGTTAGCGGACAGGTAAGGCAGGCGTATGCCTGGGGCCCCAAGACCAAGGGGGAAACCTAGTTTGAGGGCCCCCTTGAAATGTTTTGCCTGGGCCCCAAGAACCCTTGCACCTCTTTCTGACACATTTTCTTTGCCAGTGTGGTTGCTGATTGGACTCTTTGAATATAAATACACACATTTTCTAAAATATAATCAGCTCATTTCATATAAATGTCTATGTCTTTGTGCCAGCCTTGTTCATTTGGAGATGCAGTGGTCAGTGATTTTTAATTGGTCCATAATTGCATTAACTTGCGAGTCTGCCGGTGCAGTTCACATTTGGATCCCTCGCATAACCCCATAAATATCTGACATTCTACTTCGGCCAATGCCTGAGCACCCATGACTCTTAACGATTGACCAAATGATCCATAATGAAAGGATCCAAAATTTCACCTGTACATGTGCACTGAATTATGAAGTACAAAAACAGCAATTCACTGATTCTCATTCAGATGTCCAGAAGCTGCGTTAGTGAAGGAACAAGCTTATATTTTTATCAATTGAATCTTTCTTGCATGAATGCTAAAAGTTGCTCAGAAGCAACTTTTAGCATTCATGAATGGGAGTCGACTCCCATTCATTTTAATGGAGGCACCTACTATTCTCCACCTCTAAACTGGTCTCTTTATAGATTAGATTTATTAG
>JAUMTR010000012.1:16649747-16675209 GCA_032270685.1 Microctenopoma stevenorrisi
CTACTAAGTCCAGTTGCTATTGGATAAACCTTTTTGAGATAACCATGACCTGGATGACTGAGAACCTTCACAGATACCTAAAATATGTCCAATTTCCCAAGTTATGCCTAGTAATGCTGATGCAGACCCATGACCTCTATGAACCTTCTCCTCTTTATATGTGTCTGTCTGTGTGTTTCTGTAGATGTTGAAACTGCTTTAACAGTAAAAAACAGAAATGCTCCAAAATTAAGCAGATGAAGACTTGTCAGTCAAGACAAATAAATTGATGCGATCATCCTGCCAGCTCAGCTCAAGAGCAAAGAAAACGTTGAGGTCATACTAACCTCTCAGCTGTGTTGACATGGAGTATGCAGGAATGTACTTTAAGCATTAAACTACCCTAACTAATAGGACCGAGGTGGGCTGATAATAACCGACAAAGATGTTTTGTCTCTCAGTGGAAGTTTGTTTTACTTTAGAAACGTCTGATTTGGATGTTCAACATGTGAACACTGCTTAAGAATGCTTAAGATTTGTAAACTCACCAAGATTGATGCCAAAATAGGAGTTTTAATGATCCACCAGAACACGTCAGTGTTCTCTATTATGTCCCAGCACCTGCGAACACATAAAAAAATATTAATTTACATGTATGATGATGAAGTCACAAATCAATGCGAACATGAATTGTCTCAGTATTTGCCTGATACATTTTCTTACCCCACGTCATTATAGTAGGCCTTAGCGATGCTCCAAGCCGTGACGAAAATGGCCGGACCTCCTGGCGACATATAAAAATGAAAGTTATTATTGCACCCCTTCAGCAAGGGTCACAACCTGTGCTATAAAAAGCAGGGCATTCTCACCCCAGCCAATCAGAATATAAGCCCAGAAGTACTTCCTCTCGGAGAAGAAGGAGACGGCCAGCAGTGCATGAAGATAAAGGCCTTCCACCAGCAGCCAGAAGAAACTGGCCATTATACAGTACTGGAAGAACACAATCACTGCTTTGCAGCCAACCTGAGACACAAGACACACGTTCACACTGTAAATCAGACAATGCAGATACACAAGTGGATACAAAATGAAAGGAGCCTTTGGGCTATTACAGTTTAATTTCATTCTCTATGGTGGCAAAAATGTAATTAGAAAATGGAAATATTATGTTTTTCTGCAGTAAAAAAGAAGCTATTTAATATTCTAACAGTAGAACCATATCCCGTAGACTCAAATTTGTTTAATAACTGGGGTGTCTACGCTTTACCTTAATGGAATTTTTCCGTTACATCTGGGTAATAGCTTTAAAAAGCACATGAATGCATATCTCTCTTCTTTGCACTGGTTTACCAATTATTTCAAAAATATATCTGTTCAACTTTCTGATTATGCTCTTTCTGTTACTGTTACTGTTGCTACTGGTTGTTACTGTTAATGAATCATTTACTACACATGCTGTGTTTACTTTGTTAGAAAACAGTCCCTTGGGTTATATTTGTTCTCTCAGACATCATAAAGTGAGAGACAATTTACCCAGGTATTGTTATAATTCTATCATTTAGAAATGCAGATTTTCAGTTTGCCAAAGGCACCTTCTTATGTGGGCTGCATTTTGTGCTGACAGTACTCTAAGTACCCTGATACTATAAATTATACAGGAAGACGGCAAATTAACAGTAAGATCTATTTCACTCTCACCAGAGAAAACACAGCAAGCAAAGTTCAGAAATGAACAGCGAGCGAGAGACAAGAGAAGATCACTGACACAGCCATGCATCAGCTCTATCAGCTCTAGCACAGCAATACTTTCCACCAGTAACAGCTGAATTTGTTGAAAATTCAGTTCCCTTCCATCGAATGCTAAGCGGGGAGTCTGCTATTAAACCAGTTACATAAGGACACATTAATTTCCCCAAGGGGATCAATAAAATATTCATTATTATTATTATTATTATTAAGGGTTATTTTCCTAATGCTGTGGGTGGGCTGAACTGATGCATGTAGCTCTTTCGCAGCCACCTTCGAAAACACACTCTCACTGTGCAGGTCTGAGGCGGACACGCACACCATGAGAAACATACTGTACTAGCTGTTCCGGGATAAGAAGATCCTGCAGGGAGGGCATCACAGAGATAAGAAACATCAATACTGTTTCCGTTTTAAAGTGACCTGTGCAAGTGAATGTGTTGAGCACTTTAGCGGCTGAACCAGATGTGACAAATGGGAAGAACTGAGAGGTGGCTGAAAAGGTGTGAGTAGGAATGGACAGAAGTTCTGGGGAAATGTGGACAGTAGAGCAGCACGACAAAGACAACTGCAGCATTTCTTTCTTTACTCAGCTCACCTCCCTTTCCCTTTAGTACAAGCAAGTCACGATATAAAGTCAAATATGCCATACAGCATAAGTGCTAAGCTTAAGGAGTGACGTAGGAAAGTGTCAAATGAACAATGACCTCAGATGTAATGCCAGAGCCCCTATAGAGGAGCTGTGCTCAACACGGATACATGACTATCATTAATCATCATTGGAGTCTGACCAAGTGGACATCAAACAGCTTCTCATTTCTAGTTTATTATAGTGATGTTGGCTGAGATGATACCGCAGGTCATCTCTGTACATGTCCATTAAACTGATTACAGAACCACATAGACAGTATGTGATGCTGTGGCAAACCACAGCATCACATACTGTCCATGTGTTTGTTCAGATAAACAGAAAGATTCAGTGTAGGTATGGATTTAGTTTCCTAAACAAACATTTGGAAATAGCCCGACGGGCTAAAATAAGTTTTTTTCCTCTTTTAAAAAGATAAACATTAACAAATTATGCAAAGTCTGTCAAACATGTATTTGTTGTGTTTGTGTGAATAGGCACAGATTAAATTAGGTACAGAAGAATAATATTAAAAAGGAATATTAACAATGATGAATTTCGTTGCATAGATTTCTGCTTTATTTATCAGCCTGTAGCAAAGTTTACCATAAGGGGCCAGGGTGATATCCTTCCCCAGATGCTGTGATGATAACACAACTGCAACCACAGGGAGCAGCTGTAGGAACAGGGGGTTACTGCTACTTTATCAGACAGCGTTTTTTTTAAAGCAACAAGTAGGGTGATGACAGCAAAGTGGTGATTTCACACAGACCTCCACATATCATTATTGTGCCACTGATAAATCAATCGAATCAGTCACGTGTGGCGAGTTTAATTCCTGAAGCAAAGAAATGAAGAGGAAGAAATAAACCTCCTTGTGTTCAAGTGGTTTGAGTCTTCTTCTTGTCCGTGGAGAGAACACTTTAAACATCTCATTAAGGCAGCCGGTCACTGATGCTGACAGAGATTTGGTGGTTTATATAAACTGCTTCCCACTTGGCATGTCGAGGTGAGGACAATGAATCCAGGTGGACTGTCTTAACCTTCCTGCTAGTACTAATGGGTGCATACCTCGAAAACTTGTATATTACTGCATTAGTGACATGTGGATGAATGCAATTGGAAAAATATAACACACACCCATACAAATACACACATTAAATACCAAAGTAGAATAGCTGTATGGTTCACTAACTGCAGAAATGAATGAGCAAAGCATGCAGAACATCTACACAGAACAGCCAACACTTGTAATGAAGGTAATGCTGGGATCATGATGAGTACTGTGGCCAAACATGTGTCTGTAATGTCTTTTTCAGCCTGGCAATGACAGCAGCTGGCTCCCGTCAACCCAATAGTTCCATTAACACACTGAAGTTGGCCAGAGAGCCACTAATAAATACACTCCGAGGCTCCTCTTGTCCACAACGTATAACATAAACCTCATGTTCACAGCCTCTGGCCTCAGTGGTACGTGGCTTCTGATGCTGTAGAAAGTGGATGAGGCCTCATGGAAACACTGTAGTCTGTTTTAAGTCCAAACACGAATCACTTATACGGTTATGTCAAATGACTTTTAGCTATTCATGGTCGAATGGTCTCAGTATTCATGTGGCTAATCACAACAAGTGGCTGACTCTATTCATAAAACAGAAAATACCTCTAAACTTATCTAACAATAAAATATCTTCCACAACATGGCCACTGCTAATACGTGTTATCAAACTAACTGCACATGTGCTTATTATGCTCCTATACTATATTATAAAAGACACTGGCTAAGTCTAATTGAAATATAATAACTTGTCACCAGTTGCGTGCAGCTATGCTGTGTTGCTCTGTGTGGCTCTTTGTAATTATTGTGCCTGGATTTGCTGGCAGATCAGCCGGAGCACACTACGTTCAGCAGCATAATCTAATCTCATTTTTCCATGCAGGGACAATAAATTATAAAACAAATTATGAAACTATATATAGGACCATATTTTTACTTTTCCTTATACTATTAGACGCAGAGACAGGTTGATAAAGTGTCTCTTCCCTACTGAACTGTTCCATCTGTACCTGGTTATCTCTGCTGCAGCACAAGAAACAGTGAAATTCATCATTATCCACAGTGTACAGATGCAGGCAATGTTACTAACGGCATATAAATGTTATTCTTTAAAATCTTAATTATTGAAGGTTATGGTAAAACATCATAAAACGCAGGCAATGGGTTCCATTTTACTTATTCAAAATACTCAGCAGCTACAAAACATACCGTTATTAGATTATTATATGCTGCATATAACATTAGTATTGGTTGGGCTTGATAAATACCCACAAACAATAAAATATATTGATTTCTTATGCTACAGGGCGATTATATTCAAGCATAATTATGCAGTAATTCAATTGATAGGCCCACTGTATGCACTATAATGACAGGTGTGATTCAATTATTTAAATCCTCTATTCGAGGATATTAACTGTCAGATTGTTCGTTGTCCGTTGTGTTGTAAAAATATCATCTTCTAATACTAATCTATAGCTTAACTCAATTTTGTCTATGTAATAACAGAATGGTCAGAATATCTCAGGCTCTCTCCTTTTCTGATGTCAAACATCGTCACTAGAGAAATCCATCTCGCCATCTCCATTTGAGCTGAGGAGAACTTGAGCAATTTCACGTGGATAGTAACCAAACAGCATTCTACAGCTTCTGCATTCCTAAAGGTTTATGTTCACCCGCTTAGCTCCTTACGGAGTTAAGGTTCAGGGACACGTGAAAACCCCCAAGGCTTTAATCCTAAAACACACCGACAGCTAGCAGGAGTGTTTTTGACAATTAACTCACAGAGACTGAGGAGCAGTTGTCCACCTCCCCGACCTCATAGAGGACCACATCCTTGATGAACACAGCAATGGCCTTCAGGATAAATGACACAAACAGATGCATGTGGATGTAGTTCCTTGTGCAGTGGAGCTTCCTAAAACACACAAAGACATAAAGTACAGTTTAAGACAAAGACACAAAATAATTTTGATAAAAGTGCCCTTGTTTTTTTTACTCAATGTCCTTCAAGTTAATGGTTTAAAAAAACAATCAATCAAAGGCTGAATTCACTCATAATTAGGCTCCTTAGTTTATTTTTTCACTTTATGGGAGCATCAGATTAGAACTCAGTGAATATTTTTGCTCACATGTTGCGTGCCAGATAAAAGGTGAATTTTAAAAAGACTAATCAGACACAAACATCCATTCTGAATACTTCTCTACATTACTGCAGTTAAAAAGATTAAGGGCTTATCAAGGATTATAAAGGCTCCCATTAGCTCCCATACTGATGCATGTTCCCAGGTTGGGGAAATATTCAGTTGTGATGCATGAAAAGTCTCCTCAGGATATAACAAAGTGTCATTTAAATTTATAAAAGATCAACGGCTTTGGCATTAATTGACTTAATAGAAGAAATAACAGCATGTATTGATAATAGGAAGTAGGCACTTGGAGTGTTTTTCGGTTAGAAGGAAGCAATGTTCATGAAATGTTAATAAAAAAATACAGTTTTAAGTGGATTGGTTTTAGACTGAATCAGAAAGCTATGTAATTTACAAGCGACAATTAGTACAAACAAACCATTGAATGGAGTACCAAAAATGTTTATTATGTATATAAATTATACAAAGTTAAGTGTATAACAGCGCAAATAATGTATAAAGCAAGAAATGACGTCTATCTCAATAGCAGAGGTTAGATGATGGAACAGTTTAGTGCAGAGCGTAACCGCAGAAACACAGACAAACTATACGTTCCACCTGACAAACGCTACCACAAAGGCAATTTTCTGCTATATAAGAGAAAGAGGGATGTGTCTTTCTACTCTGTGGCACTGAGCAGACCTTAGTGTATACATTAGAGAATAGATGGTTGATAAAAAGACATTTCTTGACGTATCACATCACTTTTACAATAAATTCAGAGAGATAAAATGATCTACTTTAATACATAAAGAGTGTCCTCCTATTTAATTATTTAGTGTAAATTTCAGGCGCAAGAGACAACAGGGAATTAGAATTAGAAGCCAGAAGACTAGAGTTGGTTTTTGATCATGATAATGTGACTAAGGGTTAGGGTTTATTTTTATGTACCTGAAAATGCAGAGGATCACAATAGCTGTGGTTAGCGAGATGAGGGAAACGCTGTGGCCAATGGTGTAGCCGATCTTCACTTGCCAGAAAAACCTTCCTTGCTGAAAAAGCAGTATAAGTACAAGTCATGGTGAAAAACAAAGTTTGTAATATTTTTCTTTTTCTTGCTGTGAAACACTGCAACATTTCACGCTGCTCTGAAAATGATTCAAAAGAAACAACCAAACAGGGAAAGAGTGTCCTTTTATACCACATTCACAACGCACAGTGCCCTACGACGAGGGGTCATGTTAACCTGACATGATTATGACAGATTACACATAATGCCTGCTCTTTCTTAATATTCATGAACTTTAATGAGGCCGTGGAATCTTCTAGAAGTGAGTTGAATCTACTGCTATGATCAACAGTGAATACAACCTGCCAGACAAGGATAGTTTCATGAGTCCTGTATCCTTATAGTGTTTTAAGTAAGGATTTACTTCACCCATTCTCTTTCTCTTACCTAATAACAACCAGTACAGCTATATATATTTTTAGATATTCTCCTGGCTAATAGTTGTCATCTGATATACCATTATAGCATTATTCATTTAAAAAAGCACTGATGTCAGCACATGCACATTTAGAGCCTTCCGCACTCGCTTGATGAAAATGAGATCTAGATCTTCGCATCCTGTAGCGCATGGAGGTATCAACTATGCAGAGAGACTAACATCGAATTCCTTTTAGAGTACTTCAGCTGCAAGTCCCTCCTGACTTCCTATGTGGCATACTAATGAGTGAGTCACACAGTGCCCACCAAGAAAGCTTTTACCACCCTGAACATCCACCCTTCATCTTGTTCTGCCTTTGTCAACACAGACAAGCTTGGCTCTCCCTGCATTTAGAGTAAACTAAATAATGCCAACATTTGATGTATTTCTTCCAATCCCAGCCCCGAAGGCAACATGAATAAAAGCCAATATGACTCATAATGCCTGATAACAGGGGCAGAATTACTAAGTGACCTGGTCAATGCTAATCAAGTGTGTTGTGCTTCAAAGACATTTAAAGAAATGTGTGTTGACTTGTATATTTCTTTTCAAAACTGAGTATTTTGCTTTTTAGGTCATGGGTTTGTAGACCTTAAAGGAATGGTTCAAGGAATGGTTTAATTTTTGAAATTTGCCTGACATTTGCCTCAGAAAACAAGGAACGAAAGAAACACAACGTGACTACAGAAGCGGGAGGGGTGGGCTCGTCTGCCTAGAAAAAAAATAGATGAGAAGTTATGGAAAAGACTGAGGAACTGGTCGAAGGACAATGAGAACCCAAGAAGGGCAATGTTATCTCTCCTGGACAGACAGTTTTAATATCTTGTATCAGAATACGTCACTATATTCGCTTCCTGAGATTGACAGCTCCCTATGAGATTTCTGTCCTGCAGCTTTATATATCTATACCTCCTAGTTGGCTTTGGGTACACTGTCCTGTCGACTGGATGCTGTGTGCACATGCAAAAGAAAAGCCACAAGTTAAAACTTGTTTTATATGTAGATCACCAACATTATTTTGTTTGTTTCATTATGGCATTCTGTTATAAACATGGGACAATAGGTAGTAATACTATTTAGGTTTATATGGTGTGATAATAATTATAACTGAGGCAGCTACAGCTACAGGGCAAAGGAACCTGCACACACTGTAGCACTTAACTGGAAACCATGGCATATTTTCATTCTCTAATTGTATGATTTCCAGTATATTAACAAACTATTTTGAAAACATTTAGCACAACACACATTTTTTATACCTGTTGTATCACACAACAGCGTTATATGTGCAATCCTCCAGATACTGCTACAGCACACAGCATACCACCAAAACCTCCTGCTGCTTCCCTGTGCATAGATGTGCCGCTGATTGTAATAGATACTACCACGGTGAACCATTTCATGCTTCACATCCCGGAAGATGGACAGTAGAATAATGAGGACACTGCACAGTTGTTACAATTTGTCACTGACACAAAAAAAGTGAATTATTTTATTCCCATTCGTATAAAAATTACATTACACAGCTTTATAAAAGTGGGTATTTTATAAGGTGTCTGCAGGAATTTGACAATGAACCACCATTTGTTGGTCAGTATCAATAGCTTAGCCTTTGAAATCCTAAAAATTAACACACATTAACGCTGCACAAAACTGTGTCGTCCCCAGAACCTCTGTAACCTCAGGCAAATTTAAAGGTCAGATTAATGAAGGCAAAGGAAAAGCACAAATAATCCAACACTGGAATCATAAACCCCAAAATCAATACATCAATTTTTCTGATATCATCCATGCACAGAGTAAAATAGATGTTCTCATTCAATTCTTTCTGCCTGCACACTATCAACATGGTTTCTCAATGTACAATAGAATTTAGTCACTATATGTCTACAGGGTGGTGTATGTTCTGCTGCCTCTTAAAGACTGCAATGGTTTACTCACTTCATCGCTGGTGCCGTTGATATTATATCCACAGTTGACGGCAATGTCAATAGGCTGCATCTCAGTCCAGCCATCTTCGGTGCAGGTTTTAGAAAGATTGCCTGAAGATGGAGAAGAAATAACAGGTCACAGCCACCCAGGTAGTAAATTTGTCTTTTACCTACTCATCAAATTAGTTTAAAATTGGTCAAACCTTCTGTGCACTGCAATAAGACCCACTGTGAAACTGTCAGTGAACTGTTGGGTCACTGCAAACAACTAAAAACTTTCACAAACTGCAATATGAGTCTCTTCCACTAAGGCAAATCATTATTGACTTGTCTATTATCTGTAGCTGCAGAAGGCTGTTGGAGATACTGACAAGCTGATCCTTATCTGGTCACTCATACAACTGCAAACAAAGATGAACACGCTCTAGTCAAGGAATTGTATGGAAGCTATACGGAAAGGAAATGCTATTTTAACATGTTCAAATTGTGTTTTGTAATTCTAGTACATTAGTACTGGATAAGCCTGGTTAAAGAAAGTAGAATTATGTTACATAAAAAAAGTTTTTATTTGTTTTATCTTCATTAAAAATAAAGCACAGTATCCTTCCCAGACATGCTTTTTATACTTAACTGCAGGTAAATCAGTCTTTGAAAGAGGCACCAGAAGTCTGTTTTTTAGTTTATTCATGGGATTTATGCATGCTTTATCCATTTGCAGAGCATTAAAGGTTCACGTATTCAGCCTTACTCAAATGAGACCTCACCGCAATCTGACTGCCAGGCAAGTCGCAGTGCGTGTAAATGTATTCAATAACAGCTAAATGTTATCACCTGCAGGCAATGAACTGCGTAGGAGGGCAGGTGCAGCTGGAGGCTGCAAATGCTGCTCAGGTAGAGAACTGTCTAATGATTGTCAGTATGTTGCAGTATGTGTGTGACATATGCGAGTCCTCACTTATCTTCTGTTTACAGCTCTTATATTGTTTAAGTTTGTACCTATATATTTGTGAGGGCACTTTTTTGGCACCTGACTCTGACCTTAACCGGTTCCTCCTCACTAGATAAGTGGTTCAAAATATGTGTGAGCTGTGATGTGAGTTCAACAAACTGAAGCATTAATGGATATGAACACACACATGAAAAGGTGCTAAAAATGAGGGTAAAGAGTTCAACAAGCCTAAGAAGGTAAAGTGACATAAGCAGTGGGAAATATTACCTTTTGTAAAGAAGCTGCAAGCAGACCCTGTGTGGCACAGCTTCATTTTATCGCCCTTTACTTTTCGTCTATTACATCTAGACTTCCTGAGCTGACCCTAAAAGAACAGCCTTGCAGATTCAGCCTACAGACATACTGTAGCCTGAATCCTCCTGGTGATCTTAAATGAGCATTATTGAACGCGTGCAGGGATCTTTCAGGCTCATGGACTTTTCAACAGATCTTTTGTTTCTCTTTTAAACAGATGTATGGCTTCATTCTGCAGAATATTGCAGAATGAAGACAGGAAGAAGAAGGACAGAAAAAACACCTGAAAGCAAAGTGACCTCACCTGAACTTAAGGCTGTTTCTTAGATTGACAAATATTCTGTGTTTCAACAGATTTAATATTTTGAAACGTAATCATTTTAAAAGTTTTCCGCTACACAAATAGGAATTTCTTTGTTTTCATGTACATAACAGCATGGCTCTGCTTCATCCCGTGTCCAGGTGGCCTGGTAGCTCAGTGGGTTAAGGCATAAGGCTGGGATGCAAAAGGTCGCAGGTTTGATTCCCAGTGCAGTGCAGTGCAGTGTTCCCAAAAATGTTACAGAAGAGAAGGTCTGGAGTCTTTTCATAAAACGCAAAATAATGTGAATCAAGGTAAAAGCTATTTCTCCTCATTGCTGATCCGGTCACAAAGAATGAGACGTCGATCAAAGGTAAAAAATTTAGTCTAATTTAAGAAAATGCCAAAATGTAGGACAAGCAAAAAGATCAGAAAAAGGTAATAAATATTTAGTATATACAATGAGTACTCACTTCGTGAGGATTTCCTTACAAAATTACATTTACATTAAAATGTATTCACAATGTGTTCATGAACCGACCAAGACCAGGTCATTACTGTGGGAGGAAATCCTAAACAATGGGGTCAGGTCAGTCAAAACCTGTTCCCCCACAGATAGAAAAACTTCTTCAAAAGCTCTTTAAATAAGCAGTCGAAAATGCAGCAGACAGCAGGAATAATGGTGAAAATAATGTTCAGTCACTAACATGCAGATAAAATAAACAGAGTCATCCTTGGGGCAAGGCCTAGAGGTACAATGTGTGCATGCCTGTTTTATTCACCTCCCTCTGACCCTCATCTGAACTGTATTTTATTTATCCACATCACTTTCATGATTTCGGCCATCTGTCCCGCATGACATATGCCATAATAGGTAGTCAAGAACTAAGGCAGTATTCTGCAGAGAGGGTTTTATCCGAACCACAGATAAGCAGTTATTAAGGCATGGTTCTGCCAAGAGAGCTATATATTTAACATGTTGTCTTTCTGTTGCGTCTGAAGAGGTGGGAGGAATTTTAAGAGTCTGTCATGGCAAGCTAGATATTATAGACTCATATAAATAAAAATTATAATGTGCAGTATGACCATGACAATTTCATATCTTACAAAATCTCACTAACCTTTCACTACATTGCTTTGTCACTCAAAGAGTTATTTTGTGGCATTATTTTATCTGATACTGTAAAGAAAGAGCTCCCAAACCTGGGTGCTATTTTTGACTGTCAACTTTATTTCTGACAGTGGAAAAGCTGTCTAACTGAGGAACCAGATTACATCATCTGCAGATGCAGAAAAGATTGTTCAACATTTCCCTGTATTCTGCCATCAGCAACCTTTTTAGGGTTGATTTGCAGATTTTACAGTAAATATGTGCTATGCTGAGCATTTTTGTGTGTTTCTCTGCTCTGATCTCATTAAACAAAACCAGAAATCTTAATTGTAACTCCAGCACCATGCACGCGAATGTAACAACATTTCTAAACTTAATGTCATTAGTTTCACTTTGTCATGAACCCAGATAAAATATTTTATGATTATGGTTCACATTCCTGTTTGTACATGACATGTCATCTGTTCCGCTGTGATCATATTTCCAAATAATAAAATGTGATGAAAACTTGCGTGTGTTATATATATATACTGAATTCAACACATTAATATTTTCAGTTCAAGTTGGTTCTCATGACTAAATGGAAATATCTTAATAGGACAATAAACACTAATTTGTTATTCATTTTCAAGGCAAGATAAATCAGAAAAAAATTACTTCAAAAACAGGAAAGGCTGCATTTATTTTTTAATGTCCTGAAGCTGAAATTACTTAACATACAACATACTGAGATAAACTAACAATGAACAAGGAACATCTGAAGCTTCTCTAAGTAACTCAACAAATTACTGCTGATACTAATATGCTGTATGTACAACTAATGTAAATGACAATTACTGTTCAATTTCCAAAACTTAGACCCTAATTATCAGAGTTAAAATGAGCTAGAAGAGAAAAGACAAAGCCCTAAAATTCATCTATTATCAATTTCTACAATAATCATACCTTTATTCCTCAAATATTTAGCTCTTGCAACATTCTCTGTTCTGGTCTGTCTTTATCTCACATGCCCAGTCAGAGCTTTAGCAGATTCTTTCAGATATTCTATTTTTGCCTTCAGCTTTCGAGTGAACGTCCTCCATGCTGCCACCGATACATGTGGTGTTTAAAGTGTATCATCCATCACTGAAGTGTCACATTTCTCTGTGCCTCTAATTTGCTGAATGACTCTCTGAGAGGCTAATGCCTGCATCAGTACATTGTCACTAACAGAGGGGAAAATAATGATAAAATTCACACACTGAAGAGAGAGCATATTTAACATTTTACTTGCACTTAAAGAGGTGCTGGATTGGCATTTTCACATCCACGACATATGCAAGGTTACAAAGGTTCACCGATACAGCATCTATTTGAGGCTTTTGGATATAAAAAGAAGAAATACATGGAAAAGAGTTGAGGTAAAAACTTTACAAGTCTGATAAATCAAGTAACCATGTTGCAGAAAAACACAGGAGTTTGAAATTTGACACTGGCAATTAGTGGACACTAAATTAAGAGTTCATCTACACCTAACCACCCTTTAAAGTAATTTCAGTAAATGCATGCTAATCAAAATGAATCCAATATATTAGCTTAACCTAGCTGATGTTGTGCTCATGTCACATTATTTAAACCATTATTACCAGCAGTTACGTAGGTGGTGAAAAACATCAACAACCCCCAAACGCAGCAAAGGCCCCATCTTTCTCTATCCAGTGGGGCTATTAGAAATTGGATTAGTGCATCTCTCAGCTGGGGCAAGAGTGAGCACTCACTCGCTGGGTCATACAGACAGAGGCACAAGAGGAGCAGGTATAAAGCTGGAGGTAAAAAGCCCAGAGATTTTCAAAAGAAGGAATGGCTCCATCAGAGCAGATTTTAAAATGACTCTCTGCGAGGAGGAAGGAGAAGGAGCGGTATGTGAAAAAAAAGAGGTGTGGGTCAAGAAATAACCCCACTGGTGTTGACGATGATCTGAACCACAGTCTACCCCAATGTGGTGTCTGTTTAAGTTAATACGAAGGTTTAATTTAATGTGAAATATTACGCTAACATGATAAAAAGAAGAAATACAGTCCATGATAATGTTATATGAACTACACAATGTTTTCTGAGGAGCTAGATGTGATGCAGCTTGTTTCAGTGGCAGCCTTAAGGTCAAACGCATGTTCAGACTCTGAAATTGGACATCAGATGTGCACAGCCATGTGTCTAATGAGGGAGAATGTGAGAGGTCTGGAGGTCACGCAGAGAAACAACAGGTCTTTTAATGAATATCCAGAAAATATTTTTCCTTACTTTGAAAGGTAAGGCTCATAGTTTTCTATTTTTTTATATTTTCAAAACAAAAGCCAATATGGAATTGGATCTACTCATCGACTCATAACCTGGTTTAGGTTTAAATCTGCGCTATGGGTTCCTCTGTGTGGTTTCCTGTTGACCCCCTCAATGACCCCTTAACACTGAGTATTCATGACTTCACAAGTAGACATTTCCTGATAGCTCAGAGTGCACCTTGAGTTCAAGTTGTAAAACACGCTCGCTCTTGTCAGGAAGACAGCACTAGTAAGCTGAATCAAAAAAAACAAGCTGTCATGAGCACCAGGTCAACACAAGCACAAGGGTTGACTCGCTAGTAAACAGAACGTGTCAGTGTCATGCAGACCTGAAGATCTGATAGCCCTGTATATGAAGTAACTTTGAAGATCTTAAAGACTGAAGGTGAAGGAGCGATGTGATGAGAGCAATAAAAAAGTGGCCCTAGCGCAAAAAGAAAATGCAAAAATACAAGACTGCATAAACAGCAGTAAAGGTTGTATATTGTAAACACTTTTGTATGTTTTGAATGTATCATGATTATCATGCATACAATAACTTAGACAGGAAAAACAACTATATAAATATGTAAAGACAGATGCAAAACAAACAGAAACACACTCTAAACCACCACTAAAGGATGCAAAAGGACCAAAGGAAGATATAAACATTTACTGTAGACATCAAATGACTTCAAACACACAGAACAAACACAAAGAGACAAAGCGAAGGTTAAAATGAGCACCGAGAGAAGAGTGGGGGGCCTTTTGCCTATCTGTGCCCAGGCGACCATATTCTCATACGGTCCACAAACTAAACACACAGTTTGGTAGTGTTCCTCTTTCTTATCGTCTTCCAGCCTCCTCTCTGTGTCTCTGCTTGTTCCAAAATAAAGGTTAAAGGATGAGCTGGATTCCTGCTTGTTTTCTCAGACCCTGGCTGTAATCTGTGACTGGATTTACACGAGCAATCTTTCATTTGGCTCATGTAATCTCTACATACTGTTTACAGCAACCTGGATAACTTTGATCCTGGGCACCTGGAACCACTCCCAGTATTTATCTGCAGCATGTTTGATAGTTCACAGGGTCAAAAGTGTTGTTTTCTACAGCTTTGTATGTCTGGTGCTGAAAAAAGTGGGTGTAAAATCTCTTTGAAATAATAGGAACATTATAGATGTGATTAAATGTTGGACATTTCACAGCTCAGTCAGTGTAAATACCAAATACTTAAATGATGCTCTCTGTGAGTGTGGTGAATCAACATCCACTGTTGTTTGCCCTGGGCCTTCTGCAAGGTCTCTAATAATTTTCTGAAATCCTCAGGAGGTGATGGTGAAACCATCAGTGTGATGAGTAAAAGTGTCAATTTCCATGGAAGCAACACATTTCATCTTCAGTATGCAAATAGACTTTTAAATATTAAAATAGACACTGCTAGAAAATATGAAATGAACAATAGGCTATAATAATGCATTGGCATAGACAAAAGACAACACAATGATTATTTAGGATGTACTGTGTAAGTATGTTTATGTGAAAATATTTGTACAGTACTTATAAATATAAAGATGATTTTTACCTTTGTGCTTGTCACTGAAGTAGCTGAAGTACGTGGGGCAGGTTATTATAACCACCTCTCCGACTCTGGCTGAAGGCCAACACGCAATGATGTCCCACATGCCTTGGCAACCTGCCAGAAGACAATATCATTAACATGGCATCACTCAAATTGTGACAGACACACACACACACACACACAAACCCCAAGGACAAAACTAAATCATCTGCTTAACATGACACCCGTGACATAAGGGTGTTTGTGGTGTGCTGTGACAATTAAGAACAGATCCAGTATAAAGATGGTTTAAGTGGATGCTTTATTTCAGTTTTAATTAAAAAAAACTTTATTTCTCTGTAATCTCAGTAATAGATTGATTCAAAATACTGACAAAAATGCAACATCTTATTCTACTGGATTTATGTGCAATGAGCTCACAGTAGTGGTTACTCATAAAGACAGAAAAATCTTTATGACTGAATGTACCATCGCAAATCTTTTTTTTTTTTACATACCTGCTACAAATGGAAATCTTTTGCAAACTCTTTTCTATATATAAGATTAAAGTCGCCGCATTTGTGTCTGAAATTGAAGGTCAGCCGTCTGCACAGATTTGTAAAGCCCGAATGAAGCTTCAGAAAAGTGTAACAAGAAGACAATCATTGAATCGTTTCTGAGGCGAATAGGTTTCCTAAATTAGGAAACTAATAGAAGCACAGAAAAAAGTACTGACAGCTTCTCTGCAGCATTTATAATTATGTTACAATAATGTGTTTAGCGCTGCATTAGTGCTACAACCTGTCAAGACATATTTGTCTTCACGTGGGTTCTGTTTTACTGAAGCCAAGGAATTTCTGATCAATCTCTGTTCTAATATGTGACATGGGATGATAACAGGCGCAGGCTGTGCACATAAATGCACCCACTTAATTCATTTATCAGAGATGTGACCTCTGAGAGCAACTCCACCCACCTTCTTGTTGAGCAGATAGCAGATAGGGGATGAGAGAAATGAGGTTTATTGCAGAGATAAGGAAGAAAGCTGTTACCACATAAGCAGTTTGATGCTCTGTGCGCTATGTGCAGGTTGTGTTGTGATTTCCTTTATGAATGACAGAAAGTGTGGATAGCACTGACAAAGTTTAATAAAGATGAGTGATTCAGTAGGAAGGAGAGAAGGCCAGATACTTCAGTGGGCCAGATCAACGCATGCTTTTGTCTTTTACATCATACATGCAGTTATGAATGGTTGCACATGGTTGCGCCTGCTTATAGTTATATTAATAATTTACCCTTGTAAGACCATGCTCATAATGAAAATATTCCTCTACCTGTTCAGTGATTTGTTTCAATGAACTTAACTGCGCTATGTAGTGAACTATGCACCAGAATGCCTTCAAATTCCTGCCTTAGAAAATTATGTCCATGACATTTAGACTGCTTTCTGCAATGCTCCACGTGTGAAACATTACATCTGCCAGTCTAAATAATAATAGGTCAGTGTCCAAAATATAGATGTATTGCTCATTATAAAACTAGGGTTTTTAAATTCTGCTGTTGTGAACCTCCACAAACACATTAGTTTCCCCTATCAAAAGATACTGACGTCAAACAAGCTTGTTGCATTTTGACACTGGCATTATTATTCTATCTTTTATTAGAGGGATACCATCCCCATAACAGTTTGGGAAATGTAATGTTGGCTTTGATAGTGATAGTGAAGAAAACTTCAACAAGTTCAGGCAGTTTAGTTCTGTTCTGTTCATATTAACAGTGTCCACTAAGAGTCCAATAAATCTAAAAATACAGGTATCTGTATCATAAGTTACGACTTATGACGAACATCTGAACTAAAGGTGCATTGGACAGTCCACTGTCAAAAATGTGAATATATATCAGAAGTATTTGTACATAAAAGCTCTAGATTCTGTTCTGGAGAGTGAATATTGTGTGTTAGAAAGTCTCTCCTGGTTTAAAACGTTAACCAGCATATGTCATGACATCGCAGTGAAGATCCGGAGGTCAGGTACTGTACCATCTTCTCTCATCTGGCTACAATATGGTCACTTTACTGTGAACCAAAGAGTAATTTTAAGAACAGGCCGAGGTTAACATCAGGGTACTTGGGCTATGTCTCCGAAAAATGGCCCGTAGTTCTTCCTGCTATAATAGTGCTTTATCTATCATCCCACAGTCTATTACTCTATTCACTGTGCATTTACTCTTGCTGTTTCCCATTTCCTCTAAATAACCTCCTGCACCCCCTAAACAGTCAGAGAGAGGGAAATATGTTTTCGAGAATAACCTGAAGTGACGTTCCCAGAGGTGCTATTTTCACAGCGCTCTTTCTCCAGCTCGATCTCATTGACCACGTCACACATCTGCACTGATAACACCTGTGGGAGACACAGAAAGCACATGTAGATGTCAGAAATATTCAGAGGTGAAGGCAAGTAGCAAAGTTAAATACTACACATACACACATACTGCATTCACAAAAAGTTTGTTTATCTACAAGCATGCTTGCAAGAATCCACTTAATAGTACTCCAAATACACAGAAATGCTCTGTGTTTCTGAAATCCAAGCAAAGCGCCCTCTTGCCGGACAAACAGATGCTATCATGCAAATGGATTAGGAAGTGGAGGAGGGAGCCACTGAGAGATCTTCTACAATTGTTCATCTGTGTCAACAATGTCTGAAAAATACAGCCTGACAGCCTCTGGCACAGAGCCAGCGGGGTTAGTGAAAACGTGTAAGACAAGCAGCGAGGAGCCTGAGAAGGTCACTGGAGATGACGGGAGAGAGGGAGAAGAAGTTGAGTGCATTCACCAAGTCCCAGGGATAAGCCTCACCCTGCAGTACCTTCAGCGGTAAAGGTCACGGTGCTGCAGCACAAAGCATATCATGTATTTTACAAGACATTTTTATAACTGATCCTTATAGATGACTTTATAGTCTCTGTTCATCTGACACAGTCACACAGGAACAATCCAACATGAAAAAAAGGGACACAAATCTGACACAAATCCCCTGTTTAGCCTTGTGTTGATCACCCAGAAGATACGACACCTATGTGTTACACCCAAGACGTGACAAACATCCCAAACAGTGATTAATGAAGAAGGACGCTGCTCAGTGCAACAACAACGATTAGTATACAGTATGCATAGTGGTGTAATGAGTCAATATAATGAGGCAGAATAAACTCAACAATAAGCCGTGTTCATCAGTTCCGCATATGATGGGTTATATACATGATATATAACAACTACTGTACCTGCTGTGCTTTGTGATGGCTGGTTGTGCACAAACCTTAAAGGGTGCACAAACATAACACGACATCTACAAGGTACAAGTGATGCACTATAACCCTACTTCACATTGTTACAGTCATCAGAGGTAAAAAATGTCCCTACTTAAAGTGGCTAAAGCATCAACATCAAGCATCAATTAGTGTTAGTTAGTATTTCCTTTTGCTTTTGCTTACAACACAGCATCACTAAGAAATGTAAAACAGCAACTACATGCTGAGAATATACTCGACTTACTTATTGTCAGCATCTTTTTTTCTATTTTCTACCTCAATATTGCTATTAAATGCAATATAAAGCAGTAACTATCAAATGTGTAATTGAATTATAGCACTAGACAATTACTGATCGAGCAGCAGAGAAGGAACAGGAGGAGTGGAGGATGGAGCCGCTTGGGTAATTTCTTACTGTGGTTTAGTGATAATAACTAACAGCGCAAGGTGATTAATTTGTGGGAAATAAAGGTTGATTTTTGTTGGAGGCTTAATTCATTATGTATCCTCTAACTAACCGCAGGAAACAGATCAAGAGAGACAGAGGCAGACACATCAAACCCAGGCGCTTTCTTTCTGTTTTAGATTGTGCTGTAAAGCAGTATGTTGCGAGTGATGCTGAATGCATTTGTGTTATTTTGGCTTAGATTAAGTAAAGGAATATATAGACATATATATGAACCGGTAACAGATGGGAACATATGAACCAGTGAAACTAAAGACATCAACAGATAAAAGCTGCCTAGTTCAGGTTATGTCTTTTGACGTCTTTGAGGAGATTTGACTAAAGTATTTTTCATGTAAAAACATCAGACACAGACAGTATCTCTGTATTTTGCTGGTAAAACATGTCTGAAGGTGACACTTAAATCTGCATAGGCGCTAGAAATATTAAGCTGCTGTAGCTGAGTTCATTAATAACAGTCTGAAGACTAGTAAGCATCAAAACAGCACTGCATCTAGGGCTATAACATACATCATGTTATCCTATCGTTGTAAACAACATGCACAGACGTGACACAAAAATGAAGTACACACATCACAAACTATCTTCGTGTAATAACTTCCATTTCTACACACGTCTCTGAACTTATCTCCTCACTCACTCTCTCCCTTCGTGGACAAGGTCGGCCTGACACTATCATAATCCGCCTAACTTTTCTCACAGGAGTCTTTGCCTGCCACCGATTACAGGAGAAAATCCAACATATCCTGAAGTAATAGCAGCAGCAGTGGCTGGGAGGCAGGATTAATCTCCTCACATTATCTGTGCAGAGCAACATGGGTGGAGGAGGAAATCTCCTGTTGGTCAGACCCTTTGGCAACCTTAGTTTTGATTAGTATAAAATTGATTGCCGGTATAGTGTAATGGTAAAGCACTTCAGAAAAGCTCCTCGGAGGCAAAGCTAATATCTCATCATCACAATGAACATTAACCAGAGAACCTGCAGCAAGCCTGGACTATCTGTGAGTTTTGCCTTCAACTGATTTAGCCTCAGCATGTTACTAGAACATCAGGCAGAGCTTCTGCTCCATCGAATAGAAGTGTGATTATTTGCAACAGCAAAAAACAAGTTTGACATATCGCAAAACTCATGCGATACTAAAACTGCAGTGGCTGATTCTGTGCTGGTTCATTTCAGATAACAAGCCTCAGTTAATTCTGTTACCTTCTCTCGAGCTAATTAAACCAGTCATATTAAACAGCAGAAGTGAACTTATTACCTTGTTTATTTTTAACGAACAAAGAGCCAATGACATTCCCCTCAGTCCAGGATCAATGTTTACATTTCTGGTGCCATTCGTGAGACCACTGCTGACGATTAGCTGGCGGTTGGTTACAATAGCGTGACTGTCTCTGCGAGGTGACTGTCAGGACACTGTAGGCGAGTATTTCTTTTCAAAATATTTATTCAGCCTCTGTGCTATGAATCTATCAGGCGTGTGGGTGTGTGGTCAGCAGAGGAAGCAGAAATGGAAATGTTAGAATGCTGTAAATTGCAAGAGCACAATTACTACACTACAATTAACTGAAGTAGCAGGACTGATTCAAGACATTACACTTAAATCAACATATGATCTCTAAAAGAGGAACAATCAGTGCAACATCGGGTATTACTTTAGCTGGCTCTGATTGACAGATAAAAACCACAAAAAAAACAGAAAAATGGAAATCCAGCTCTTAGGAATAATAAAAAAATGTTTATTTAATGACACAGTTTAGAGTTCCCTGGTATGAGCTAGTTAAATTTAGTTTATAGTGTGTGTATATATATATAAAACATCATTAGCTCTTTAATGAATTGGTGATAAACCATCAGAGATACTAAAACTATGAATTCTAATACTATTAATCACCAGCATTACAAACTCCAAATGTCAAACCTTGTACTACCTTCTCCTGTAGCTTCTCTCTGTAAGTCGCTTTGGATAAAAGCATCTGCCAAGTAAAGGAAAGTAAAGTAATGTACTATGTTGGGGGAGCTACACTCTTTATTTCTTCACCTGTAAATTAAATGGTGCAAATGGTAAAAAGTCAGAGCTCAGTCTGGTGCTACTTGGTAACTCATTCCAATAGAAAAGATACTTCTGAGGATTTAGTTTGTTTCTTGTTCTCCTAACTCTGTGGAACAAATGCCGTCAGGTGTCTTGAGATTATTGATAAATCTTCTTTAAAACTAGTGCACTGCAAAGGGATCATTCTGAGTTAATTATGCCACGCTTCAAAAAGCGACCTGTTTTTCTCATCAACAACAAACATAAGTTAGATTTCCAAGCAATGCAACAATAACACACTGAGAGATATCGACCAGTACTGTATAATAACTTTCAGCACTTTGTCACTATTAAACCTGGCCCGTAATGATCAGAGCTAAATCCAGATGTTTTCACAATAAGAAGGTTAGCTGCTCGCTGATGTGGGATGACAGTATGCTTGATGATGACTTAAAGGATTTAATGCACCACTGTCCTGTAATCATCACTTGCACCACTTTCACCACTGCTCAGCTCAAATAAAGGGACAGACTGATATGTTCCAAACAATTAGAGATCTATAGTTTCTGTGTAGTTTGCTATGCAGGTGTCTGCTGCCTTTTATAAACTAAAAAAACTTTAAAAAAATCTGAAACCCTCATAAGAGAAAAAACAGACATGAAACTTCTGCTGCAGGCTGCTGGGATCATTCTCACTTGATTAGATGGAGGGAGATTATCAGTTTATATATAACCTACCCAATGTGAATAAAGAGAAAATACACAAACGGGCCGTCCAATGATAACACAACACAATCTTCAGAGTTCACAGTATGTGATTTATGATAGTGGCTGAATTTGAGGTACAGTTCCTAATCTACAAAGATACAAAAACCAAGTGAAGGGTCCTGAGAGTGATTTATTGCAGGAGACAAATATTAAGTAGCTGCCAGTTAGAGATGCTGACAACGTCCCTATAGTATCTACCATTTGGACAGACCAATCAGTGAGATTGTTGTATTAAGCAATGAATCAACATGTCCGTGCAAGTGATAAGTGGAGCTCTGTAAAGCCTTAGGGACACATGCATACACACAGTGTCTCTGTGAGCAGAGCTTCACATAAATATCTGCTCGCGCTGATCATTCGTAAGCACAGAGCTCATCACGAGAGCAACCAGGTTGTTGCTTCAAGCGTTTGGTGACCATTTAAAAATGTCTGCAGGCGTTGTCTTGTTTGAGTACAAGACAATAATCGAATAGAAGGAGGCATACTGACAGGGAAGTGAGAAGAGAAGTTTGTATCTCTGTGCGGTTGCACAATGCAGAGTAATGTGTTTATCCAATCCTTCACTTCACTGGAGAGGAACATCTACCGTGTGTGCGTCCTGTTGTTATGCGGACAATGCGTGCTGGACCCGATGTAAACATTCAACACTTTTCCAGCCAAACAAACACAAACCCAGGTAATTAGGAAACACTGTGTTATTATAGGAAATGATTTGTGTCCTGCAGGCAGTTTCCTTTAAGGTTTCTATGAAGTAATCTTTGTGAGAGAAGTATCCTCCAATCTCTGCAATAACTCTTATCTCATCTGGACTGTCCTCCCCTAAAGCATGAAAGGTCATGTGTCCAAGCTGCTTCATTACTAAGTACTAACTATATATATATGCATGTATGTATACACACACTGTGTGTCGTATGTTAAACAACCTCTTGGAGGAAGTCAGGCGATTTCATACAGTGATAGTTATGAGTAAGTTGGGGGAGGATGGATGTTTCCGTTTGTCTTCTGTTTGAAATTACTCAGTGTCCATGACTGTTCGATAACCTTCACAGTGTCTTTATTATGTTCCTCGTGATAACAACGCACTTATTTCTAACTTTTCTGTTCTTAATCCATGTTGTTTTTGTGACTTAATAAAACCAATACTGTCCTGTAACCTTATCAACCTGAACACTATTAATAAGGAATCATATTATAATAATGAAACCTTGGTACCAAAGGGCTGGTGCGTCATCACCAGTCTGCTCAACATGTTTATTAGCTTTTCTCTGAAGTGATTTCCAATTCCAATTTTCAAAACAATATTGACATTCTCCCCTACATGTAATTAGTTCTGCACAGTATAACAGTGTTTCTTGTTCTATTCCCACGAATAGCAATTGATTAACATATCTCAGTAAATCATTAAGTGTAATTGTCTGCAATTTGAACAATTAGCAATTGTATATGTCTCTGTGATCAAAATAGATTAGCTGCTTCTCAGTTCAAAACGTGATTTCACACATTATCACACAGTTGTCAGATCCCCCGTGTTTCTCCCTGCATAGCTACAGTTGCTTCAGAAATCATTCACATCCCTTCTCTCTGCATATTTTCCTGCATTTGAATGTTTTATTGAAAAAGGAAAATAGCCATTTTATCACCCTCCCAAAGATTTTGATTTCCTACCACCATATTCTCTAATTTGAACGCGACTGAGAAAGATGGAGGTGGAAAGTCGTTGACCATAAGAGCAAATGCCACAGATACTGCATGTGGTGACATCACAGCAGAAGCATGCAGGGAATGGAAAGAGACACCAGGCAATGCCTCCCCCACAGTTTTACCAAGGAGAATAAAAGGTGTGAGGTAGATAAAGGTCTGTGGCCAGAGAGAGTGACAAGATGCTCTATGAGTGATGAGCCAATATTCTTAGTTGTACTGTGCCAGTTTATTACAAAGAGTACAGTTACTGTATCACTACCTTTGAAAAACGTTTAAAAACTCACTTGTTCAAAAAGTACATCAAGTGAGTCTTCCACACATACACACACTCATATTATCATCTAGCACTAAACAATTCCTAAGCATGTTCTTTGTCTTGACGAGTTAGGCCTTATCAGGGTAATTGCTAGTGTCTTCTCCTTGTACTTCGCTTTGGATAAAAGGGTCTGCCAAGTAAAAGTAAAGTAACGTACTGCAAATGTACAACCACCATTGTCCAAGATTTCAGGAACCCTGACTCACTCAATGCTAACAGAACATTTTATTTTGACAGAGCAGGTTTTTTCAATCACATAAGGACTCACTTTGGGAACATGGGCTACTGAGAAGAACCATACCTATGACGCAGATGGTTTTGTTAAGCCTGCTGTTGGTTTGGGGCACTGTTTCATGAGATGCTTCTGTTGGATGATATCAGAAAGGACCAACGACCCATCGCGTGCTGTCATTAACGGTGACATTTAGCAACCACATACACTTTCAAACCACTTAGGTTTTCTGTGCTCCCCTCAACGCCACATTTCCTCGCTTGATATATGTAACATGTCGGCACATGTTATTGTAAAACAGCCTGTGGACACTGGTGCATATAATACTCACTAAAATATGTCAACAAATGACGTATCTGTTAGATTTTCAGGCCTCGGGGTGGGCTACACTTCTGACAGTTGGCAGAGATGAAGAGGAAGACTTCCTCATACAGTCACTTACTGTATGTTCACAGTGTCTGCCTGTAACGACACTACAGCGATGAATGACACAGTCAGAAATGTTACTTCTTGGTGAGCAGAGTTGTAAAATAAGCCGTCCTTGCTACCTGTTGAATGATTTTGGTTTATGTCTGGTTGGTTATGACTTATGGAGTAACTAAATAAACAGAGGTGCAGGAAAACATACACATCTAGCACCCTCGGTCGACACCTTGCAGTGCCAAATCACTCGCCAAAGCATTATGGCACTGAAATGTGACAAAGCACCATGCAGAAAAGCCCAAAGCCTTTATTCCAGTAACATCAACCTAATCTGGAGGATGGTGTATGTTGGACATGTACTCACCACATACTGTGTTAAATGAAGTGTGAAGATTAGTATCTAGTTTATTTGACTTTATTTTAATTTTCATGTGTTAGTGTTGGCAGTGAGGCTCAGGCTGCTTTTGTTTCCAGCTACTAAAGAAACCTCACCTTCACACTGACTCAGCTGCAAACAAAGATGTGAAAAATGTGTTGCTGATATTATAAAGTCAAGATGACAAGGAAGAGATGTGCCACGGGTACAGAGGATACAGCTGTGTTTCAACTGCAAACAGGTAGGTAGATAGATAAATAGATAGATAGATAGATAGATAGAGAGATAGATAGATAGATAAATAGATAGATAGATAGATAGATAGAGAGATAGATAGATAGATAGATAGATAGATAGATAGATAGATAGATAGATAGA
>JAUMTR010000012.1:16675484-16686096 GCA_032270685.1 Microctenopoma stevenorrisi
TAGACAGATAGATAGATAGATAGATAGATAGATAGACAGATAGATAGATAGATAGATAGATAGATAGATAGATAGATTAAAGGCTACAGAAAACAATGTGTTTCCTGAAGACTCACTTCTCTCACGTTCCCGGTGTTGTAATGTCTATTGAACCTTAATATCGTGCAGTTTCTTTTGACGACCAAGTAGAAGCCGTTAAGTGGTTTTACTGGTTCATAAAAAAACAATGTTTTCAGTGAAAGACACTTACTTTTGGCAGATATCCGTGCAACAGCAACACAAAGAGCAGCTGTTGAGCATCCATTCTGTCTTCAGCTTGGAAGTTTTCTTCTTCAAGGCTCCTTGATATTTGCAAAAACTCCGTAATTCTGCTCCGGTGCGAGAGGAGACAGCGAGGCTGTGCGTGTGCGCTCAGAGGGTGACGCGCTCCTGTCGCTCCATCGGACTGCGCTTTTCTCTCAGCGCACTTCTCCAGCAGGAGAGATGCATTCGCTCCGCAGCCCGCCCCTCGCCCATTCACAACTCCACACTGCTCGTCCCAAGAGGCTGTTTGATCACTGGGCTGCTGGAGCTGGACTAATGGTGTTTAAGGATGGTGTTGTAACTAAGGAGCTGATCAACTCTCCCTTTGGCCGTGCGCCATGGCGCTTGTTACGCTGCAGCACGGAGGAGGAAACCCCCCAGTCGAGGCGGCTGATATGACGCTGGACTGACCACACGATGAACCTCGGTCTGAACAACGCCACTCAGGCAACTTTGTAACTTGGACACATTTAATCATTTCATATTACATAGCCTAATGCAGATTTCCGACATTCAGACTTACACGAGGAGGGTATTTCTGAAATGCAATATTTAATACTATTAAATAAGTTATTGTATTATTGGATAGTATGCAAAGGGCCAGAATAACGAGGCACCATCATTTAAAACAAAAAGAGATTTCATAATCAGCCATACTCAACATTATAATCAGTACAATAAGTCTACAGCTCCGTAGGTTTGGATTCACCACACTAACAGCATTAAAACGTATTCGACATGTCTTCACCTATGCAGAAGAAGCTTTATGTGCATGCAGATGAATAACAAAGTGCTACTATAGATAAATAAATATAAGAACATATATAAGTGGATTTAATTTATGCTACATATCACTCATGGTTAGTGCAACCTTACTTACTGAAAGTAAACACATCAGCCCCAACATCCCCAGGGTTTCTGGAGATTATAGATTGGATGTATATGGACCACAATGACACTCAGAGGCACAGAGGAGGTGAGAGGCATGTTGTAGATGGCCAGCAGCTCTTTACCCTGTGTAGGAATAAAGGAACATGCTTTGTGGAGCATCAGTAGGAGAAATATATAGCAAGTAATCTGTAAAAAAAAAGTCATTTACCTAAATGGCACTGATCCAGCTAAAAATGAAATCAGGTTTCAACAAAACAGAGAGAACGGAAACGTGTAAACATGTTATGACAGGGGACACGAGCTGGCTGATAAAAAATATCTATAGAAACTTAAATCACCTGTGCAGCCCTCTACTACTCTGTTTCATGGCTACACAATACCGTACACTCATCATCCACCCTGAGTTTATAGCTGCAACATCAGACGTCCATCTCCTTCGCTTATGCTGCCTGTGTCACAGTTGATCAACCTCCACTCACAGCTGACCAGATCTCACAGCACAGCTTCATCTTCAGTCTCTGTGACAGGCCGGGTTCACCCCGCGAGGCATTTCTCTGCCTGAGCCCAGTCATTAATATTGATGGAAAATGTGCTTCCCACAAGCATGCACAACACAACAAAAACCTATGAGTCAACACAAAGAACATGGACTTGTTGTATTTCATCTCCCTTTTTTATTTTTGTCTTTACTTCACAGGTTATTTTTGTTGTGTGGGCTCACTTCAGGCTTCACGTGGAAGCAAACAGAGGCATGAATGTGATAACGCTGCCTTTCATTTTTCCATAATATCTTCTCTTCCCATGTATGTGTGCAGCCACACTCTACAGGCTATATTATAATAAGGTTGTTGGGATCAAAGCATGCTGTGGTGAGCACGACACATTTTTACAGAATGGAACACATTATACAATCATCCCATCAATCATTCTTTCTAACATAAAACTATTGAAAATGCCTTGATCTTTCTATCACAGAGTGTTCTGCCCACTTCTATAGTTTGTACCTATAAAAACTATTAGGTTCGTACATGTTAGCATTGTCGTATGAGCATGTTCATATACTGATGTTTTCAAGTGAGTCTCGTAATTCTGACTGACTTCCTTTTGGGGTAAATGTAGAGAATTGGAACTTTTAGATACTGTATCTAACAGACATGGTTAACTTTTATATAACCCCTCAATAATTTCCCGTGTATAATAAAAAAACTCTTATTTTACTTAAGTTGCTTTTAAAAGAGATTTGACCTTTAATTCCAGGAGGGTGATGCATTAGACTTGCAGACCCTACATGGAGTTCTACCTTAGTAAGGTCAGCAGTGTTTTGTCATCAGCGCCAGCTTGTATCAAGATGTCCACAGTGAAAAGATACTGGATGATAATGCACTAAATAATTTAGATAACCTTTTCTTGTAGGACTTAAAGCAACGCAGCTGGTAAGTTGACACATTCAAATCTAATCTAATCTAATCTAATAAACTCATCAAACTTCCTGTAAAAAAAACAAATCTCCAAACAGTCAAAGTAATGGAGCATTGAAGGGAATGTACTGAAATTCACTAATTAAGTCCTTTCACCACTTGAAAAAAAACCAATAGAAAATGATAGCACAGAATAAGTGACGTGTTACAGCCTGACGCTGACAGATTAGAGGCCAATTCGTTCAACTTCTAGTGAGTAAGTGTTAATAGTACATGTAAATATAGGTCCACTATCCCACCTCTGTGTCATTTAAAAACCTTTGACATGTTTGAGAATTGATGAGAGCAACATTAACATTTCCCCGCGCTTGCTTGTTATTGGATTTCAGTTGCTCAACAGGTCAAAGCCTCATTCTCTGTATGTTCTGCCTCAAAAAGATCCAAGATTTTGAAGAAGACTCCAATACTCTTTTCAGCTTCCCTTTAGTCTCAGTCATCTTACATGAGCTCAGGCTCAGAGAAGGCAGCACTCTTTCTGGCTCATGTTTGCATATTGTTCTTCTTTGCATGCATTGGATGTAACGTGCATTTGTGGATCCAGCGGCCAGCTGTGTTGCTTGTTACTGCTGTTATCGCTTACTCTGTTCTCTGAATTGTTTGAAGGAAGCCTTACATTTCCTTTTGCGTTGCAAAATTCTTGAGTTTTTGAACTATTTGCTCTTTCACAGAGTAATAAACCAACGTTCAAAAAGATATTTATACTTCTGGGTAGCATCAGTGGGAGTTATTAAAATCTTATTTTCAATGTTAAAGATATTTAATTGTGACGTTTCTATCAAATAATAAATCACCTTGTCATTATCGTTTATTGTCATATTTGTCAGTCACTATCTGTGCACATCAGCCAGCCTAATGCATGAAATGATTTATAGTTTATTTATAAAGGATGGAAACCAAATGTAATATAAAGGAGCAATGCAAGGGTTTGGGATTCTAAATTTAATTTGTTTGTATAGACAACTGTGCAGAACAATTAACAGAATGAAACTGAAGCAATACAAATATCATTATTATTCCCAGCTACTGTGACCACTCGAGTAAATCACACCGTTGTGGTTAATATTTATCAAAGCACCTAGTAACATCTTGTTCCTGCATCCATTTAAAAGAGAAAACAGCCTTAACCCAGCTGTAGGTGAGGGCATTACTGTAGCGTGTTAGGGCCATTGTCAGCCTGCGATTCAAACGCATACTGTATGCAGGCAGCGCATTAGCCAGCTGAGCCTGGACGGAGTGAAAAGAGCAGGAGGAAATTGGAAGTGAGTTTCTACACCTGCGTTTTTGGTCTCACACAAGGTATTTTACACTAAAAATGTCTACTTGCAAAAAAGAGAAATGATGAGTGAGGCATTGCTAACTCTTATCGAGTCTTAAACTGAACTTGATGGGTTTTTATTGGAAAACAAAGACTGAATGAGAAAGGGTGCAGCCAGAGTTTTCAGGGACATGAGAGGAGAGCAACAGCAGTGATATTAAAGTTTGAGCCAACAAGCATCACGAGTATAATTAAAAGTGAAAAAAAAGCTGCTTTTGTAGCTCATGACAGTTTTTTAGGATTTCTGCATCCACTGTAGCTTGATGTTTCTTCACATTACAACAGCTTGTAAATACCGTATAGATAACTTTAACTGGCAATCACACCTCCGTTGTGCTCCCTGTAATTTGGACTGCAAGCGTTTTCAGTCTGCGAGCAAGTAGACAAAAACAAACTAAAGAAGAAGAGGAAGATTTGTGTCGGGCTCATTCAAAAGCATGATATGCATGGTGCCTCATAATGTAGGTACAGTGTGGTGACAGCAATCACGTTGACACCCAACTTGATTTTCTCTGTGGCGAGGAATAGAGGAGCAGTCTGCCAGCTGTGGTACCGCCACTCAGCTGTCATCCCTTATGCTCTCCAGGGACCTTTTTTACCAAAGTGCCCTCAGAGTCACATTGAATGGGAAGAGATGGGACCAGGTACACCTTCACCACCAGCTTCTTCAAAATGGGTTCATCCAGTGCTGGAAAGTAACACGCGATATAAAAGTGAATATTTTTGCAATGATTATTCTCAACCAAACAAAATGTACACTGGGTGAAAAAAAGATCACCCACTAGCTTCTACTCTCCAACCATGACAGTATAAAAAGGTGACTTGATAAATAATCAGAGCCTGAATGATGGAATGATTTCAGCTTCTCTTCAAGGGCAAACAACAGTTTTCATCTGTTTGCTATTTAGTAAGCATGAAAGCATACAGACTGCTGATGCTGAAGGGACATATCTCAGTTCTAATAACTCTAATAACGTTTTAATACCTGAGGTATGGCTGACATCAATAGGAAGAGAGCGAAGGACAGATGTTCAATTAGTTTAGGAAGTTTTTAAATACCACCAAAGTCACAGTCACTGTATCCTCCTCCACCAAAAATCACGACTGTCCCAAGGCACTGTGTGGGGATTACTGGTTAGAGCTACTGCAGAGAAAAGTCCATCTTTGACAGAGAGCTGCTCTTCAGTCACTCTTCCCAGAGGGGAAATTATCTTGGCAGAATGCTATTTCACACTGAGACCTCACCTTTAGTCCCCATGCAATCATTACGTTTCTGGAGTGTAAAATGGTTGTGGCCTTCAAAAGTAACTGAAGAACATGTAGCTTCACACGTCCGAGGAAATATAATGTGGGTCAGACGAACTTCGCTTTCTTTTGAATGGCCAAATTGGTTCTGCTCATTAAGTGCTGTCACATTTATATGTTTTATTCATTAAACGCGAATGAAAAGCTGTGAAATGTGTTTTGCTCCACAAACAATGCAGGTTCCAAATGTGACCAGTGGTGTTACAGTTATTGTGCTTTAATAGCTCACATTTCTGCCATAAATGTCAAGAGGCGTCACTGTGATTTTGCCGTCTAGTCACCCATTTTTCTGTGTTTACCCAGGTGGTGTTGATAGCATAGAAAGCTATTTCCTCCTGCTCCCCAGTGGGAATTATTAGACATTTCTTTCTCAGCACAGACACTAAATCACCTCCAGTGAGTTCTCCCACTATGTCATCTAAGGCTGCAAAAGCCTTTTTAAGGATATATCAGTTTTCATTTACAAATGTTTTTAAAACTTATGATATTTTCATCAACCTTAGTTGTAGTTTGTGTTAGCATGTGTACACACTAAAACAGAGGCAGTAGCGTCAGAATCGGAGTAAATTGTAGCATTGAAGGTAAAACTGTTGTGAATATAACACCACGGTGACCATAGAGCATGTGCTACTGACTAACGCACGACCCTGCACTTCTTGCACCCCCTTTTGTAATAACATCCTCATAATGTATTACTTATGTACAGCGTGATTTTAAATTACCTATAAGACTCATGCTTCAAACTCGCTCTGCGAGAACACTCAAAGAGCTGCCTTGGGAATCAAAATGAATTGGTCAATTTCTAAACCTCAGCACTGCTGAAGAGGAGCAATTTTGATGAAGGTCTTTGTTCAACAGCCTTCGATTGTCAAAAAACGACTTGAATTGTGGAAGTATTTTCAAGTGATTACTTATCTGTGTGGGAAGCTTTGATTCCTCCAATGACATGTCAAAAACTGTCTTGTATTAATTTAAAACATTATAGTACATAGTTTGTTTGTTTTTTTAACATAGTGATCAGCTTCAGGTTAGTGGCTCCTGCTATATGCATAAACAATATAACATATTTCAGATAACCAAAATGCCATAAACTGAATAAGAGGATAATAAAGAGAATACATAAAGGAAAAACATGATATTTACAGTAAGGCAAGTGCATCACTTGCCTTTATTTCCAACTACTTACAGTGATGTGAAAAAGTGTTTGCCCCCTTTTACAGGCCTGAAACCCATAGTCATTTTAATTAACAAATAATGTGACAATTGCTTTGCACAATTATTTTCACAGGTATCCAGGAGGTTTTCAGATGTTGTTTTTTGACAGACTATCATCCTCAAAAGAAAAAAAAGGGTTATTGAAGGTCATCAAATTACATGAGCATTTCTTTATTTTTTTTATTTTCATCAAACCATGGTTTCACCATATTCATGTTAATCACGTGTATTACATTAGTGTCTGTAAGTAGATGACTGGCTGAGACCTTGACAGCATGTCAGATTAATAGAGAGACTGGACTAAAGAGTTAATCTGATCTTTGTGAATAAACTCAGAATAAACAGCACGCTTCGCCTCGTCTTTCTAACTCCAGCAGAGGAAATCAATGCTTCAGGGACATCTATTTTATGACTGAGGCACATGTAACATGTGTTTTTTTGAACAGTACAGGGAAGGTTTGCATTAGCAGAGAAATAGCACGAACACACAGTGTGACCAGCAAGTGATGCTGCTAAAGGATACAGTAGCTTTCCAGCAGTATCAATCTTCATACCAGTCACATTAGTCTGATTACAATATAGATCAATTTTGTTTTGGTGCCAGAGAATTAATTCAGTGAACCGCTTAAATATTTTAGCATCCTTCTGGGCCAAACTATTATTTTAGCCATTTTAAAACATTCTTGAATGTCTAGTTTTAGTCTAGCAGAGTCCCCAGTTTCCAAAGCCCTCTGCAAGTGGGATTGAATTGAATTGAAATTCAGAGATGTTCATCTGTCAGGCTCTGCATTTCTTTCAAAAGGTACCACCTTCACAGCAGCAGCAGAGTCTGAATAAGAAACATCAGAGGCCTTGTAAATTAATTGACCAGAAGGTGTGTTTAGTGGTCATAGATTTACAACTTAATAAATTTTCATTTACAACACTGTCACATGCATCAGTACATGAGATGAACTCACTCTTACACAACAGGTGTCCAGCAAGATTCAGTTTCCCAAAGAACACAGTGATACTTCAGAGAATTTCAAATAAAATGCTCAAATACTGGATCAGGCAGCCACTCTTCACTCATCATCACCGTCAGTAACAGCCCGCCCTTCCCAGTTCACCCTTGCTTGAGCTACCTGTCACTTCAATTGTGGTCACACAAGAAGATGTGCACTTACTGGGTTTATGGCTCCCTGCTCCTGGTCTACTGTATATGCAGGCACTCATTACTGCCTCTTCTCTTGACAAGGTGTAAGGTGTAAAAATTTAAAGGGTATAACAAAACAGCATCTACCCAGAACTCATAAGAAAAGCATCTACATGTTACTTATACCACTACAAGTTGCGTCCCTGTATTATTTTATTGGTATGAAATACAAAATAGAGTGAGTTGTTTATTAAAGGAATTGACCAAGACTGTTGCAAGAAAACAACAGCATTGGCTGTGTTTAGCTGCTTTAAACCACCTATGATTAAACATTGATGGCAAACAGCCTCCTGTGGTTGTGTGAATAACGATGCAAAGGCAGTCAAAGGCAGTGTTTGGATGTTGTCATTGTGAACAAAGATTAGCCTGCTTCAGACTTGACATTAGAGACTGAGGTTCACATCCAATCTTCTGCAACAGTTTAGTATCAGCAATGAAAGAAATGGGTGACAAACCTACCAGACACTGCAGTTCTTTTAGCTATTTTTTCTGATTTTATAGTCAGACAAACATCAGTGTTTGAGCCACGTTCCAACCATGAACATATGATTAAAATGTTCCCAGATGTGGAATTTGTTTTCTGCTAAAATGTCATTTACAGCACTTGGTTAAGGTTAGGGAAAGGTTGTGGTCAGGGTCAATCACTTAACGTGTGTCACCTGAACATAAAAGTTATTCTTTAATTATTCAAAAACTGCACCTGAGTATAATCCAGCAGGTAATGATTACAGTCACCACAAAAAAGGTTATACCCATTAAAAACGAATTGCACAATTTCTAAGACTGGGGTGAAACAGTGGACAGACACTTTCACACATCAATGCTGTGGACATTAACACATCAACGCTGTGGACATTAACATCAAATTCACCCGAGAGGATGTCACAGGCAGCAGCCTGGCCTTCTTGGTCCACTTCAAATCAGGCAACACCCTAAAGACAAAACAACCAGACACAAACAGAGCAGTTCAATGCAGTGAGGAATGTACAGACAAAGGACAACCCACAGGTGACCACCAATCATCAACTTGAGGACTCCATAAAGTTTATAAACCTGCTACTCACACCAGTCAGTCAGACTTAAGAGAGAGGCCTCTGGAATTGAAGGTAAAACGTTGTCAAGAAACCAAACGAGTCCCGTTGCTTTGGATAAAAACTTTTTGAGACACTGTAAATGATTTATAAGTGAACACAACTGATCATGTAGACAAATATAACACAAATGTGTTGTGATTTAAAGCTACAAAATAAGTCCAATAAGAATGCTGGACTTAAATTCACCAGTTGGCCAGAAACATATTTAGTCACTCCATATGTAATAAAATATGTAAATAGGCAACTGTTCAATATCTACATCCATATCCATATCCATCCATTCATAATAATACTTCGGTACAGTCTGACAGACCTTCACAGAGAGACCAAGAAAAAAAAACGGCTTAACAGTTTTAACTAAACCTTAGTGGCAAATCAATTTTTTTACTTTACTTTATTTGGCAGATGCTTTTATCCTAAGCAACTTACAAGTAGGGTAGTCTAGTCTAAAAACAATTCCGTTGGCAGCTGCAGTCACAGCAGTGGTTTCCTGCAACTCAAACAAACTATACTGTACCTTGAGATGTGCTTAAAGGCACACGATCATCGTAACTACCACATGTTTATCCCTCCCATAGCAAAAAATGCAATTAAGCTTAATGCCACACACAACGCACAGAGACTGAGGATCTTTAGATGTTTTAGTTTTGTTAAGAACTGACCATTTCTGTTTACTTTAAATGTATATTTATTTCTTCCCTCGCCCTTTGTTTTTCCCCTGACATTAAAAGCAGTTGACATTTAGTTTTACTGCACTTTTCCAGGACAAGTCTTATTTCTAATTAATTGTTATCTTAGGCTGTTGAATCAGTATGCAGACAGTAGCGATACTTGAGAGGGCTGAGTCAGTATCTGCTGTAGATTAATATACTCTGTCAGGCCACAGACGGATTTCAGAGGATACTGGCTGATTTTCAACACCATCATATCTGGCTCCAAATGTCACATTCACAAGGTGAAAGAGGGAAGAACCACAGAGCTTTTACACTAATTGGTGGTTTTATGAGTGTGAAAGAAAGAGTGGGCTGTCCTTCTTTAATAGACTCCGATTCAGGATACACTCAGATGAGCCTCCTGACACAGCACCCCTCTGCATGACGCCAGCTGCCCAACTTTGATTGTCGCCAGAAATAAACCTGACCGTGACTATCCTGTCCTCAGTTTCCTACAGTGAACATATTGTCCAGGAGCCAAGGTGGGTAATGAAAGACTGAAAAAAAGTTTTTTTCCTGAAATCACATAACAAAGGTGAATATTTAGTAAGAATGAAGGTGTTCTTACTAAATATGTAAGAACAAAGACAAAAAACACAATAATAACATAAGTAAAAAAATAAATGGGTGGACAGAAAGTTATGAATGTTTTACTCCCCTCTCCCTTTTACTGAGGGAGGCAGGGAAGAATTGTAGAGTAAGATGGACACAGGAAGAAATGATTTTCTGTGACGTTCAGTGGAGCACTTGACACTGATAGTTTATCATCCTTATCTCGGCTACCACGAGTACGGGGTCCATTCAGCAAAATACAGCAAATAAGAGTACACTGCACACCACAGACTCATAAAACAGCATCGTGCTGCAGACAAAGACCTGAGCCTCCTCAAAAATTACAGCTCTGAGTCCTTTTATACACAGATAATTTACAAAAGATGGGTTGGGATTTTGTGAGGTTGGGTTTGGTTGGGTTGGGTTAGGTTAGGTATAGTTAGGTTAGGTTAGGTTGGGTTGGGTTAGGTTAGGTATTGTCACGATTCGCCCCGGTCTGCCCCGCCTCCCGGTGTTTTGTTTAGTTCGTTCGGTCTCTGTCATGTCACGCC
>JAUMTR010000012.1:16689082-16725365 GCA_032270685.1 Microctenopoma stevenorrisi
GGGCGTGACATGACAGAGACCGAACGAACTAAACAAAACACCGGGAGGCGGGGCAGACCGGGGCGAATCGTGACAAGGTATATTAGGTTAGGTTGGGTTGGGTTAGATTAGTTTAGGTATAGTTAGGTTAGGTTGGGTTAGGTTGGGTTTGTAGTAGAAGCTTATAGTAGAAGCTTCTGAATTAATGCATAAGGAAGAGTGTAAGCTGGTTAAACTAGCCAGTCTTTTATTATGACATCTTCACATAAATGATAATCATAATGTGTAACTGTCATCAGAGATTCCCTCTTAACAGGTAGAACTAAACAGAAATGTGTGGTTGATAATAGATCGAGTCTGAAAGAACAAAGAACAATGAGGAAAAATCTTCATCATCTTATCAAATTTTGAGATTTACTGGATCATGACAGGAAAGAGGAGGAGGATTGTTAAAAGTGGGTAGGCAGTGACATGCAGTTTTGCTCTGAGGCTATACTAAAGTCAGGATGACATGGCTACATGCCACTAGAACAGTCCACTTTAATTGGTTTAATTGTATAAAATAGACACTGCAGCCTCAGGCAGCAACACATTTCTCAATCATTAGCCTCCCAGTCAGCTGAGTTTTAGGTGGGCTGAAATCCCATGATACATCTCAGCAGCACATGGTGGACAACTGCTGTAGCAGAAAACACAAATTAATCTGCTTCTCTTCCTGTTTCATTCCAGTTTTAAGGAGTTGATCTCCTTTATAAAAACAAAGTGCAAAGGGAGACACGTCAAGTGGTCAGCTGCAAAGTCATCACCATAAAGACAGCGAAATCTGATTGCAAGCTTATAAGGGCGGCTTTAAAATAGAAAATGTAAATTGCTGCCATTGCTGCCGGTGATCTATTGGGAATCAACAACCTATTATCATTTATCTAAGACAGCAGGAGACTGTCACATCTCATATTTACATGGATCACAGTGGAAGGATGCTGAGACTCGTGAAGACAACTGCTCCTGTGGATGTATGTGACATGCTATTTTCCAAATCATTTATGAGCCATGGTATTTTGTTGATTAGGTCAGATTAGAAACAGTAAGAAAGCTGTTCTGTTTTACAACAGATTCTTACTATAAGCTGATACTAAATGTGTTTGCAGGTAATGCCTGTGCGGTGACCTGTTTATGTGCTGCTGTTTGGTCTTTTCAAAATTTTCCTCTTGCTGCAACAAGGAAACTATTCTGTGTAGCCTTGCCTGAGTTGAAACAATTTGTATGTAGACGCTCTCTTAGTGTACATTCTCTGCTCTATAGTGAGAGATAAGAGGGCCAGAGCCCCCTACAGGTTCTGCAGTTCCAATATTTGTAAATAGGAAATCCAGTTTTAACTCCACAAATGCGTCATTTTGTAATTATTAAACGCCTTTGAATTGTCAATAAATTGCTTCTTTGTCTGGACTTTATGACCCAGAAATACATTTCCTGAAAGGAACTTTGGATTGTTAGAGGATGATTCATGGAGCAACATACAACAGAATACACAGCACCCTCATTATAATGAGTTTATTATTCACTCTGGTGCCTATGCCATAGCTCAAGTGCAGCCAAGGTGTTCAGAGCCAAGTTTAACAAAAGAAGGAAACTATATTCAATACTTCACATTCCGAGAACTGAGACTTAACACTTATCACAAAGTTTTCTGTAGCCTTTGTGTGAACAAAGGTGTGTTCAGTGTAATTAATGTTCTGTGATTGTTGATCGTGCTCATTAGCAGTCAGGTTTCTCACTGCTTCCTACTGATACTGTTTTCGTTCTGCCTTTATTCAGGATTACAATGAAGCTACGTGAATTTGTCATTCAGAAATGTAAACATTTACCGAGTTTAAGTGGCTGACGTTAGGTTTTGCCAATTTGAAAAAGCCGTCTCTGCTGTCTCATTTCCTCACAATATAGGCCGTTTCTGATAAGCATGTCACTCAGATTGTAGCACTTTGCAAAGGCAATTAAATCAAATCACACATGAGCAACACAACAGCTTCAAAACATATTTACTGAAGCCATTCACATCCCTCGAGTAGGCTTAAACCAGCACACTTCTGCATCGCTCTCCCAACTGAATTTTTTAAATGTTCAATTTGAACAAACTACACCACCTCAAGAAGTATAATTCCTCTTTCAAGAGCAAGTGAATGTGGTTATCTCTGGTGGTAAAATGAGTCATTACTGTTTCAGATACACTTATGTCAGATGCATTAAGGAATAGCGATGTGAAGAAGAAAGTGCATTTTGTTGGCGAGTGCTGAGATTAAGCTCCATGTGAGGCAGACTTTCAGGAATACATTATTCAGTTCCTGCCTTTACACTCAAACCAACTTATCCAAGGATTCTGCTGTTGCACTTAAAGTCAAGTTAAGGCAACCAAGACAAATACACAGCCCACTGTAGCTTATGGTGCCTGGTCCAGAGTAAATTACCTCAAATGTGGTTAAAATATACTTTCTTCCTCACTACGTCTTTCATCTAGTATCATAAGCAAATACCAATTAATTTTAACAATAGGATTAGATTCAAATGTAATAAAAAAATACTGTTGTGTCTTTGTTTGTCTTTTCTTAGGTTTACCGTCATGAGGTGAAATATCTCAACAATTAATGGATGTGCTGTTACATTTGTGTTTTCGTGTGATTTACATCCATTGCCATCAAGAGATTAAACATTGAATTTGATGTTAAGAATAAATACTTGTTACTTTTTTACTTTGTTTAATTTGAATAAAACTATAATTGCATATACATTATTCTAATAACCACCATTTAACGAAGCATTTTCAATTAGGAATAAGGCTAACATCTTACAGCTTATATGTTTTGATTATTTTCCATTATCATTTAGTCCATCAACCACAGGTAGCAGTCAACAAACTGGATTAGTAGGAAATTATTTATGACTGTGTATCTATTAAATGTCAAGAGATAGCATATTACTGCAAATTATTGTTTAACTGTATTATTTTTTTGTCATGTTTTTAATGTCATGCTCATTAACAAAAATACATTTACATGATCTAATCAGTCAAAATATGGCAAAACATGTTTAGTGAAGCCAAAACCCATCTTTAAAAGCCACCGTGAGTTAACCCATGTGCCGAAGCTGTTTTTACTGCTCAGTTTAGGAGCTCAAGTGTCCCCAGATAACAATGTTTGGTAGCCTTTAACAACCCTGCTGCAGTGAAGGAGCACTGATTTTTCAGTCACCAGCTGGCATGTCTCTCTAAAACACACAAAACAAGGGAATAAGTTCTTCATCTTAAAATATAACTGACCACTAAATCCTCCACGAACACCTCACCAACTCCTCCATTCTTCTTTGATGAGAACAGAGTGATCTAACTCTGTAATTCCATTGCGGAGATGCTGTGTTACAGGCAGCATATTTGGTCACAGACATAGTTTATAATTAACATCTAGAAGCCGTTGCAGTGTGTACGCTGGTGGTCAAAGCAGTCACCATTCGCTGGTGGAGATCCTGCCCTGAGGCAAGGGAGACTTCTGGAGCACCGTGCACTGCCATGCTATGACTAGAAAAGTAATATGTGACATTGTCATTAACAGTAGGAGGCTGCAAAAAGCTCTGCTATACAGGAAAACTAGTGATGGACATTGCATAGACTGAAGAAACAGAATAAAATGTCTATAATTAGAACAAGAATGTTTCCATTTATATTTATTATATTATAAAGTAAAAATAAATTAAGTAAATAAGCTAAATCACAAAGTAATGCGAAAGGGCAGGACACATATCAGCAAACTGTTTCCCATAAACTCCCTGGAATCTACAGTTCTAGCTCCGGTGTTCTTAGCAAGGCATCAAAAATTCAGTTTTATAAACTATTTAAATCCTATTTAAACACTGTCAACAGAACTATGCACATATAAATCCCAGCAGCTAAAAGTTATGGGCGCAGTCGTTTTCACAAACGTCCTGTTTTCCCTTTTTACTCCCACATTGAGGTTCATATTTTATAGGCAGTTCCATCAAATTAAGCAACATATTTGCTTAATTATTAAATGTATTGTTGTATATTAAATGTATTGTATGTTTTGTTTTGTTTTCAACATTTATCTTGTTAGGTAGCTGACAACTTAATCGATTTACAGGCTATTTGGTCAAAATTTATATTAGTTACATATTAGTTAATTAATTAAAACATTAATCTAAAAAATAATTGCTAATAAAAGTTTATTCAATAATTAGGTTAACAAAAAATTGCTAAATACAATTCAAACAAAACAGCTGTTAGAGATACTGAATGCAGCAACACGTTTAACATCTGTGCACTGCCCCATAGAGGCTAAAACAATATATGCACTATTCTACAAAATGGAAAAATAAAACTGAAGTAACAGAACAAAACTTTATATACAAGTATTTTTTTATTTAAATCATATCTAACCATCAAATCAGTTGAGAAAAATTACAGCCACACGGTTTTTTGTTTCAACAATACGAGTATGTAAATTTACAATAACAGAAACAAAAATACAGTCTTTTTACACATTTTGGTAAGAGTAAGGGTAAAATCTTAAAAGCATGTGGCTGCTTATTCAGCTGACAACTTCAGTCTGAACCTTCTGCTAATACCCTGGTAAAGTACAGAACTGCTGGCTGAGCAGTGGCATTCTGGACGCTGTAGGCATGTCCTTTATGAGAAGAACAGAAATGAAGACATCATTACTTTCCTAGGAATAAAAGTCACACAATTATGTTATAGCATTATAATGTTGTTATACATTGATATTAACTTGTCTATAAATTGAAGTAAATTGTCATTGAGCTATAATTCAATGCCATTTCAACAATATTAACTGGACTCACGAGGGCATTACAATAATAAATGATTGAATAAATAATAAAAAAAGCTGAGAACTGTCGGTTTTATTTATTGGCTGTTAATGCAGATACATTTCTACTTTTTGTCATGTTTAGCTCCTGCGCTCAGACACTTTTTAAGTGTTGTTTTAGTTTTTTTTGTGGGGGACACTCGTTGTTGGCTAGTAAAACAATAAATGATGAAAATCATTGTTGCCTGCCTTAGCTGAAGATCACTTATTTTCTGTAGCTTAACTGCTTAATTTAGCAGGTACCTTTTGACAGAATACCGACTAAAGCTATATGACAAGTTGGTTCCGGCTCTGGGACCAGATCTGCTTGTACGTTAAATTAATATATGACGTGATATTATAATATCCTTACCACACTGCACTGTGAAGCACTGTCCTGCGTGGAAACGGGACTCACTGTTGTCGATGACTACATTCACAGAGCTTGTTAATAAGTTAAAAACCTTTAAAAACACAATAAAAAAGGATTTAAGGATTAAAAAAACAGTTTTAAGAACAATGGTGTAAGAGGAATAAGTCAATGTAGGTTTACTCACTGTTGAAGCGCTGTGATCCACCCACAGAGGCTTCTTCATGTAGGAGCCGAGGACGATCCGTCCCATACAGGCCGAGCCACAGTTTACGTCCAACAGGAAGCCAATAGCTCTGTTTTGATAGAAGTACCAATCAAACTGGTCTGGAGTGATCTCAGCAGCATCTAAAATGATTAAAAACATTTTCAGTAACAGGCCTGGATAAAACATACTGGACAAACTGCACATCATGCAAGAATTACCTGTATTATTCAATTTATTTTCAAGGTTTTACGTTTAAAACACTCTCCCTACTTCCAGGCTTGTCACAAGTTTAATTTCTATTATTATTATTATTACAGAATGTTTTTTTTTTATTTCTGACATTATATTTTTCTTACTAGAGGCAGCAGTAGGCCAGAGACTCTTGAACCACTCTGTCAGATTGGCCTTATCCTTCGGCTGTAGGATGAGCGGTTTGAGAGGTGGACCACACAGCTCGGATACAGAGAGCACAGCTTGGTCTCTGGATGACGGCAGTGGCACTGGAACAAAGCGAACACAAAAAAAAGAAGTTACTCATTTTGGTGGTCATTCACATTCGTGTTTTCAGGGAGCAACAGAAAAAAGAAATCAGGGACTTCAAAAAGAATAAAGTAGAAAGTAGTTGAAAACCTACTGTCTTCATTTTCCTCATATTGTTCCAGCTCAATCATGGACGACGGTCCACTTCTGAGTTCTTTTAACCTAAAGGAAAAAAACTTAAAACATCACATATACAGACAACAGTAAGATTAAGAGCGACATCTTCAGACTTCTCCTTACGTGTTCTCTGACTGACACTTGCTGTCCGGTGGGGTGTTCTGAAGGAAAACACTGGCTTCTGCAGAGGGTGCAGTGACATTTTGTTTATTATTCTGACTTGAGTCTTTGTTGCTCTTCACAGTCTCAGTTTCTGTAGCTGAGGTAAAAATGTCTTTGAATGTGGCCAGAGAACGTTTCACAGTCTTTGGAGCAGACACCTGCTTGACTTTCAAAGTTGGTGTAGAAGTTCCTCCCAGCGGCTTTGATGAAACTGCCACGTTTCCATTCTTGGGAGTTCCGAGTCTGGGAGATCTGCTCTGTTTTTTTTTGCTACCCTTACGAGGTTCGGGCTTCTTGTGATGAAGCTGCTGAGGTTGTGAGGAGCTGCCCTCCACTTGCTCAGACACGCCATCAACGAGCCACCAGCTGCCAGGTGGTCTCCTCATCCGTTTATCTGCTTCTGCTTCCCTGAGCTGCTCCCGGTTTCTTTTTGTAGACACACGTGTGGGGGTGCTAGACATTTTTCCATTAGAGGCCTGATGGTAGACTCTCTGAAATACCCGATTGTCTGTGAAGAGTCACATATACAACGTCTTGGTAAACATTAAAAACTGTTGTACTCACTTTTAATATAGTATTTTTACATTGTAATATTACTACTTTTTTAAAATAATTAAAAAATGTGAGTACTTCCTCCTCACCTGAGCCGACGCTGAGGTCTCTCTTTGCAAGCACCAAAGGGCTTAATTGAAGATCCGGATCCTCAACTGGAACATTGTGCTGCTTATCATGATCTTCAATCTGTTCTATCTCCATTGTTTTAAACACTTCATCTGTAGGTTTTCTTCCGTCTGGTGTCTCTTCTCTTGCACTTTTGTTTTTTCTTTTTGTTTTCTTTTCTGTGTTCGTGTTCTCACTGGATGCTGTCACCGGCTGTTTTTGGTGTCTTCTCTTTAAAACTCTGTCCTTCTTTGCCTTTACAGGAGAAAGTACACCTGCTCTAGGATCTTTGTTGTTCTGTTTTGACTTCTTGGGTGTGTGCTGCTTGTCTGTAACCTTTGTTTCCTCTGTGATCTGAGGGCAGCTTAACCACCAGTGTCCGGGCTGTTTTCGTTTCCTCCTCCCAAGGAAGTTGCTCTCTTCAGATGAACTACCTGTAGACACACTGTGGAGTTTGTCCTGTTTCACGTTTCCATCTGCTAAAGTCTTTGCGTTTTGTTCTTCTGAACTACTGATCTGTTTGTCTGTGGGACAAAACATGCACATTAAATTATAAATTATAACAAGTAGCACAAAGACACAATGGCAGGAAAATTATAAGAGCAGAAGCACCTCACCTGAAAGAGAGCCCAGGTCTCCAGCCTCTGTATACTGCCTCTTGGTATTTCCTTTCCTATTTTTTGAAGACTTTGAGCTTTTCAGGTCAGAGGACTTCAGAGTTTTTTTGTTTAATGTCCGAGAGCCTGTTTTTTCTTCGTCTTTTTCCTTGCTGTCACTGCGTTTAGGTTCCTTATCTGCTGTGTCGTCCTCTTCAGACTGGACCTTCTTGAGTTGTTGTTTCTTTTTGTGTGGTTTCTCTTGTTCCACCAAGCAACCTAATGGTTCTTCAGAACTAAGAAAACCATCCTCATCATTTCTCTGACCAGTAACTTCCTTCTTCTTGTCCTTCTTTTTTGTTTTCTGATTAACAGTTTGACTTTCCTGTTCGTGGTTTGACTTTTGGAGTTCCTCGTGTTTTTCTGCAGCCTCAACCGGCTCCTTTGTAGAGTTGTCTGTTGGGCTGCCTTTGTCAGTCCTGCTCTGCTCGGCCTTTGTCTCTTTCTGGTTCTGGTTTTGTCTCTTTCTCGTGGAATTTTTAGATGGAATGTAAATAAGAGGTGTATCATCATCCAGAATCAAGAATTCATCCTCTGGCTCAGGAGGAGGTACGGCTGTTTTGATTTGTGACTGCAATCCCCTGGAACTTAAAAAAGACAAATATGGTAATGAAGGATTCCTGTTGTATAAGCAATTCTCCTGGGATCACAATAAAACACAGAAATGTGGAGTCTCATCTTAACTCACCACGGAGGTCTGTTCCGTTCAGCATCTCTGACCTTCTGTAGAAAAGATTTTATGTCTTTGCCTTCACGGGTGGATATTTCTGTGGATTTTTGCTGCCTGTCAACACTTGGGTTGATGGATGGTGGTGATGGATGTTTATGATCTTGTCTTACAGCAGAAACAAGTGGCTCTGTCATTTTTTTTCTAGTGACAACCATAAAGTTAAAGCAGAAGCAACTGAATTAGGTTTGTGTACTTACATTAAATATTGTACAATACATATTTCTCTTGCATCAAACAACTAAGTGAGTGTAATACTTTGATAATATATACTGTAGGTGAAAAACCACACAAATCAATTTCAGTATGCTTGTTGACAAACATGAACATTTTCTGCACAAACTATTTTTTTAATGACTCAATTCAATAATACATTTTTTCTTAGTCAAGAATTAACTAGACTTATACTTGAATGATATTATTCCTGTATGTTTACAGTCTTGTTGATTAAAAAGTATATTGTACTAAAATAATAACCTTTAAATTACCTAATTGTAGGGATGTTAGACTTTATTACTGGCCAGTACAGTCAGTTGATACTGTTATTAGCTCTGGGTTGTATTGTTAAATCACTGAGGCATAAATTAATGTGAAAAAGCACCAATGACGGTCTGTCTAACTTTTTACCTTGGTGTTCTTCTTTCATCATCCAAAACAAGTGTTTGAGATTTCTTGGGTATTTTTTCTTTAAATTGGTGACTCTCCTTGCTGCAAAATAAAGTAAATATATAATTGGACAATGTTTTAACATCACATAATGAGAAATTATTAGCCAAGCATGTAAAGAATGTGTCTTGGTATAAGCACCACATGTATAAAACAAATTAGAATAAAAACACTATGGTAAATAACGAAAAATGCCTTACCATGGGGTCACCACCTGTTTCTTTTGAGTGGACATTGTGGATTTGGTAAAGATGACTTTGCTTGGAGGAGACTCCAACTCAGAGTTATGACTTCTGGAAAAAGGAGAATTATTGAAAGTGGGATTATATTGACTTGCGATGTTTGTGATGACTATTAATCTTTTATTAATCTATTAGGCAAACTAAATTATACAATTCATAAAAACAAAGCTGTGATCAAATGTATAATGTGCAGCATAGAAAAATGCCATGTCCAAATAATAAAAAAATGTCTTACTCCTCTGTGATGTGATCATTACACTGGGGGTTGTGGGAGTTTAAAAGAGCAGGTTTTGCCTCTTCAAAGTTGAGAATCTGTGGCACAACTAGGGCTCTTTCATTGTCCTCCTCTTCTACAGCTTCCACAACTGCCTTCTCTTTAATAGGACTGGATGTTTTTATTGGCCTAAGCACAAATGGGATGCTCAAATCTTCAACTAGGAAAATAAGCAAACATTAGCAATGCAAAACAATCCACACAACACAAAACAACAAGTGACTTAGTATCTCGTATGTATATTTTCCAAGAAAATACAGACTTCTTACCAATGTTCAGTTCAGGACTGAGTGACCTTCTTGCAGAATGCAAGACATCCTCACTAGGACCCTGAAGAGTTACAGAACACACATTTAATGGCTCAATACACCTAAAGACACTGAATCATGTTTGATTAGTTGAAGTCATGAAGATAAATACATTCTATAAGTTACTGTAGAAGAGTTGCTGAATGTGCAAACGTATTTCTGAATCTATTTTACAGACCAAGTCTGGTCGATTTAATTTGCCCTATAATGACAAAAAAACTAAGCAACTCTGTGTGAAAAATAAAAAATCTAAATCACTACAATAATAGCCCATCAGTTAATATTTAAAATACTTGATGTTTACAAACAAGAGCACATGTTTTTTGACTATCTATATGCAGTGTCAAAGTAGTGATTGGCTGGAAGTGTTACAGTTAGATGTTCTCCACTCAGATTTGCCTCAGTGTTAACTGTCTGGAGAGGAGATGGGGGAATTATGTCATCATCATCTAGAGGTGAATCTGTAAAATAGTAAAGCACAATTTAGGGAAATGGAAATACAAAACTAAATGCTAAATATTAAGGCAAGCAAATCACACAGTCAACTCACCCAAGCCATCAAACATCGCATCCACGTCTCCTAATGACACGTTTCCTGCCCATTGTTTGGATGGACTAAAAACACAAATATGAGGTTAAAATATCAGCTCAAAGATCAATATTTCAAAAGTAAAGTGAGTGTTTTTTGAGTGACCTAACATACCTTAAAGCTGCTTATAACTACAACCCTCACCCAAATACTAAGTACTTGTGCAGCACAGTGGCCAAGCCGCCATGGATGGACAAACTGTCTTGATAGGCAATTTAATCTATTTACCTGTGCCTGCTCAGTTGTCCATACATTATAACTACTTATCCTAAAAGGTTATTCAGTGGAAACTGAACTTGTTTTAGCCCCTTGATGATGTTTTAATAAAGATGTTTCAGGATGGAACTAAAATTAAAAAACTAAAACTGAAAAAAACTTTTGGGGGATTCTCTCCAAAAAAGGTGTTTGCCAAGACAACTTAAGTTGTTTTATTCACTTTATTACAGTTCACTTATACATTCCAGAGGGCTTTCTCAAGTCTGACTTACTGGTAGGATTAGCAGGTTTAAAAACCCTGTGGATTCCTTAAGTTAGTACATGCTGATCCCCTGTTGGTTGTCCTTTCCCCTGGCATGTTAATGTGACCACTTGAGCCAGAGAAACTGCCTGGGAAAAGCTGAAAGAACTACATTGCATGTGGGTAATAGATTGTGTCTGAGGCCACCTTTCCTGTGTTTTTCAATCTTGCAGTAAACTGCTTCTCTCACACTTTTTAGTGAAAGATATATTTCAAGTCTCTTCCTCAGTCTCAACTGACTGCAAGTTTCCCAAACCTTATAAACAGTACCTTTGCATATTAATTGACTAACAATGAGCCGTGTGATCGGAGATATGTAAATTGTCCACTGATAAATGGGCTCCCTCCTCAGTTCAGAGATGGTCGTTCCTTTTTTCCTGACATCATTGTTTTCAAACGAGTGGCCTTTGTCTTTCAGGTGTAGGACTGCTGAGTCCTGTTCAGATGAGCTAGTTCTTCTGTGATGTACCATGCGTTTATGGAGCTGCTTCTTTGTTTCTCCTATGTCTACATTGCTGTTTGTGTCTATGTGTTTTGTCCTTGGGGTGGACCACTTCATGCCACAGGCAGTTTCTGCCTTAGGCAGAAACTGGTCCAAGCCAAGGGTTTATAAACCTACTACTCTTACCAGTCAGTCACACACGAGAAAGCCCTTCAAAATGGTCAAGCAACTAAAACAAGTTCAGTTGCCATTGAAACGTTTTGGGTAGATAACCATGACCTGGATGACTAATATTCTTCACGGTCATATTCTTACTTATCTAACACCACTAGTCGTTCTAAACCTACATAGTGTCAAAATGGATTCATAAACATACCTTTTTTTATTGTTCAAGTAGCAGAGCTTCCTCTTTGGTCTCCTCTGTGAACAGAAATAAGGTAAAGCCTAAGTAAGGGCCATGCCTTCACTGTCAACTCCAGTAGAGCTTTATTGTCATCTCTGCCAATTACCCAATTACATATAGTAGAATCGTTCTCCTGGATCAACAGTGCAAACATATGAACACACAAGACAGCAGCACACTCAAACGAGACAACAACACGGGTAAAAACATGGACTATATCTAAAATATAAAAAATAACTGTACCTAAAAAAAAAATACAAGTGTAATCTGTGAAGGTTCTCAGTCATCCAGGTCATGGTTATCTCAAAAAGGGTTTATCCAATAGCAACTAGACTTAGTAGGTTTCTTGACAACGTTTCGCCCTTCTATCCCGAGGGCTTTCTCAAGTCTGACTGACTGGTGTGAGGAGCAGGTTGCTCCTCACACCAGTCCGTTGCTATTGGATAAACCTTTTTTGAGATACAAGTGTAATACAATGGGGAAGACCAAGCTTGGAGACAATACCAATACAGTATATCGTAATAATACAGACAAACAATAAACAGAGGATAACTCATACTCAACTCACTCAATTTTTGCAAAAACATTAGTATTAATTGGACCTACACAAAGTTAAAATTATTGTCTAAAATCTAATACTACAGTTCACATTAGCGGGCATAAGTTCCAAAAATCTTTACACCTAGAGTTATCTAATTCATGTCACATAACTTGAATTATTAACATGATATCATACATATATATTAACTACAGTTTCTTTAATGAATTTAGTCCAATATTTATCCGCATTTTGCTTAGAGGTAGAAAAATATAGGTAACACTAAACAAATATTTTTTCAACGTTAATCTTTGGCAAAACAGTTAATGAAGGAAACATCCCTCTGTATTAAGCAATATTTACAATTACATCATCAACACACTGCTAACTCAATAAACCACTAAATTGGTTTTCATACAGGAGAAAGAATTTGTATTAGACTGCAGTAAGTTGTATTTTTAGCCGGAACAGTCAAAATATAAACTGAGTAAGTTAACGTTTGATATACGAATATAACATCAACAAGCGTTGTAATTTACGTCAATGTTAGTATCCTCTTTTGCGGCTAACATTCCATGTCTTCAGTCCTCCTCGTCAAATACATAAAACAATAAATAAAAAAACACAATAACTCACCAAGGTCTGGTATTTTGTTTCCATTTAGGTCGTTTTATCCGTATTTTATCGGTAACGTTAGACGACAGCGAAACCCATGCTAACAGTTAGCAAGCTATCATTTTGTCTTCAATAGTTCGCTGCAATTATTCTGTTTGTTTAGCATGAATGAATTTGACCCAGCTGCATAAAATCGGTTTACGCAGTATATGATAGTGTAAATGCTGGTAGACCCACCGTTTTGTTACACTGACAATTAAACGTAGCGTTTCTAAAACAATGGCGCTGTTTACAGTTTGTAAATAACCCGCGTATTTTCATGGCGACTAGAGTACCCATACGATTTTATGCCCTGACGTCTGTCTTGTAGGCAGTGCTATTGCTAAGCTAATGTTCTTATGACTGATGCTCACCCACTGTCTAACCCACGGTCTGTACAACAAATTCCTACAGAAAGCTCTACAGATGAAGTGTGTAACATGACCGTAACATGTACAGTTTTGCTTGTGAATAAAACCTTGGTTTACATTGGATGTGCTGTCTGAAATATACAATTCAGGGAATAGGATCGTCCACACATACGTTTGCGGACGTTCTTCTTCTTCTACAGTTTATTTTTCGGCAGACTCAGTAAGGTTGAGCTGGCGCTTTGCGTAGCTGCCTCCTACAGTTCATATTTAGATTGATTTCATAACACGCTATATTATTGCGATTACATGGCATTATCCTGTAAAATTTATGATGATGTGAGAATGTGATAATTTGAATTTTGTTGTTGTGTTGCATCTCGAGCTCTATCACCCAATATTTATAACTATGTAATTCTGGAAAAAAATTGAAAACTGTAAATTTCAACACTTCATGCAGGAGTATTATATTACAAAATAAATATGACACAATGCTACAAGTTTGCATGGAATACAAATAAAAACAAATTCAGGAAAGTTTTGTTCCTCTGTCATGTTGTGAAATAGTCTCATTATTAGGGCTTAATGCATTGTTTTAGGAATCAGGGTGTTAGAAAACAAGTTTTAAAAATTTTGTGAATGAAACTGTACAAATTATGCCAAATTACACATCTTAAACCAATACATAAAACAAAAGACCAAATATGCTAAATAAACATTTGTTTCTGTGATTATCAACAGATTAATGTTGCATAAAGGCTACATAACTGCACAACTATAAGACATATCACAAACATTATGTCTAATTTTTCAGGATCTTTAGCAAAAAATTAGTTTTTGCTTCTTAGCAACCTCCATGGGCTCCATGGCATCAGGACTGACATCTTCGTAGAGTGGTTGTTTGATATGTCTCCAGATCACCAAAACAATCCTTATGACAAACTGCACAGAGGCTAAAGCTAAGAGCATAGCTGAGAGAATAAGATGAATTAGTAAAGCTTTTTAATAGATATTGATGGTCATCGTTGTCAAGGCTTTCAAACCACTGGTGTTTTTTTCACAAAAATATTAATACTTGGTCAGGACTATTTAATTTCTAATAGATTTTGTATTGGCATTGTGTGACAGTTATCACCAGTGGAGATTTATTAGATATGCTTTATGCAGAGGCTTACCAATGAAGATGCCATTGCGATTGGTTGAATTAGCGTCATAGTTTTTGTCCAGGTTTCCAGCCAAAGCCCAGATCACAACAGGGTAGATAATTAAGATGTATCGCACATGTTTGTCAAGAACTAAGTTTTCCAGGATAAACCTATGAAATGCGCAGCACAAACACAGAAGGGTTAATCAATTTGCATATTATATTAAGCATTATATAAGTATTTTTGCAAAGAGCACATACCACACAAGCAACAAAACACTCAAAATTATGTAAGCGATGGTGGAAGCATCTGTGGGGGACATGTTTACATTGTAAGTCAACACAATAGTCATGTTGATTAGTGTTGCAATGGTTGTCCATGTTGTGTATATAACCACCCCATTCTGAACCTGTAGATAAACATATTAATAAAGATAGATTTTTAATCATTTTTACAGGCAGTAAATATACTGAAACAATTCCTGAGTAATCACTGTGTACATTACCAATTCATATATGGTTAGTACATGGACAAAAGAGTGTCATATAGACATATATGCAATATTTAAACCTGTATATGCACATTTATTATACTAACCAACACACGCAGTAACCAAAGATGTGTTTTGTGATATTTCTGGAGCCACGGTCCATAAATATGTAGCCCATGGCAAGTGAAGCATATAGCAGAGTAGTTTGTGCAGATAATAAGAATAAGAAAGATGAATGCAGCAATCATTTCTCTGTAGTCGAGTAGAAAAAGAGCATATAAAAAATAATTGTATAATATGGTTAGCATAGACCTATAATATTCACTCAGTAAGCCAAGAAAGACTCTTACCCTCTGTCCCAAACAATCAGCCAGCCAATATTAAAACACAGATTGAGGCACCAGCTAATGAAGAATCCATAAGGCAACACAGCAGGGCTGCAGTAAACATAGCCATAACTGTTCCTGCAAGGCAAAAGAGCCATGGTCAGTCATTTTGCAAAATCATTGCTTAACATCTTCCTTAAAATTAGTCACACAACGATTTAAAAACACACAAGTAGGTATGTATAGGTATGTGTATGTATAAAATTTTCCAAAAGAGTTCTGCCTGAGAAAGGTAAATATGGTGTTGCATTTTTTGACTCATTTGTCACATTTTTACATTATTTTTAAAGATTTAAACAAAAAATATAAAAGAATTGTTCAAACTTTGTGCAAAGTCCAGTGAGGATGTAGATAATCATCGCTGTCAGCCAGATGTAGATGACAGTCCAGATTCCAAAGGTCCATCCTGAAGGCGTGATCTCAGTGTCAAACACAGCGGACACATTGGCTGTAGTGGTATAATAAGGACCTAATAGGGCGATATGCATATAATTGAATATATTTAGTCACGTTACAGTGGGTTATTATATTGTAAAAAAAACATTTTTTACAATACAACAATGCACATTCAAGAATTTCTTACCAACTCCCAAAGCTGAAAGCGCATTGAACACTAAGCTTATTACAAAGCCAATAACAGAAACCGATATTGCAGCCATATGTCCAAGATTATGTTCTCCCATTATGATCTACAAAAATACATTCATATGTGGTATATTAATGAAACAGTACATTTTTATTTAAAGTACACACACCCTATCAAATGATAGAAAGTGATTTAATCCAACTCCACTGATGCTTGTATATATTTGAATAATATAGTTAATCTGAGTTTCATAACTGTGCTTCTGTATTAATAAACAGACCAATATGCTGCTACATCACACTGAGATTCATCAATGACAATACAACATTTGCAACAAAATAAAGAGAGGACTTAATTAAATAATTTAAGCCAAAGAAAAACATACCTTTTCTTGCTCGACTCTGCTTTGATGTGGAAAGTGTGGGGAGGAGAGTAGCTGTGCAGAGGGAGGGGGTCTGCCCATTTTATAGAGTAGCTCGTTGTGCAAGAGGAAGCTTTATGAAGAGCATCACGTGCACCTCTTATCTTGTATACATTACTGCAACAGCAAACCTCGTGCACTTCATAGTTATGAAATGCACTCATTATGTAGTTTAATGAGCCTAACATGTGAACTCTATGTATGACGTATTTTTGTTCTTAAATCGACTAATGTGATACATTTCTATTGCAGCAGCATGTCCAGGTATTTTTTTTAAATAAGATGTTAAATGTTTATCCTGATGGTGTGAAGTGTGTCACAAAGTCATATGAAATATGCTCATCTAAAACTGGGGACATAAATAAAAAATGTAAAATCACAAGACCTAGAGTACAGTAATATATAAAACAATAAATAAATAAATTCAGTATTAAAAGGCACTTCATCAGTGCCAAAACCATGGCAGCTAAAAGGTTTATGCTGTTGTCTGTCATTGTGCATACCTCAACTAATCTACAAACACAGGTAAATGAAACAATTACAATGTGAAAAACAAACAATTGTTTCATCACCTCTATGTTTATACCTTAATGAATAAAGACAATCTATTTTTTGTATGTTCTTTGGATGAAAAATAAGTTGGTTGTGTAACAGTGAGGTTTTTATGGCCCTGTAGCATGTGTACATGCTCATGTACACATGTCCCCAAACTCATACAAGTTTAGGGGCTTTCTAAAAGTGTCTGTTGTCTTCAAATGGTGGCGTAGATAAAAAGAGAAAAAAACACCATATCAGCTAAGATAAATACAGTGCTGCTGCATAACTGAGTTTCATAATTACAAACAATTATAAAATACAGACTTTGTTCCCTCAGTCACATCAGTCTGTGCAGGTGAGCAGGTGAGATCAGAGTTTGCCCCTTAATGAGGAGCCAGTGAATTACTGCAGCTTTGAACAACTAAACTTCAATTACGAAATGTTGACCTGCTGCCAAATTTATCACGGATCGTTGTCATTTCGAGAACAGTGCGGTGCAGGGTCTTACAATGCACATAAAAACACACGTGTCAGGTGATAATTGTCTTGTTTCTTTTTCAAGGTGACTGTTCTTCAGCTCTACCCAGGTGTTTCACAAGGAAAAGTTAACCCTGACTGCTCTGGTCCAGAGCCCTCTTGAACACTATGCTGTGAGATCTTTGTACTATACTCAAGTTCTTCAATTTTATTTAACAAATCTCCATCTTTGTGGTTGTTTTTTCTTATTTATAAGACATTTTTCTCTACAGTGACAGTGTTGATGATTGTTTCAGAGATTTTTTTTTAACTTTTTAAACACAAGTTAGTTTAGAAACAAGTTGAACTATTCTTACTCAGCTTTCAGGAGCAAAGTATAGAGAATACATTAGTTTCTTGTGTAGCAGACCAAAAGATGATTAATCAACTCCACTTAAGCACATAAATCTATCTACATAGGAAAGTTAGAGCAATATAAAAAATGCTTTGATGTAACTAACCAACTGTTCTGTTAAAGAAATTAAAATCATAATCATTAATTCAGAAAATTATCACTTAATAAAGAGAAATTACTATTTTTCAGCATTACATCTATTATATGTAATGTAAAAAAACACATTTCATAAAGCAATATTGTTAAAGTATGCTGCACTACTGGGTAAAGCTAGTTCCACCATTTCATAATAAAAGTACAACTGACATATATTTATGTGGAATCAAACATTTATTTGCAGAATTAAAGTGAATTTGCGTGCAACAAGTACCTGTCAGTCTACTGCAACAAGAGTCGCGTGATAAAACTTGAGAAACTTTTAAAGGCACAATCTCAGTTTCCACAAAAAAAACATCTCACCACAAACTGCATTTCTGTACACACTACGAACTTTCAACAGTCTTTGCGCACAGTTAACACATGACCAAAACGTTTTTGGTAATTATATACAGTCTTTTAGTGTCCATCAGAAGCTACCAGAATTTGGACGCTGGCAACATCCGTGCATCCTCCTGCCGTTGCTGCTTGGGGCAGTACCGGAGTGTGTGAGCGTTGTCCCCGGTGGCTTCACAGATGGGACAGCTGTAGATGCGGAGGACGGGACAGATGACTTTACCATTCTCTGATTTCAGTTTGTGTGACCGAAACACAGTGGGAGACTCCCCGTTCTGCTTGCAGAAGCGGCAGTAGTCTGACGAAGTCCCGCTGCTGCTGGTGTCCGACGGGCTGCTGATTGTGCTGGTCTCGGAATCTTTGCGCTGTGATGCAGCTGGGATGTGGCTCCACTGCGCTCTCGGTTCTCTCTTGGGCCCCTCTGTGGCTCTGTAGTCCGCCTCAGGACTGCTGCACAGCCTCTGTAGCAGCCTGCCCAGATTCATGTAGTCATGCCACATGTCGAAGCAGCAGTCCTCATCAGAGACGCAGGAGATCTGGACGCCGACTTGTCTGTTCATTGTCATTTTTGGAGTAAAGTTGTGTGGAGTTTGTTTAGAACGTCTCATGGTCTATTTATAAGGATCAGAATATTACTTTCAATTGCAACAATGTTTGGATCCTATAGTCAAGTATGTGGAATGGCTGCAGGTGTCTGGACGAAAAGGTGCCACTTGTAGGGTTGCCTTTCATGTCCAAAGTCTGAGATTTAGTGTTATTATGACACAGGTGGGACACCGGGTCTTTTCATGAGGTTGTTTATGAAAATGAAACCAGACTGATTTCATGTAATGAATTGTTGATCTATTTAAAACATACCCGCAGCTTGAAGTTACAGGTTAACGACAATCTAAAAAAATAAAACGTTGCATTACATTTAATTATATATACTTAGGCAGATAGCTATTATATGATACAACATGATTAATTAAAGGAAAAAAAACAATGAAGTGTTGGCTGCGGTAACACAGGCTGCGGTAACGATTTCTATTTTCTATACTGTGCACCTGCCATACATTAAGTGTTAAAAGGTCAAAGAAGGTCACACAGATTGTCCGCACTGATCACATCTAAAAAAAGGTCAAATACAGGTGGTCATTGCCATTAATTTATTTTTCATTGCCTATCCACTTGTTTTAATTATAATCCATGAAGAGAAAATTGCATAATTAGCAGTGTCCCATTGCATTTGTTTCTTGCTGTAATTTAGTGCATGTATGGATGATGAAGGTGATATATGTATTTATTTATTACGAGGAATAACTGTGATTTTGTTCCTCATAGCTGTGTCGTCACTGGTTGTTTTGTTCAAGTGCGTGTCGCGGTTATTGTTTGTGTCGCCGCACAGACGGCTAATGGCGCCAGAGAGTCTGTCCACTTCAAAAAAAGCGGAATTGTTAAAGGTTCATACTACTACTTTGATGAGCATTTATATAGCCCACTCGTTAATTGAGCAGATGGTTTGCATCCAGTCCATTTTCAAGTTGGCATAGTGACTTCTGAAGTTGCACAGTTGATTTCTGTAGTTTTTAGGCCTATGCTATCGCGCCAAGAAATAAATCGTCGCTGTACATGCAAACAATTGCATATTTGTATGCATACCCTCAGTATGGCTTGTGTTGTGCGTGTAAGTTGTTAGTCTGTATGTTTACAGCATGTTTGCAGCATGCTTTTTCTCCGTGGTTTTCTGGTTATTTACACAGCTCGGTTGTCGCGTGGGCAGACGAAGGGTAAATAAGTGCGTAGGGGTTGCGGGGGGAACATCCCCACCACGCATGCGCAGTATCAAACCGGCGACGGCTGTACAAACGGTGGCCTAGTGAATAAGGGGATTACAGAGCCCAATTTGACAGGTCAGTCAATATGTATATGCGTGGTAACGCGTTATAACCATACACTAATTTATTTTTCAATCTCCACAGCGTTTGTAAAATATTGGTGGCTAACGTTAAGGTTGGATTTAAGAGCTCAATCAGATAGCCATTAGCGTTAGCTATCGTTAGCTTTCGTTGCTAGGTTGTGCTAACCCGGGTAAGACATCAGCTAGCTGACTTGCTAAGTGTAGAATTTCTGTTACATTTAGTATTGTTTTCTACTTTGTGGATTTGACTTGGTGAGAAGAAGCAGCATATTAGACGATTACATCATAGTATGTCTTGTTGATTATTAATCACACAGTGTCTAACGTTACTTAAAACTAACAAGGTAGCTAGTCTTCTTAACTAGGTTAGGTAGCTTAACGTTTCTAGGTGTTGAACTGTGTTTACTGGGAAAGTATAGATGACATTGTCAGTCTATGGTGAAGGCTTTCCTACTAATAGGTAATTGCAGTATAATTGGGATGAATATTCGCATGATTACAATGTTATACAACTGGTGGTGCAAGACATCCATTTGTCAATACAGGACTCCAAATTGGTAAGTCCTCTCCAGGTCCTTTTTAAGACCTTGCTGACATTTATGTATTTCTACATTTTTATAGGCTGCATAATGAGTCAGGGTAAGGACAATGCACGACTCAAGAGCTATAAGAACAAGTCTCTCAACACAGACGAAATGAGGAGAAGGAGGGAAGAGGAAGGCTTACAGCTCCGCAAACTGAAAAAGGATGAGCAGGTGAGCAAAATTATTTGAATTGTGCCAAGGTATAATAAAGATCTTGCACCAGTGAAACATAAGGAGTCTGAGGTTGTTTCATGTCATTCTATCAGAAAAAGCATGAATCTATGCTGTTTCTCAAGCAAAATAGTTAACATGCTGTGCTAAATAAGACTGTAAAAGTTTATTTAAATAAACAATCTGTTCCAGCTGTTTAAGAGGAGGAATGTTGCAACAGTGGAAGATGATGGCATCCTGGAGGACGATGGAATGGCAGATAGTGGCTACCTGGAGTCCCAGGCTAATAACATTGACCCACTCATGGTAAGAAATCATTCAATCTGTCTTTCATTGGTGAAGTATGAAATAAAATAAGAGATCAGATGTAACAGCATTTCATCTGTGATGTTTCAAATGTCCATTTCTTTGCCATAAAGGGTGGTGTGATCTCAGAAGATATGATTCAAATGATCTTCTCTAGTTCTCCTGAGCAGCAACTAATAGGTACTCAGCGCTTTAGGAAACTCCTTTCTAAAGGTAAGTGTTAGTCATTCTTCCTAATTTCTTTTTCTTTGCTTATGGCAGTGTCACTTGCCTGTGCCCTGGAGTAAACATTTTAATCTACTGATATCAATGCTGTAAAGAATTGCAGGATAGATTGCAGATTTGTGCCATATTATCCACCTCTGCTGTTTGTGTTGCGTAGAACCCAACCCACCTATCGATGAAGTCATTGCCACTCCAGGTGTGGTGGAGCGCTTTGTTGAGTTCCTGAAGAGGAGAGAAAACTGCACATTGCAGGTACATTTCTTCAGTGAATCTTAGTTAGGATGCAGGTGTACACAATCTGACTAAACTGAAAGGGCATTAAACATGTCATTTATATCCCTGATTGTAAATACTACATGTAGTGTGTGAGGAAGACATTTAGCAATTTAAAGCAGTTAAAGTCAATTCTGGGTTTCAAAAGGTGATATATTAATGTTTTTATGTACTCTGAATATTGTTGTAGTTTGAGGCTGCATGGGTGTTGACCAACATTGCCTCAGGTACATCCCACCAGACTCGGGTGGTAATTCAGGCAGGAGCTGTGCCCATATTCATTGAAATGCTCAGCTCGGATTTTGAAGATGTACAGGAACAGGTAAGAGGATTCACTGAAAGTCACTAATTCTCCTATGATAACCATGTGCTTTTCTAAATGTGTTCTAATAGTTATCTTGCTGGACTATTTTATACTAACATTTTACAAGTCCGCTATACTTTATGCAGTCTTGTGTTTGAGTATTATATTATGATGCCATGTATTGTAAAACAAAAATAACTGCTTTGCCCCTCAGGCAGTGTGGGCTTTGGGAAATATAGCTGGAGATAGCACAGAATGCAGAGACTTTGTGATAGACTGCAATATTCTGCCTTCCCTGGTGCAGTAAGTAGAAAACCACTGTCACATTATCATCATTGATTTTCTTGTTGCACTTGAAAACAAATTGCAATTTGGGCACTGTTTTTGTGGTGCAGGTTATTGGCCAAACAGAATCGTCTAACAATGATGAGAAATGCTGTATGGGCACTCTCAAACCTGTGCAGAGGCAAAAACCCACCTCCAGACTTTGCCAAGGTAGTGTGCCAAGATAATTGTATCACTAATCTTAACAAAGTTGTCATATCTAAAGTAGAAAATTGTAGGTTCCACTAACACTCATGCCCTTTCACCACATTTCTTTGTCCCATTCTTTTTTTCAGGTGTCCCCATGTCTCAGCGTGCTGTCTTGGCTGCTGTTTGTCAATGACACAGACATACTGGCTGATGCATGCTGGGCACTCTCATACCTTTCTGACGGTCCCAATGACAAAATACAGGCTGTGATTGACTCAGGAGTGTGTCGCAGGCTAGTGGAGTTACTCATGTAAGGTTCAGATTATTATCTGATTATAATATATTATATATATAATATAAGATATTTAGTTTTTTTTGGCCTCTAGTTTGACTGTGCCTAAGTACTATGTTTCATTCAGTAAAAGGATGTTCCATGTGGACCATTCGTCACCACAGAATAGGGTGTGACGTAGATGTAGATGTGGGTGTGTTGTGAATATTTCCAGACACTTCAAATTTGAATAATTCAATACCAGATTTGGCAAAAGCCATGAGAGAAGACACATGTTTAAGCTCCAAAGAGATCATCTGAATGATTACTATAACTATTGTGCATTTGTTCTAGGCATTCTGATTATAAGGTGGTGTCCCCTGCTCTGCGCGCTGTGGGGAACATTGTTACTGGAGATGATCTACAGACACAGGTAGAAACACAATAATTTAGTTAAACAAATGCTGTTGAAAGTAACTGAAAAACATATAGGTGAATATTTCTGATGGACTTTGGCTTTGATGATTGTGACTTCCTAGGTGATTCTGAACTGTTCAGCGCTGCAGTCTCTACTTAATCTCCTGAGCAGCCCAAAGGAGTCCATCAAAAAAGAAGCCTGCTGGACAATCTCCAATATCACAGCAGGGAACAGAGCACAAATACAAGTATGTGTGTGCACATGTCTTTATTTTCTTGTTCGGACAACTTTTGTTTAAATACTATTCTTACAAGAACATATTAACCTGTTATCCCAAGTGTATGTGTGTGTGTGTGCGTGTGTGTGTGTGTGTGTGTATGCCACAGTGTAACGAGATGGTTTTAAAGTTGACTTGAAATTTTCCTCATGAATTGATGTTTTGTTTGTAGATGGTGATAGATGCAGGTCTACTGCCTCCCCTCATCACTATCTTGCAAGTAGCAGAGTTTCGTACAAGGAAGGAGGCTGCTTGGGCCATTACCAATGCCACCTCGGGCGGCTCTGCAGAGCAGATCAGGTAACAATACAAATGCTTTCAGTAGATTTTTGTATAGTACAATATACAAGATCTCAAATTCAATTGCAAATTTCTTTGAAAATGACATTTCATAATCTGAAGAGCTGGTAATTAACCGAGGCTCTGAACTGACAAATCCAAAAACTATATATGGCAATGGGGGAAATGGTAACTAACTGGCATAGTTTATTTATTGATGCAGCGTGTATGGTTTTGTGACATCTTTTGTTTCCTTTGTTGAATCACAAACAACAATATTCTTTAAATGCAAAACATTTACTGTGTGTGTCCTCTGCAGGCATTTGGTGGAACTGGGCTGTATAAAACCACTGTGTGACCTGCTCACACTCATGGACTCCAAAATAGTTCAGGTGGCTCTAAATGGCTTGGAGAACATCCTACGACTGGGAGAGCTGGAGGCCAAGAGAGGAGGAGGCATCAACCCTTACTGTGCACTCATTGAAGAAGCCTATGGTAAGTTATTTACTACATGCTGGTTATATTCATTCAGTCATTTGCAGTCGCAGAATTGAACAAATTACATGGAATCTAGTATTGAATATCATAGAATTTGCTGATCTCGGCGTGCAGACAAAGCAAAGCAACAGTTTCTAATGAGTTTCAGCTGTTGCAGCCCCCTGTGAGTGTTACCTGTTTAGACTGGACTCAGCTTTCCACACACACAAACGTGCAGAGACAGAGGGGAAAAAATGTGAAGCGCACTTATTTTACAAATGGAAGAAATCGTCTTTAATCCTAAGTACTAAAGTACTTTGTTTAGCTTCTTGAACCATCAGTTTTTCTTCATTGAAAGAAGATATAGGGTTTGGTTAAAATACTTACAGAGAGTAAGTAATTGCTACATGTATCAGGCGTTTATCAAACTATCAACCAATTTGATAAACACCTGCAATGTTTATGTCCTTGATTAACTGATAAACCAATAAATCATGATGATGAATATCAAGTTAATGCCCATTTACCAAAGCTCACAGTGTTGTTCAAAATTGTATGATGCTGAATTTAGTATTAGGTATATGTATATACTAGAGAGTCAGTTGCAAAAATTTTGCAGAAATTATAAAATGTCATCTTTTGGCTTCATATATTTGGTCAATTATTTATATGTTCATCCCTTCTTCTCAGGTCTGGACAAGCTGGAATTCCTGCAGGGCCACGAGAACCAAGAAATCTACCAGAAGGCCTTCGATCTGATTGAGCGCTACTTCAACACTGAGGACGAAGACCCATCTCTGGCCCCAGCTGTCGACCTGCAACAACAGCAGTTCCTCTTCCAGCAGTGTGAGGCTCCAATGGAAGGCTTCCAGCTATAGTGCGAAATCCCCCTCCCCCGTGCTCCACCTTCATACTCGTCTCCACTCTTTTCTGTCATTCTCTGCCCAATGCCATGATCGAGGGTGATGAAACCTCTCCTCCTTCCCCTCTCATCAAGAGATCAATTCACTCATGATTATGATAAACATTACAGGAGCACGTGTGTGCATATGTCCAGCGTGGGTAAAGTTCTGCATTCTTGTCAGCCAGTTCGTGAAGGTTTCACTCATCATTCTGTCTTGCGCTGAGCTCACCTGTGCACCTGAATCCCTCCTGTCCCAGTAGCTCCTGCTAGGAGAGTCCCAGTAACACCACCCCATATTACTCTTTGGATTTCTTCCTCAACTCATACCAGATGAAAAGCACCTTTCCATGTTCCTGTAGGATTGGCGATGCCTATATGAGTCCTTGGGAGTTTTAGGACTGCACTGCTTGTCTGATTGAAGCATTAATGACTCGCAAGACAGACCACGAGGACATTTTTACCCCCCTCCCACACACACGCACACATACACACAGTGAAGAATGATCTAACCTTAACACTGGACTGACCATAAGACATTGATCACATTTGACTGTGGTCACTGGACTGAACAGCCCACAGCGGGCCTATGTGGCCAGACACGACCTTTGGACTTAACTGACCTCTACTACAGGCACTTAAATGACTCAAAAAATTGAGATTTGTCTCTCCAGCATTAGATAAGTAACCACAGATGGACAAATTTGGGACTTGACAGTGTTGCAGAGGGATGGAGCTTGTCCATGTTTCTCGTGTTCCCTCTTGGATCTTGTATGATGCATTCCTCTATCCAGTAACAGGGCTTTTTCACCTGCAGACTCGATCCTGAAGAGTTTTGACTGCTTCCTGCCTCTGGTGTGATGTGAATAACCCCATGGAACCATGGGAATTGGAGTCTTCCCTCGCACTGAGACAAATGGACAGACTTAGACAAGACAAAACAGACTATTTAACCCTGGATTCTGTCTAAAGGCAGACCAGTAGGAATTTTTATTATCTAACCATAATTTCATTTTATTTGCAGCACTTTAGTTCAGGACTGATGTCTGCTCATTGAGAGTATACCATAGTTTCACATTAACTATTTAATTGGTTGATGACATGGCTGTTCCCTCCTCAGGAAGCGAGGTGTAAAGAGGTGTGGTCTGTATCCTCGGTCCCCTTCTGGTATGACAAGGATCACAATGTACTTCACTGTTTACCCTTCACACAAAGGGACTCATGCAGATTGGGAAACTGTTAGCACACTACTTACAATCAGACTGCCTCAGCAATCCTGAGATCTTTATTGTAAGAAAATAATCAGACTCTTTTTGGAAAATCATTAGCACCAGAAAACCTTCCAACATGTTTAGTAGTATTTTACAATTTGATCATGCCAAATCATCAACATGTAAATCAGCTTTTGAGTCTGACATTAGTTTTATAAATTTGGGGATAGCATCTGTCATGTTGCTGATGGTGCCATAATCCTTATTCTGTAGAAATCCTTCCAGATAATTTCAACAAAAATCCAGATTAAAACTTGAAAATACTGGTGATCACCTTAGTTAGCTAAATGAATGTTTGTTTACGAAGTCTGCTTCTCATTTCTTACTTTTGTCAAAGTCTCCGCTAGAGATGACCAGCTCTACATGTTCATATTGTTTGTTGTATTGAGTTTGTGCAACTGTTCCCTGTTATCCATTTGCATAAAAGCTGTTTCATGAACAACGATGTAAATTAGTCTCATTGTAGTTACTTCACTATAGAAGATATATTTAAGAAATTTGTATTAATCAAATTATTGCCAGACAATCAATAATGAAAATGGTCTCACAGGTTTCCAGAGGCCATGGTTTGCTTTGAATAACCAGAGTTAACATAACCAGCTGTCCAGAAAACCTCTATTTGTTCAGTCAATTCATTCGTAATAAATGTAGAGTACCTAAACAGTAAATCTTCACATTTAAGTGGAACAAGAATACTTTAGTGTGTCATGCAACGTGTATTGAACACACTGAGTTCTTTAGCTTTGTAGTTAGTATGTATGAATCAGATCACATCATTAAACAGCACAAGAAATCCTAAACATTACAGATCGCTGTACAGTCGCATCATGGACGCCTGACATTTGGGGTCTTCACAAGATGCACCACTACAAAATACTGCTGTTGCTAAAGCAACTTCAAAATGAGATGCCGAACGTTTTTTTAGCAATATCAATGGAAAGTTTTTCCTGGTTGGTACGTCTGCAACATCTTTACAAACTATTTTTGCTGCGTGGTAAATGCCAAGAAATAGAACACAATTTCTAAAACACTCCATAACTATGTACCAAAATCAATTTAAAGCACTATATTGTCCTACTACAGATTAAGCCCACATCTTTTAGATGAATCTTTCAAGGATGGGAGCGAGAAGCTCTGAAGCTGAATACACAGCAGGAGGATAGACGTTATTGGCCTGGTACTTTGAAGATGACATGGTTGTGCAAGAATGAGTTGTCTTTCATCACTGAGCCTTGGAAGCCAGAGAAACTTTTTCCTTCTCTTTTTCCAACTCTTCCCGCCACTTAGCCTTTTTCTCCAAATTTAAGCTTATGAGGGTCTCGTGTCTGCTTGCAGCCTGCAAATACATGACAAAATATAGGTAATAAATTGTCATATTTTAGAGCCTGTACATTTTTAATAACACTACAACCAACATGTAAACAGAAAAATGAAGCACGGGTACACAATGTACTCTTCTGCTGCCACTCACCCGTTTGCCCTGGATGATCATCACCATACACGCCCCTATTGTGAGTACAATCATCAGATAGCAAACTTTCACCCTAAGTCTGTTTCTTGCAGCATCAATCATCTCAAACCTGTAACCAAACATACAAATAGATAAAAATGAATACCTTCATGAGGAACAGATGATCTTTGTTGGGTACCTGGGCCATTTTAAGCCCACTACAGTATTAAAAGTTATGTTTTGCTTCAAAAAAACAGCAGTAATGCCAACAATCATGATTCTGTCTATTCATGCTTCTGTCACTTTTATCAACCAACAGGTGTTTTTTTTAATACTGAGCATTAGTGGGAGGTCTGCAGTATGGTTGTATGACAACCAGATCTTTAAGCACAGCAGCAGATTTTACAGCAGTAATTACCTCGAGCCACGAACAGAGGTTTTGCTTGTACAGACACTTACTACATGCAGCTGCACCACCACTTATCCAGTTAGTTGCTCTGTTTTTGCAACGTAACGTAAACCACAGCCAGTCAAGACACATGTGCTGGGAGGTCTGGTGTACAAAGAAAGACTACTTACGACACAAACTCTGGTATCTGGTCTGCAGTCTTGAAACGTCCTGACCAGACCAGAATCTTTCTGTCCATGTTAGAGGGATTGTAGCCTGGGACTTTGAACGTGGAATGTGTCACTGTATGGAAGAACAAAGCACACATTAAAAACTAGATGTGAAAACAGTGAATGTTGCTTCACAAGCCCTGGTCAGTAGCTTCAACACCTTCAACTATGATCCCACTTCCTTTGTCTCTGCTTCTTCTGGATAACTTTCACACACCTATGACAATAACTACGGTGGCGTTTTCTTAGAATCATTTTAAGATAATGCCTAAAAGATATTACTATAAAAACATTTGTTGTGTGGTAATTTAACACCAGATTTATTTGAACCAGCAGCTTTGTTATTGAAAGCTATTTTGGTAATGTCCATGTTTATCAGACATGCCGTGGTTTCTGGCTGGGAAGTAAATAAAGTAATGGTCCGATGAGAGTACTGATCTAAAAGTGTACCATGTGCTGGGACTTTAGATGGAGCCTCTCCTTTGACCTCTTGTGGTTTGGTGCACATCGCTCTCTGGCTCCATGTCTGTGTGACCTGTCTGCACCTCTGACCTGTTGAAACATGAAAACAGAAGCTGCAACCAACATTTTCATTTTCCATTAATCTACAATAGATGTAAAGAAATGCTTTTAAAAACCCTGAAATATCTTGTAATTTTACAAACTTTGCAAAGTCCAAGTTTCTTAGTTATGTGCTTTATGATTAGCTACATCTCAATACCAACCTAACTGGTTTACAAATATGAACCTATTATAATACAAGATGAGGGTTTTTTGCTGAGTCAATGTGACTTAACACTTAGGTTGGCATTATTATTTAAACAAATCATGTCATGAAATTGTATAAAATTTTAAGATTAACTAAGCAGTGGCCAATTATAACTGGCTGACTGAGTAATCAAGTACACTTTTTTCAGTCAAAATGTTCTACTTTCTTTTGTAACAAGACAAAGCATTAAAGTTCAATAACTATTACGTTTGCTAATTGTCTTAGTGATATGGGATAACTACACCAACCACCAACACTAACCAAACTGGTTCCTAATTTCAAAGTCTGTACCTGTCAACTTCACAGTTAACATACTGCCAAGTCACTGTGACTAGACAACATAATGTTATGTTGATCATTTTATCAGATTGTGACATAGAAAATTAAAAACAAGTTGTTTTATCTGGCAAATGGTCCTGGAGATAAAATCACTTTATAGAAGTTGCAAACAAAATTTGTCAATGTGCTTGAATTCTAATAGTATTATTTTATTAGATAGATTATTTGTGTTTTGTTTATTATTGTCTGTTTACCAACTAATCAATTAGACCATTTCTTGTGAACTGTAGTGTGCTTGATCTGTAAAATGTGGAGCTGACACAACAACAAAAAATAACACGATAAACTACAACAAAACACATGGATAAGTCACCAGGATGTAAAAATATAACGCTATATTAATTTCATCGTGAGACTTGGTTGCAATGCTAACGTAGTCTGAAATATCATATGATAAAACCAAGGAAAGTCTCTTAGGTCAAAGTGTGATGATGAAGAGTTTTTATAGAAAGTTATCTTTGTAACAAACAACATTACAGTTTATTTTGGAGCCGCCACGTACTATTCATAACCTGGTATAAATCATCTTAACGTGCTTAATCTGACAACTGAATAGCAAATGTATTAACCTAGTAGGTCAATAGGTGGGAGTACACATGTTGTGTGTTATTAGCTACTGCGACAGACGGTAATGAATCTATAAAGTCGAAGTAGCACTCGAAAAGATACCAGACATTCATTATTCACAGAGCGACAGCGACATTCAAGTTAGCGATACTAACCTAACAGGTTACCGATGGAAACGCGGGATCTGAGGAAATTCATTTTGTCCAGTGAAGATAATAAAGTTCACCAAATCTAAGATTTTCTGTATGCACTAAACATAACCGTCCGCCGTCAGCTGGGGAAAGTCAAGTACTGATAGGCCAACAGGACCCCGACATCATTTCTGATCAGGCGCCTGAGTCGTGCGCCTGATCAGAAATTATGTGTTTACGATAAGGTAATTTCAGATATGGGACAGTATAAGAAAACATCGTTAAACTTCTGCCGGGAAAAGTGTTCGTAAAACCAGGTAACGTCTGTGGTATCAGCTGTGAGGGCGTGGCCACTAATCGGCCATAATCAAGTTGAAATATTGAAATAGTGCAAGGATATTAAATTAAAATGGCCAATCAATTGTAGATATAAATTACACTCAAACCGATAGAGTCTAACAATATACCAATATAGAAAATATGTAGTTTTGAAATAATTTTGAAATATTTTATTATGATATTTTCCTGGTATCAGTCTGATTTAGTAAGCTGATGGTCTACTTAAAGCCTCTGATCATACACTACTGATACAGTCAGTTTGTAGAACTGTTGTATAAGTCAATTTTAAACTCAAGGTCGCGCTATTGCACTGAAAATTTAGAACTACTGAAGGCCTTCTCGTGTAATATTGCTTACTTAAAACACCCTGCTTAAGTTTTATTACAATGCCAAACATAGATGAGGCAGTTTTAGGATGTACAGTGCACACGGAACACAACACATAAATAAATAGTTAATTTGAAGTAATCCTAACCCTTGTCACGTTACCAGGCGAACCAGTTTACAGGTATCATGATGTAGTGTATTAAATCATATGTAATGTTAAGTATAAAGTAGTAGCCTATGAAATAGAAATATTAACCGTCGTACTTACTTACTTTACACCGTTTAATTCAGGCACTGACTTGAACAGTCACGTTGCGTTGCGTCGCGTCTGCAGAGGACCCCGTAGTCCACTATGGCGGCGTCCGGTGGAGCTTTAAACTGTGAGGACTTTTCAATGTTTCAGGTAATTTGCACACCGGGGTAATTAATCTGCGTAAACCTGACACTGGGCAACAGCGATCGGGGTCATTACTATGCGACTGTAAGCATGTTGTGTTGTTTTTTTTTACAAGTAATCAGGTGAATGAGTGACCCTTAGGCTCAGATTACAAATGCTCACACCGTGCGTGCTCTGCAAGAGTTCAAGCAGCCAGGCTGGCAACAGACGGCGCATGATTTAAGACTGTTTTCGCTGATTTATTGATGAACATGTGCCCGGTATGTGGTAACTAGCATGCTGGGTAGTATCTTCAGTGGCATGCTGATATTTTTAAGTTTTAAAGCTTAATAATAATAGTAAACATTTTAAAATGGATTGGTCAGGGTTAACGTGCACATTTTTAAGATTTAAACACTTCAATATTCAAAACACTTTAGTGAAATTGGAAATTGTTCAGCCACATTTTAGTTTCAGCCAATTTCACATGACTTAACTTTCAAACATGACAGAAGAGCAGCTTGTGAAATGTGAAAATGATCATCTGATGACATAGCAAATTACATTAATTAAATGTTTCGTTACTATTTGTTACCAGCTAGAAAGGTTTTAATAGTTATGTGTTTTATGCATTATGCACTTCTATATTAGCTCTGATTAGCTGAACAAACCTAATCCAGGTAATCTGTAGAGTGTAGGGCAGGGATAGCTGGAAAACAATCAGGATAGTAGCCCTCGAGGACTAGGATTGGCTACCACTGGTCTTAAGCTTCTATATTTGAGCCGATGACCACAGGTTACCTATTCAACTTCCTTCATTAGGACAGATGGGTACAACATCTATAGATATGATTAAAATATGAACTTTTTAACTTATTGCAGAAAACCACACATTTTCATCTCAAATGATTGTTTGGATTTTACTTGCTGATAATCTCTGTGTTCCTCAGGAGGTGCTTAAGGTGATGCGTACCATAGATGACCGCATAGTCCATGCCCTGAACACCACTGTGCCCACTGTCTCCTTCTCTGGCAAAGTGGATGCTACACAAACATGCAAACAACTTTATGAATCTGTGAGTGTGGCTGTCAAGACTCAGCTTGTGTATGTTCATATTAGACATAAAACAATAACGGTCAAGACTCAGTTTGATTGAGCTGAAACAATTGGTAAAAAAGGAACTACATGTCATTTCTTGTCCTCTTTGTGTGCTTCAGATGATGGAGGCCCATCTGAGCAGAGACAAAGCTATCAAGGCCTGTATAGCACAAACATCAGAGGTCTTGGGTCAACTCCGCGAAGAAAGAGGAAAAGACAGCGAGAACCTGCCTATCCTCAAACAGCTCAGGAAAGAGCAGACCAAAGTAAGTCCTGTTTCTAGTACTAGAGGACGCTAAACACCAAAAAGCTGCAGGGCGTGAGCGAGACACTGAGTGGCGCTGCTCATTTGGCTAAGGAACGCAAGCACATATTTGTGGTTTATAAGTGCTGCATCTTTTTGTTGTTTGTTTTTAGTTAAAGCTGATGCAGTCGGAGCTGAATGTTGAAGAAGTTGTCAATGATAGAAGTCTGAAGGTATGCTCACTAACGTCGGTCATTCGTCCATAATGTTCTTCACTTACACAATAACGATGACGTTATCTTACGTGTTACTCATTGCTTGCTCAGGTTTTCAATGAACGGTGCAGAATCCACTACACGCCTCCTAAGGTGAAGTGAACCACTCTCTGATGAGAGGTCCAGATCCAAACTGGAGCTGAAGCTGTGAGGTGCTGCTGAGTCCTGGCTGCAGCCGGTTCATGACCAAGGCCATGCTGACCTCTCCTTCCACACAACACGCTGATATTCCATTGTGACTATTGCTCTTGAATTACCACCAGTGTATTTCAGTCGTCTATGTGCTTCTTTAATGAGAGACGTTGTACAAATAGAGTTTTTTTTAAAAAGATAATGAAATGTTTTCAAATGAGATTTGTATGTTGTGTGTTTTATCAAGTGCAAGTGTTCGAGTGGTTTCTACATACAACGAAGAACCACTTAAAAAGGTGTGGATTCAGTGCAGCTTTCAAAGTTACTTGGGATCCAGACTGAAATATCTTACTGACCATTAAGGAGCAACATCAGATTACAACCTCGCACATTGTTGTGTTTTTTTGTTGTTTTTATTCAGGGAATTTAGCAGAGAGGGTTCACGGCAGCGCCAATACTTTTTCCTGTTTGGTTAGATTACATGCCTAAAGACAACACTTTTAACTTCATAATTAAACTGTGGAGTCTGTGTTTAGGGTTGTACTGCTCTGACATGAACCAGCAGGAATACAGGGAGGAAAATAGAGAAGCACCCACCAACCAATGCGAAAAATTAAGTTTTTTTGTCTATCAACTTTACACAACTATTTCAAAAGGCTCCAGCTAATGACAACAGAAAAATTTACAGTGAATTTGTGTTTTATTTAATTTGTTAATTGATATCAGTTAAAGTCGAGGTAAAATCAGACTTCATGGAAATTAAACAGAAAACAAACGTCAAATCTGTATTCTTTCCCTACAAATGAAAGAATCAAATGTCTGAATATTTAATAAGAAAGTCTGGAGATACAGATCAGCTCAAAAGGTGTGGCATCCACAGCATTTAAAAGGCTGGGCGTGGCGCTTTCTGGTTCTCTCACTCTGCAATCTCCCTCAACAGCTCTCAGGGCTCTCTGAGAGCAACCTCATGCTCACTCTACCTGTCTGTGAACATTAGATTTCATGATTACTATACACTGCACCACGGACGCCTCTCTATCAGTCCCCTTTAGTGTGTCACTCTCCTCAATCTACACACATCCCCTCTCCTCCTGCCAAGACCCCTCCACTGTCCTACAAACAATAGCAGGTAAAAACACATCTTGACTTTCCATAACAAAAACATAATAAACCCTTTATCTGCGAGATAATAAGCATAGCAAGGTTGACGTGTAGACCAAATATGGCCCAGGTTCATCAGCATCACACAGCTTATCTTATATGCTAATTTTTTGAGACAGGAATTTTGGGTTTTCATGAGCTGTATGCCACAATCGTCAATATTAAAACAAATGAAAGGCTTGAACTACTTCAGTTGTGTGTAATGAATCTAAAATATATGACAGTCTAATGTTTATCAATACATTACAGAAAATAATGAACATCACAATATGGTAATTTTTTGAGAAGGACCTGTATACTGTTCAGGTTTTTGTATAGTCGTATTGTCTTATGTTACACTGGAAGACTTGCACCTTAATTTCAACTTACAGTGACAATAAATATTCTGATTCTAATTCTAAACCCAAAAAACTTGGGTCTAATCAAAGTCGCAAATATCAATAAACACAACATATCTAAGCTGAAAAAACTCTGTTTTTATCAGCTTAAGAATATAGAAGGACCTGTATTGTCATTCAATCATACAACATACAACATATTGCACTTATCCCTTAGCTTATCTTAGCTGGTGCTAGCATAAAGCTCAAAGCTGTAATGTAGACATGAGACTTAGTTTTACTGTGAACATGAATGGTGCACTGGCTCAGATCAGATTGACCGCTTGTCAGTGTTCAGCATGGTGACGGCTGGAGGATAAAAACTGTTTCTTAGTTAATGGATCAAAAATGTCTGCCTGAGGGCAGGTGTTCAAACATGTCACACATGCATGTCCTGGGTGTGAGACAACAGGAGCTGTGAAGTTCTTCAAGTGAGGGGAGAGGACAGCCAAATATCTTCTATAATTGAAGTTAGAGAATGTTTAATATAGCATTAAATGAGAGGAAATATGTTTTCTATGTTCTTTTGAAGATGAAATAATGCTAGAGTGCAGTGACAAATATCAAATATCTGTTATTTCATTTGATAGGTACAAAAACCATGCAGCACGTTTTTAACAAAGAGGAACAATAGTCACAAGATGGAACTCTGGCATATGACTAACAACTAAAATATACTTGCAACCACCATAGGAATCTATCTGATTGGGTATTTTATGTACTTAGTTTCAGCAGTTTGTTTTGTTGAAACATAATGGTGCTCACAGCTCAGTGTCTGTGCAAAAAAAAAATATCAACATGTAAGATTTTCTTTTAAAGCACATCTGAGCAGTTGCGCAATATATGGAATGAACACAGTGCTTTTTGAAAGCTTCATTTATAATTCATACTTATGCTACAATACACCTGTTTCCAAGATAATAATATGACCTCACAACCTAAAAACTGCCGCTATACGTTTAGGAAGAATAAAACAACAGTAGCTTCATAGCAAGTGCATCAGCATTAATAAGCTGCACCAGCCCTAAACATTAGAGGCCATTGAGCATGAGCCTTACTGCCATGGAGCTCAGTCTAAATAGCACTCCACCCACTGTCCACACTGCAGTTGGATAAATAAAGTCTAAAAAATCCCATCTGCTTGTCTTTGTCATTGTTTTTTACCTTCATTCTTATTATGGCTGGTGAAAGCAAAAGTAGTATTGATGGTAGTCAAACTTGTATTATGTTATTTACTTTCCTTCTTTCAGATTTCCAGGTGTCTCTGCTCTTTTTTCACTTTGTAATTTGTTTCCCAGACTGACAAAGAGGAACTCACATCATCACGTACATCAACACTAGATTAGACAACCTGGAACCGTCTCTGAAACTAAACCTCCCTAACATTTAAGTGTGTTTGTTGTAAAATGTGTTGTTTTGACCTTTTGGTGTTCATTAACTCAAGTTTTGACTGGAAATGAGTACTGGAATAGTTCCCAGCAAAACCTGAATTTTTCAGGGAGTGGTTGAGAATTTGATAGATGTGAAGCTGGATAATTATAGCCTATATACTTTAGTACACACACTTTAAAGGTCATGCCTTTAGGACTGCATCAGTTTATATATATAAATTTTGCAATCTGTACTTGACAATGGCATTATGAGGATTTTAATACTGATAGCTCAGTGGGTAGAGCAGTCGTCTTCAAACCCAAGGGTGAGCGAGTTCGATTCCCAGTCCCACCAGGTTACA
>JAUMTR010000012.1:16726903-16811247 GCA_032270685.1 Microctenopoma stevenorrisi
TACCCTGTAGCGCTGACACAGGTCTAGCAGCTGTCCAAACAACAATTTCCCCAAGGGGATCAATGAAGTATTCATTAATATTATATTATTACTGTTTTACCACGTAGAGTTTGTAAAGACTGGCAGGTCTAACTTAAAATGCCCCAGGGGGACTCCTAAGTATCCATAAATCAACCCTTAGTTTGGTGCAATGACAACAGCTGACCCTAAAATTGTTTAGTTTAGAAGTGGTCATTCTATAATGACCCTTGAGTTGGAAAAAACTGCTCAGTTGTTACAGTAGTTGTCTTCCAACCCAAGAATCAGCGGTTTGATTCTCAGTTTGGTTCTCAGTAAGTTAAAGGTAACTATATTTACTGTTATTTCATCTGCTGTAGACTTGACCACTTTATATAGGCAATAGCAACAAATAACACAGGGGTTATGGTGTAACCCGGTTCTCTGAGTGAAGAGACTGTCTCTCCACCCTGTTCCATATGGAACATGTAAAAGGGTGGAGAGACAGTCTCGAACGAAAGAGAACTAATATTTTGTATTTTTGAGTGTAATATAAAGTTTCAGACATATAAACAAGTCTGAAACTTAGCTGAGCTTAGGTTTGGAAAAAAAAAACAATACGTCAAACACAGTAAATCTCATTTTAATGCATTATTGGTTTGTCATTTGTTAACTCCTAAAATAATCACATAATATTCACGTTCAGTGATTTAACACATTGCTTATTTATGATCTTGTTTTAAAGGAATACTATAGTGTTTCTTCCTTCAGGATGAAGATAAAGAGCATTTTAATCTGAGGCTGCAGGCTGAAGGCACTGACTGCTTGATCACATTAAAAAAGGTACAAGGGGATCGTCTTTGGTGTGGTTCTCCTGCACATCTTTCAGCTCAATTGCTCCTTCATCACATGGAAGATTACAATGCACTTTCACATGAATGTAGCCACCCATGACTACATAAACCTGCAGGCAGGAAAGAAGGAAATTGTAAATACTTTCTTAATTAAACCTCTAATTACCATGATGGGATAGTTGAGATAGGTCATACATTGCTCAACCTGGATCCTGTAATAAATTATTTGAAATAAAGAAGAATCAAACACATGACATGTGTAACCACATTAATTAACACTCATATCACATTAATGTGTTTACTGTTACTTTTCTTTATAAATCACTTTACACAAGGTGTATGCTTCAAATTGTATAACTCATTCATTACTCTTTAAAAAAGTTACAATTGATCATTTTATATTGATAATAGTATTTGTACTAATTATTAATATCTGTCTCACTTTCAACCAGTTTTCTTGATTTTTACCACAAGGCTCTCATTGTGAAAATCAGACTTTTATTGTGAAGGTAGACTCTTAGGTGGAGGCAGATGTGTGTGTCTGTATGAAATTATCATCACTTGATCAGTTAGGTGGTGGGTTAAGGTCCATGAAGTAAAGGAAGAACTGTGTCTGACTATTGACAGAATTACTCAATAGAGAGTGTGGTGTTATGGAAGACCTCTGTCCAATATAAATTAAATGGATTACAAGACACACAGACACTGAGTCTTGGTAAACACTCACACAAAAAGACACAGCCACACCTGCACTTTAATAATTTGTTCTTATAACAGACATATTCAAATACAATATTGAAAAATGTAGAAGTGAAGGAACAAAAGTGACATAAAGAGGAAGTTGACACAAAAACGTTGACAAGCGACAAAGAAAAGAAAAAGTTGACAAAGATGACAGACTAAGAAGGTGACATAAAAAAAACAAACAGGGAAAAGAGCTCCACAAAAATAATACAAATACAATTGATCCTACTGAAAATTGATAGTAGGTATAAAAACCATGCAGCACTTTTTTAACGAAGAGGAACAATAATCACAAGATGAAACTCTGGCATATGACTAACGAGTAAAATATGGGGATTTTTAAGACAACAACCACAGCTGCATTGTCAGTGTATTTACTTACTTCAGGTGACACCCTGTTTAGTGGTAGAGTCACAACCAGTTTCAACATTTTTTAATACATGGCAGACAGGGTTACTTAAACTAATCTAAAGTATGCAGTTCAGAAGGGATAGGTATTAGTAAAATGGAAATTAACAATTATTACATGACAAATAATAAACAAAATAGGAATCTATCCTATATGTATATAGTTTCAACAGTTTGATTTGTTTGACACATGGAGGAATGTCTATACTTTGAGTCCATGTGAATTCTCCATGGTGCTGCTTTTGGCATTATGTCTGTTGTGAAATGTGTTGTCTTGACCTTTTAGTGTTCATTAAATCAAGCTTAGACAGATAACCTGAATAAAAGAACTGCAACAGAGACTAGTTTTTTTAACCCAGCAAAAACTGAATTTTCAGGGAGTGGTTGAGAATTTCAGGAATGTGAAGCTGGATATAGCCTATACTTTAGTACACATACTATAACAGCCATGCCTTTAGGACTGCACCAGTTTAACCAAATGTATTAATTGTAATAATGTCCCCTACACAATCTAAAGACATTTAGTTATCGTATTGAATCTTATCAAATTTTGGAATCGGTGCATGAATTGACAATGGCATTATGTGGGTTTAAATACTGTTTAACCATGTAGAGTTTGTAAGGGCTGGCAGGTCAGAGGGAAGGAAGACTTTTGTGTACTAATTTATAATCAGTCCAGTCAGTAAAATATGTTCAAACTCATGAAATAAATTGATGTTGTAGCCCAATATTATAACACAAAACTAAGTCAAATCACATTACCAGGGTTGTTTCTACCGCTCTATACATACGGTATGACATGAGGCAAACTTTTCAAAGAGGTGTACACTTCAAATTGTATAACTCATTAATTACTCTTTAAAAAAGTTACAATTGATCATTTTATATTGATAATAGTATTTGTACCAATGATCAATACCTGTCTCACTTTCAACCAGTTTTCTTGATATTTTTTACCACAAGGCTCTCATTGTGAAAATCAGACTTTTGTGAAGGTAGACTCTTAGGTGGAGGCAGATGTGTGTGTCTGTATGAAATTATCATCACTTGATAGGTTAGGTGGTGGGTTAAGGTCCATGAAGTAAAATTAGAACTGTGTCTGACTATTGACAGAAGTACTCAATAGAGAAAATTAGTGTGGTGTTATGGAAGACCTCTGTCCAATGTTAATTTAATGGATTACAAGACACACAGACACTGAGTCTTCGTAAACATTCACACAAAAAGACACACGCACACCTGTATGACATGAGGCTAACTGAGAGTGCCTCAGAGGGAACTTTGTAATCGTAAGAATCCATAAACCAACCCTTAGTGTGGTGCAATGACAACAGCGGACAGAAAAAAAATCAATTATTCACCGTAACAGACTGTTCAACACATGCCTCTCAGGTGAAGACATATGCCCTAGTGTACATGTTTGCAGTTATTTTAGAAATAAATAAACACCAAAAATAAAAACAAATATAACTCATTTATTCATTCCTTTGCACACAGTGGTTCCACTTTGACTCCTCCTTGTTGTAATCTGCAGCACATTTAACAGTATGTAGTGGGGAATGACAACATACACTAAATTACAGTCAGACAATTTGATATTAACTAATTAAAATGTGACTGCAGTCTGTAGGCACTGATGAGATGCTTTGTTTAGTTTGTTGTCCCATTAGAAATAATCAAGAGGGTCCTGGAGGGTCTTGGGGTGCTGGATCTTACTGAGCTCACGTCCTCCTCCATTACAGGGAAGTTTTTCGTAAATACGAAGGTGAATGTGTTCATCTCCACCCACATGTACCTGTAAAAATGTAAAGAGGAAAAAACTGTTCATTTAATACATAAACCAGCCTGATACGGAACATACAACTGAAATGTTCCCAAATATATCTCTTCTTTTCAATCCCAGGGTCCAACATGCAGTTTGTGTTTTTCATAGTTTATTTAAGTACTCGCAGCTCTTCGGTTAGTTAGGGAAAGAACGGTGTGGCTTCATAGATAAAAACTTCACAATACTTGTGTATAATGAACACCGAGTAGCTCTCAGAGAGCATTCAATTGAGGCCACGCTACGTGTTATTTTTAATCACTGTATATCTAATACGAGAGGGAAATGCATTGTAGACCTGAGTTTTACGTGCACTGTGTAATGGACGGTTTTACTCGACATTTCAACGCCACTCTCTATAAAGTAGAGCACTAGAAAGCAAATGATGAGGCACAGAGATGTTCTGTTTGTTTCCCTCTGGTGCGCACAGGACAGTAGTTGCGCCACTGTTCACTTTTACCTGTACACAACATTTACCTTAACGAAGTAGTTGGTCCCGGCCACAACCTGCGTGGCATATTTCTTTGCTGTGAAAACGTCAAAGGATTTCCCTGCTTGTTTCTCTGCATCGGACTTCATCTAGTCAACAATAAGAAGACGACAACATTATCGAAATGAAACGCAGGCCTGGATGGTGGAGGAGCTGGAGGGAGGAGAAACTACGTGCAATAATATATTTAAACTTACGCTGTCGCAGATCTTCTGGATGGCTTCGTCGGCATCCTTTGGCGCAGAGGTTCCTCCACACAACGGCATGATAACAGCTTATGATGTTCGAGGTATAACAACAAAATCAGCACCTTCCGCGGAGATCTCCAGTCGGGTCCAGCGCTTAAATTGAGTCAGTGGATCACGTGACACAGCATTCTGGAGCGTACCATCGCAGTAGGGGAAGGGGGTCTTTAAAATGTATGCAACAAACCAATTAAAGTGACAGATTCAGAATTGACCTTATAATAAATTATAATATAAAATAAATGTTTATTTATAATGTTCATTGTGTACAGTGTGCAAAACAGGAGCGCATAAACATATTTAATGTAGGCCTTTTGCTTTGCTCACGCTTTGCCCGCTAACGTGGGTCAGTCTAAGGTGTGGTTGTGTAAAACAGCTGACTTTGTTTTGTCGCTGATGTTATGCTGGGAAGCAACAGACATTGTTTGGGTTGGAAAAGTTGTTCGTTCCTGTTGTGGGAACTTTGAGGCGCAGACATTAGTCACGAACCAACCAGCTTCATTTTTCTTTCTCTGCTGCTTCTCTTTTACGGATTAGCTGTTGTGCATCTTATCTGAAGTTAAAATGACTCTCTGACTCTCTCCAACGTCCACAACAAAAAAGATTTATTGTTAAAAAAATAAAAGTAACAATGAGCCTAGTTAGAATATCCTAAACTGGGATCTGTGTTTTAACTAGACTACTCTCATTTTTAACTCTTTATATTTGCTAATAATATATTAATCATGTTAGTGCAATTTCATATTTGTCAGAGTACCAAAGTGTTTTATGTAGTATACAGTGCTTGTTTTTTAAAGTTATTCACTGCATTGTCCACTGAAATGTAACTGCAGATATTCTGTTGCTCACTCATCCACCCTGATCTCTTCATAGAGTGGACTTTGTCACGCCTTAATCTGGCCTAATGTTACATGTGGGAGTTCAGGAGCACAATCATCTGGCTGTTGACAAATAACAACTTTTTCAACAAACAAAAATGCTACTTTCAATATAGCTTGAAGGCAGATGGCCGTGAAACTGACAACAAATGCAATGACAGCCCAAACCTGAAAAGTACATGATTCCCTGTAAAAGTGTTTTAAAAGTCAGTATCATGTACAACATAACACAAAAACTGGATTCATTAAAGTATAGAATGACAAATTACATTGTGCTTCACATAAGGAAGGAACTTTTCCACTGGAGTGGTTCCCATACATCATACAACAAAGTTAATCCAGTAAACACATTAAATTTTACAGGACTACAAGTGAAAGTAATTAAACACACACACAACAGCGATTCAACAGTTAGTGACTTACAATGGTTTCTTAGTTTGGAGTTTGCCAAAGAACACATAAGTGTTCACTGGTCCAGGAAACTGTTTCATTCAACAACAGTGGGCTTCTGTCACTGTGAGCTAGGTCCATAAAGAAAAGTATTTACAAGGTGGGTTCAAGAATTTAACTAGTATACACATGGTTCACACCTCAGGCCTTTGGTATGAAGAAGTACACAGACTGTGAGCTGGATCTTATTTCCCAACACTGATGCCCATTAGGCTCTGTGACATATCTTTCATTTCCCAAGAACACACACACTCCTATCACACAACCTATGTCCAGTTTTACATACAGTCATTTAGCAGATGATTTTACCCCATGTTTAGATATATGAATACACTTTCTTGGTCAGGGTGCACCCTGAAGGTTCACTTAACCAGATGAATCTGTTCATAAAATCACACAGGCCAACTCGGCCTCAACTGAGGGAAACCTACTGAGGACATCTGCTGGACAAATCCAGGACCAGCATGAACTGCTGCTCTGAGTGTTGTGGAATAGAGAAAAACAAAGAAAAACAAATATAACTCAATTATTCATTCCTTTGAACGCAGTAGATCCACTTTGACTCCTTGTTGTAATCTGCAGCACATAACAGTATGTAGTGGGGAGTGACAACATACACTAAATTATGAGCCAAAATAACACAACTTGATATTAACTAATTAAAGTGTGACTGCAGTCTGTAGGCACTGATGAGATGCTTTCTTTAGTTTGTTGTCCCATTAGAAATACTCAATAGGGTCCTGGAGGGTCTTGGGGTGCTGAATCTGAGTCAGCTCACGTCCTCCTCCATTACAGCGAAGTTTTTCGTAAATACGAAGGTGAATGTGTTCATCTCCACCCACATGGACCTGTAAAAATGTATAGAGAAAAAAAAAACTGTTCATTTAATACATAAACCAGCCATGTCGCTGGCACACTATCAATGGTTGTCTTGTATTTTAAATGGTACCTGTCAAACACCATCTCATGAAAAAAAACAAAAAACTATTTATGCCACTAAACAACAACTATGTTTTATATCAAAATTCTTTACATGACAATAATAATAATTTACATGTGGCAATTTGCAAATACACTGATACGGAACATACAACGGAAATGTTCCCAGATATATCTCTTCTTTTTTTTCGTAGTTATATTTAAGTACTCGCAGCTCTTTGGTTAAAGTTAGGGAAAGAACGGTTCAGCTTTATAGATAAAACCTTCACAATGCTTGTATTTATCACTATATATCTAAACAGATGGGAAAAACGTTGTAGACCTGCCAGAGTGCCATGCGCCCCAGGTTTTTCATGCCAATGTTGAAGTTTTAGGTGCACTGACACGTTTACGTAGAGCACTAGAAAGCAAATGATGAGGCACAGAGATGTTCTGTTTGTTTCCCTCTGTTGCGCACAGGACAGTAGTTGCGCCACTGTTCACTTTTACTTGTGCTCAACATTTACCTTAACGAAGTAGTTGGTTCCGGAGACGAGCTGCGTGGCATATTTCTTTGCTGTGAAAACGTCAAAGGATTTCCCTGCTTGTTTCTCTGCATCGGACTTCATCTAGTCAACAATAAGAAGACGACAACATTATCGAAATGAAACGCAGGCCTGGATGGTGGAGGAGCTGGAGGGAGGAGAAACTAAGTGTAATAATGTTTTTTTATTAGTATTTTATCTACTTACGCTGTCGCAGATCGCCTGGATGTTTTTGTCGGCATCCTTCGGCGCAGTTATTCCTCCTGCCACCGGCATCATGGTCAAGTTTCTGATGATCGATATGTTTAGTTCTTCTCCTTCTTCTTCTTCTTGTGTTGGGTTTTACGGCAGCTCGTATCTATTCCGATGCACTGCTGCCTCCTTCTGTATTAGTGCGCCATCAACTTTAAAATACTTTACACACCAATTGATTTGATAAAGATATTTTCCTTCCCTTTGTCTGCCCAATTCTTTGCAATTGGATAACAAATCTCTGCTTTCGTGATTATACTAACTCAGTGTGGGCCCTTTCCTCTATTCACTCTCTACGCGATAATGTGGGTCAGTCTAAGGCAGGGGTAGGCAAGTTCGGTCCTAGAGAGCCGCAGCCCTGCTTGTTTTCCAACCCTCCAGCTGTTCACCAGGAGCAGGAACTGTTCATTACCTGGATCAGGTGTGTTCAGCCAGTCAGAAGCTGTAAGTGCAGGGATGGTTGGAAAACAAGCAGGGCTCCAGCTCCTTAGGACCAAACTGGCCTAGCCCTGGCTCTAAGGTGTGACTGTTTAGGATGGCTGACATCTGACAGCTACAACCATAACTAATAATTCAAATAAATATTAATAGACACTCTGCGTTTTAACTTTGCTGATCGCTCATGTTTAACTCTTTACCTTTGCTAAGAAAATCTTACCTATGTTAGTATATTTATCTAAAGTATTTTATATTGTATAGAAAGTTTGTTTCTTCTTCTACTGAAATGTAACTGTAGATATTCTGTTGCCCATTCATCCACCCTGATCTCTTCATTGAGTTGACTGGTTTATTGTTACATGGAGTTCAGGAGCACAGTCATCTGGCTGATGACAAATTAAAAAAAAAAATTTAAATAGAGAAAAACTTTTTAAACAAAAATATTACTTCTGTTGGATTTAAGTGTTTTTAATATAATTATGTTTTAGGGTATAAATGATTTGTTTGTGTACTGTGAATGACTGATTGATTAGTACTGTATGTTGTGACCTCATGATTACATTACTTGGGGGTGATTGTCTCTGATCATCTGCTTTCTGTGATTCTCATTGATCACTTGGTTTGTTTTAGTAACGTTTGTAGGGATGATGTGGAACCATGTGTGTCAGCTGATCATTCAATGAGGAGCAGGCACCACACAATTCACTGGGCAATGGAAAAAGGGATATTCATTTTACTTTACTTACTAACATAAGCTTGCAATTCTAATGATTTGTATTAGTCACGTGCCATAGGTGTGTTAAGGGGTTGTGAAACTGCTCTGTGTTGTGTCTGGTATCTTTTGATGTTGTTACAGCACAAGATTTCATCCTACGGGAAGGAGCTAATCAACAGGCAAGCAGGACAATGGGTGTCAATACATGTTCAGGAGGAGCAGGAACTCTAGCCAATAAGAAGAGGGCAACATCAAGATTATAATCATGTATATATACTGGGTCAGGACAGAATAGCGAAGTTGGTCTTTGTGTCCTGACACAACTTCATGTCTGGTGGTTAGGACAAGAGACTTAGACCCAGCGCTGTAGCACTTTGTTTTATTGTTAAATTGAACTTAAACACTCCTTGTCTTGAATTAACGAACAGGCAGGTTTTTTAGAATTTGAAACCCACTCTTCCCAAATATCTTAAGCTGACAGTGAAACTGACAAGAAATGCAAAGACAGCTCAAATTGATTTCACCCAATGTTTAGATATATGAATACATTTTATTGGTCAGGGTGCACCCTGAAGGATCACTTAACCAGATTAATCTGTTCATAAAATCACACAGGCCAACTCAGCCTCAACTTAGAGAAACCTACTGAAGACATCTGCTGGACAAATGTGACAAATCCAGGACCAGTACAAAATGCTCCTTTTGTGGAATAGTTTCTGTTGAGTTTGGTCTGCAGAGCATCTGACAAACAAAGACTGCACAGCCAGATTTCTCCCTTTCCTTCTCAACAGCTTTGCGCTAAAGCTGTTGAGAAAGGGAGAAATCAGGTTACAATTCATGTCAGCTGGTTCAAATTAGTCCCATGGTTTCTGAGCTAGAGTTCAAGGTGACAGCTCTGTGTGCTAAGGCTAAGCACACAGCAAGGCAGGTAAAAAAAAAACAAGTGTGAAGCATTCTTTAAAAAAATGAATTAACTGGTAGGTAAACACAGCACCAGCAAATAACCCGGAAAACCAATAATGACAATGACATCTTAAATGATGACTGTAGGTGCAGACATCTGGTTAAGTTAAGAACTAAATACTGGACTAATGACACAGCCGAGGAGTAACAAGATCTATCATATAAGTCCTTGTTGAGGCTCTTATTGTATATCATTTGATCCATAATCCCTTCTCCCAGACCATGAAAACTAACTTCCATAACTGATTCTTTAATAACTTGGGCTTTCTTGATTTTGTTTCGAAACAAATAACCAGGTCCATTGTTCCTCACCACTGTGAAACCGCTTTGATGAGGAGACTGAATTATTTTTCTTTCCGAATAAATTTTCAGTCTTTCAGTAATTATTCTTTTTTTTTTGGATCATTCCCATATTTTCTGGTAGGAATAAGTAAATAAGAGTTTCATAGGTGCCAAATAGATGTTTTAACCTTATATATTTTTGCTTTGCATGTGGAATTCTGTTTTATTATATAATGTTGCCCATTTACAACCCTTGTTTTTCTGACTCTTGTCTCTCGTCTGTGCTTTCTTATGTTAAGTTAAATATATCACAACACTCATTCCATGTCCTAATTCCTTTAAGAGTTTACTAACTGCAACCTTGGAGCAACCTTCACATTTCCTCTTTTTAAGTTTTCGTTAGTTGCATCATTGGTGACACTGACGGAAACTCCCCAGATAACGTACGCAACTTAAGTCCTCCTTGTTTTCACGCTCCACTTCATCCAATCTGTCTCTGTTCAACCACCACACCTCCATCTCTCCGGATATATCACCTGTCTGAATTTAAACTGGTGTCACAGTCACCGGACTCGTTGACACATTCTCTTAAGACTGCGTGATCCCGCTCCTCATTTCCTCCTCTAACACCTCCGCTGCCTCCTCACTCTGCTCCACTCCCAGCACAGCTCCACCCTACCGCCCACAACACAATCTAACAGACGTCGTTGTCTAATTTGTTTTTATGTCTGAATCGTATGGCAGAGGAAGAACCGATCACCCAGTGATGGGACAGACCTTGTAGTCTGTTTACGCCTACCAGCAGAGGAGCTGCTCCTCCCTGGCTCCGGCGGCATTACGGACGAAGAAGACGCGCGCGCAGGGCGCAGAGGTTTTGTCCTGAGCAATGATTACGCTTCACGTCAGTCCGCGCGGCGCTACTGCCCTCACCATGATGTCCTTCGTGTTATCACGAAGTTTCTGCCAGGTCATTGCGGAAGTGAACCGCAGATCCTGTCCGACGTTTGGTTCTTATTTTAGGACTTTTACGACATCCGGTCCAAAATGTGGAGAGGCTTCAGATGATGGTAAAATAATTTTGTTCTGTATACGTACCTCACCGCGTGTATGTTTCCTAATGGTTATTAGTATTTACTTTAGTTGAAAATGCTATATGACCTTGTTACTGCATTGTGAAGGTTGTGGGATTATATGAAAAGCTAAAAATTATTTATGTGGAATGATACCCCCACTCTGGTATGATATAATCTCAATCGTGGTTCCACAAAACACAGCGGAGTGAGGCCTCTTCGCACAGTTTGAGAGTTTCTCTGAGTGCAGGTTAATCAAACGGCTCTAAACAACAGGTGTGTTTCTATTGATTGACAGCAGAAAGGGACGCGGCTGTTAGATTTGAAACTGTTTTCTAACTGTCGTCAGTGTCTACGTCAGTGTTTACCTACACACGTCTCATGGGGCACGCGGTTGAAACTTCAGCACGTGCAGCTGTTTTTGCTTTACATGTATTTACACGCATATCGGGAAACAAGAGGAGTTCAGTGAACATTAATTACGTTTCGGAGCTACTTCAACTGGAAAACGTTTTTGTTTTGTAGATTGTCAAGGCAAACGAAATCACCGAATGAATTTAAAGCAGAAAATTAACTGTTTAATTTTAACATAATAAAAAAATGCGACATCTGCTGGCCAAATTCTTGGATTTACATTTGTCTCTATGCTCGTTTTGTTTTTCCTCGAGGGCCACTATTATACTTATTTTTCAACCATCCCTCCACTTACAGCTTCTTATTCGCTGAACACACCTAAAGCAGGTAATCAGCAGTGGGTATAGCAGAGATAGATGAACTAGGACCAGGATTGGACACCTAAAGCCCAGAGACCTCTCACTGCAGACAACAGATATTTCCAGGTGTAGGAGTCAGATTGACACAGGTTACAGTTAAATTAGGTGAAAGTTAAGTTATTACAGGCTACAGTTGGCAACAGGCGAATTTAAATTATAATCTGAACTGTGTTTGGTTTCTTCTTAAGATTCTCGTTATGTGGTGACATACATGCAGCTGAAGACCATGATGGCAAACCGCAATATCCAGCTATTTGATGTGAGAAATCCTGACGAATACGAGGCTGGACGCATTCCAAATTCTGTCAACATGCCGTGTAAGTGGAGCAACATGCACAAAGTAGCTTGAGTTGTTTGTATGGGTTCCAGGGTTCATATTCTTTGTGTGTGTGCTGACGTGAACATCAGTGGACAACCTGGAGGCGTCCCTAAAGCTGCGTCCTGAGACCTTTCAGCAAAGGTTCAAAGTGAAAGCTCCCAAGAAAAATGATGACAACATCGTGTTTCACTGCAGAACTGGCAAAAGGAGCTTCCAAGCTCTAGAAATCGCCTTTCAGCTGGGATTTAGCAGGTAATAAAGAGATATTTATGTTTGTGTAGGTATACTTACTATATTATTTTAATGATTATATAAATTTTATATATTGTGCTGAGCCAAAGAGCTGTCTGTGCTGTGCTGTCATGGAGTTTCCCAACATCCGCACGCATTTTGTATCTTGTTGCTTAATTATTAAGTCCTGGCAGTGCAGCTAAAGTACAATGTCCTCAGATGCTGCTTCAGTCTGTTGAATGCTGGATGACTTATGACAGGCAAAACTTTGCTATAGTGATAAATGATTAAGCTGTTATCTTTGTTTTGTTTTTTCAGGGCAAGACATTATAAAGGAGGGTGGAGTGAGTGGGAAGAGAAAGAGGGAAAGAAGTAAAGAGTCCAGGCTGTGTTCTGCTCTTTGGTGCAGCAACAAATACAAAACTACAGGATAAATAAGAGATGATGCACTACCGTTGCTCTGAGATTTTAATCATGCAGTATTAACTGTGTCATGTTAAAAAGTTACTCAGTTACTTTATAAGTAACAATATTTAGTCAGTTTAGATTATTTATAAGGAATATCTGTCTACAAGATTACACAGCACTGACTTCTCACACTCATACTGATCAAACCCATTCATCAATGTTTTTATTATGTTCAGTGTATCTTCGATTCCATGTAAAGAAACACGATCGGTAGCAAACTGATTAATGTGAACGTGTTAACTTGATTAAATTATCCACAGATTTCATCATGTTTTTGCATTTCCTTCTCCACACTTTTTTTTTATTAAGCAATTCATTGAGCATTTTATATGCACAGAAAATATATCAAATACATTTCCTTTAACAGAAGAAAGTGCAAGTTTTAATTAGTTTCCAATTTTATAATTAAAATTTCCAAGCTTGATTGAAAAACATTATTGCATTTCCTGTCTCTTGGAGCTGATGGAGCTAAAAAGCTAAAGAATCTCACTTTACAAGTTTACCTCGAACGTACCCTGATGATAATCATGGTGGTAACATCAAGTGCTGAGGCTGATTGGAATAACGTGCTCCATATATAATTTATTAAATTCTGCAAAAAGGTCCTTGGGGTTTCCTTTATTTAAAGATGTATGTTGTACAATCGTTATGCCCCAGAATATAATGGTTCAAACAAAGCAATGAAAAACATTCATTGCCATGATATTCATGTTAAGTGTATGTGAACCACTGAACGAAGTTAAAACATGTCCACTTGGCACTGAGCGAAGTGTAAGGCACTAAGTATGTTGCCAGGTCTGCTCACATGTCTCGGGATGTCAAAGATATTTTCTTTACATACTGATTTTAGAGTGTTGTGCAGTTCCATGTTTTCCTTCGTGTGCTTCAACAGCGCATTTGTGTTCAGAGAGATGTCAATGCTTAGTGTATTTTATTTGGTAATTCTACCAGTGTGAACATGATTACACATACTTTGATACAGTAGAGGGTACATTTGTGTTGTAAGTGTGAGATAAACGCAGTTCAATCTCTTCCCCAGTGGATGGCAACACAGTTTAATCTAAAAGGGCTTTATTTCCAATATACCACACCAATGTTGCTGCTACTCTAACGATACCCTCTCAGGGCTGACCTTCGCTGGGCCATTAGTTTAGACAGCTACAGATCCTGTGAGTAACACCTTTGTAAGCAGCTGTCAAGAGCCAGATCTGCATAAGGTGCGTGCATCCCTCATTCAGAGGGAAAACGGATCCAATTTCATGCTCCACCTTTCCATAGTGCCTCATTTCATCTGGGCTATTTACGAAACCTAAATAATGCAGCAGGTGTGTGGGCGTGGGTGGAGGAATTGGTGCTGTGTTTAAGATCCTTGTATGGACACCGTGAAAGGGCTGTAATGGCCACTGCGAGTTTTCTGTGTCCTCTATCTGACCATGAAGATGGGTTTGCCTCCAACACCCAGTCACTGAATCGGTTGAAAACATTCACTAGTTGACATTTAAGTGCAAAACATTCAGATTGAGGTCTAAATGTTCCACAATAAACACAAAGTGCTATGGAGATTTGGATTTTTCAGATTTTATGGACATTTTCCAAATGAGTGGGGGAGCAGCTGTGCAATATAATTCCTTCCAAAGACAGATTTCACCATTTCCAAGGATGTTACAACAAGGTTGGACTCTATGGACTCATTCACGCTACAGTACAGTGCGTATATATATTATATTAGGATTTCCAGCTCTGCGCTGTGCTCCAGTGCTAAAGAGCGATGGGTCAAATTTAGGCACCAAGGACGCCTGGACACTTTTTTTTTACATAAACACTAACTGGCTGCGGGTTGTAGTGAAAATCGAGCAGTTTGGGTTTGTTAGTTATTATGGTTATAAAGACCTTCATGCTGCTCATTGCTTTTACAACAAACATTAAGTGATTATGTGTACAATGTGCTTTTGCCGTTTATCTTTTATTAGGAATAAAAATATCTGGAGACACGATTGTCAACATTTCTCATCCAGTAAAGTGTGATTTCTCGCAGATTGGAACCGGTTCATAGAGAAAAGAAAACATCTCCGTTTGGTACACTTCCCTTTGGATTGGTCCAGATCTCATTTGTTTGCGCTGTAGGGGCTCCTGTGGGGTTTATTACTCTTATCTGAGAAAGCCATGTAGAAGATAGCAACACAAAGCACACTGTCTAGGAATGTGAGATATAAGACACGAGCTCTCGGAACTTATTTTTCAGCGTTGGTTTTTTGGCTACGTTTTCTCATACGTTTGTATGAAATTGAATCAGACTTGGCTATAGGTTGCTGGAACCACAGGAGCGTGTCAGTCTCTATACATGTTATTATGCATAGGACCCAGTCTGACCTAATTCCCTCTCTGTGGTGAGGACTCTTCTGGTCCTCTCATCCGGTTGTTTTATGAGGCCAACATTAGGCTATTTTTACGCGGACGCCACTTCCAGCAAAGCGCGACCCGGACGAGTTCAGGGTCATGAAACACAGCGATGTGACGGATTTTTCACACTTAAATACTAAGTAATAGGTGAAAGAATAAAATTAAAAACATTATTTTGGCAGTTGATCGCCTTCATTTTCCACTGCATCATTAAACCCGCTAAGGGAAACACCACCTGACGTATCCAGCACGTATACGCGCGCCTCCGGTGTGGCTGCAAAATCAGAGCTCAGCACGCGTGTGAGCGGTCGTCACGGAGCCTCAAAGCTGTGAGGGAAGTGAAAGAGGCGCAGTAAGTGCGCTGCGGTTCATCTGTGAGCTCCCCGCATTCACGTTCGCCTGTGCGCAATGGCACTGAGCGCTCCTCCTGTTCTCCTCAGCGCTGGACGCGATGACCGGACAACTTTTAACTGTGCACGGATGATGCTTTTCCTCGATGGCATCTGATGAAGTCTTTACTAGGACACAGTAACAGTGTTGTAAGTCTGTTTACTTTTTTGTGCATTTGGAAACATCACAAACAAGCATCATTAAATGTCCTTTTGAAATGTTTTCCTTCTTCTGCTGAACCGTTTGAGCCTGTAAAAATCTGCCGCTTTGTTCCTTAATTGTTTCTTCCTGCATGTGCTCTGATACAGAAAGTGGGGAAATCATTTCTCGTAATTACTCCTCCGTGTTCCTGGACTATGTCTGACCCCAGTTTTTTCGCAAAGCTTGATTGTGAAGCCTGATAATGTGCTAATTGAATTTAGATATTATGGTTGGACTTGCACAAATTATAATTCCCTGGCAGCTACATTTCTAGACAACAAATTAACACCATAATTAAAATGCTGACAGGTTAAGGTCAAAACGTCAAGTTAATTGACCCACACTTAATTATTATTCTTGTCATAATGTAGCCAAGGTGTTAATGCTCTTAAATGTAGTAAAATCCTCAGTGCATACTTTAATGGTTCAGGAACATACATACTGTATGCGCACATAGATGTGTGTATTGTGCACTGAAGCGTGAGATTACACCCATTTCACACATATTTGATGGTCAGAGTAGTGCACACAGACACTGAAAGAGCAGCATCAGATAGTTTATAGGAGAGATGGGTCCAGCAAACGGTGCAGGAAAAAGCTTTCAATTAACACTTGTTCCACAAATAAACAAACCCTGCACTGCATCGTGTGTGCACAGTCCATAGGTTGTGTGCGCGTGCATGGCTGTGGTTTTCTATAGAATCTCCCTTCGTCCTCACCTTTCACACCTAATTTGTGGTAAACTCGCTACTGCACTGCTATTAGGAGACTTCAAGGTGATTGGTATCAGCGGCTGGTTTTTCCTTTGCTTTTTCATGTTCTCTTGGACAATAATATGATACTGGAATCACTGAGGAACAGAGTGGAATTATAGACTGAGGAAATCTTTAAAAGCCTCCTGGATTTAGGCCAGGTCCTGGTGTCTCTCTCCCTATATCTGTCACAGAAATTGAGAGGGGAATAAGATGGATCCGTTTGTTTTCCATCTAGACACAGGTGCGAGCATTACCACAGCACTGTTATCTGGACTGAGGCCAGCAGGGGAGGTTTGGGAATACATGAGAGGAAAAATGGAGTGCAAAGAGCAGAGTCCAGGAACAGAGGCCCAGATCTCTCAGGGTGGCAACACATACTTATTACCCCTCTCCAATGAGCTAAAGCAGCCTCACTGGCGCTGCTCAAAGGCACACAGCCAACCCCTCATTAAATTCACCATCTCTGCCTCTTAGTTTCTGTTTCTACTAGTTGTGCTAAAAGCCATTTGGAGGAAGTAAGGGAATACACTTAGAGTGATCATAAATTTCAATGTCGATGAGCGTGAATTTCTGCTGACTCTTTATGGAGTTGGTTGGGTCTATAGGAGCCATACGGATCTTGAGGAGGCATCAATAAGGTGCTTAAATGTTTTATGCAGCAAGAAAATAAAACACGTGCCAGTGTACAGCAAACGGCAGTGATGTACAGCAGAGAATGTCACTGCAGGGATGTCTTTCTACCATTTTATTTATCACTGCATATGGCTACGGTTGCTAGGAGCCAGGTGATGTCTCCCAGTAGGCCTCTGACCTGCAGTGATGCTGCCACCATCATCTGATGGTTAATATACTGTGTCTACATTTTACTAATGAGATGTTAAAATGTTAAGTCTCTATTTGCATGACAATACAAATTAGGGTCTGATAATATGCTAACACTTCCTCCTCTGGTAGGTCTGCAAAATCTCCCTTCCCATGTCACCAAGGCATCTCCATGGCGATGTTTAGCATTGCAGAGCGGATCTGGAACGAGACAGACCTCCTCAGATGGGACGAGAGGAACGACAGCTCAGGGGCATCCGGGGAGGAGGAGCGGAACTACTATGCAATGTTTTACTCTTTGCTAATCCTCGCCATCGTGTTTGGAAATGTGTTGGTGTGTCTGGCTGTGCTGAGGGAGCGTTCCCTCCAGACCACCACCAACTACCTGGTGGTCAGCCTGGCTGTGGCCGACCTGCTCGTTGCTTCATTGGTTATGCCCTGGGCTGTGTACCTGGAGGTGAGTTGGTCAAGGTGTCTGTGTGAGACTTTATATATATGTTGTGACCACACACGATTATTACGTTTGATTAATTTGTTTATTTTACCTTTACAGCTGAAGTTAGCTGAAATGTTTAGGCTCCATCTCTCGTTAGGCTTTTAAATCGACATTCAACCATTAGCTGAAGAAACAAGTAAAAGACAGAACCTACACAGTGTATGTGTGACTGTGGATGTGACTTTGAGTAGGAGTATGTTTGAGTAAAAATATAATTATAAAACAAATGAGAGTAATAAACCATTGTGATGCTTTCACTATTGTTATCATTTTGGGTTAACTAAAAGAGGCAATCCATACACTGAAATTGCTTTGGTCTAAATCTATGAATCAATTAATCAACCTCAGATTAAGTGATTAGATTTCTTTCTTCTAAATATTGATCAGCAACTCTGAGGGAAAGAAGGGTGAAAAAGTGGAGATGAAGAACAGAGGATGTCAGAGAGATTGTAATACAGATGTGGCAGCGAGTGAAGAGAGGAGAGGGGAAGAGGGGGAGCTTACAAAGCAGAAGTTAGTCAGTCACCACATTCAGATGTGACCGAATAATGGAAAAGTGTGACAGAAGCTACAGAGCGAGGATGACGGTCATTTGGAGCTTATTATGTAATGACAACTATGTGGGTGATAGGAAGACAGTAATGATGATGAAAAGAAAATAGTGCTTCAATATTCATGTGGATTATACATAATCGCTGAAGGGCAATTTGAATATTAACATATTATGGCTTCATCTTCTGTAGGTAATTGGCTAAGCCTCAAGCCTCAAACCTTTGAATTTAAATATTTTTATCAAACCCAGAAGGAAGCTCGAACTGCGTTTTATGGCTACTGTTCATTTTTATTTACACTTCAAAGATCATTCAATAGTGTAACATAGTTTTTCTGCTAATTGTTAATTTCCTCCACCTACCTCTTCATGTCACTTGCTGTTCAGTAGCTCCATTAAATGCACCGGTGCACATGGCCCACAGGCATCCATATTTCCTAAGAATAAAACTCAGCTACACTCAGAGAATGTATTGCAAAATTGCCCTGTTTGGATAAGTACGCAGGCTCACACTCGAGTGTGTGTGGAGTCAGTATCCTTGAAGCTTAGGGAAACCAAGTGTTTTTGCTCAAGGGCCAGTGTTTGCCCACATGAGGTTATGAAATTTGTCTGTTGGAAGTCCAGTTATGTTTATCAAGCAGCCACCCTGCTGACCAACGTTTCTCACAGTGTGCAGACAATTCAACAGCAGGTCAACTAGAAAAAAAACCAGTGAGCTGACAAATTAAAGATGATTATATCCTATGATGGGTAAATTAAGGCAGCCAGGAACCTCGGCAGGATTCAGTCATGTGTTTAACTTTTAAAGTAAGCAGTCATGCCGTAAAAGCATGTGCTACATTTCAAAGAGGAGACTCATAATCCCATCAGGAAAGAGTTATTAAGTACAATACGAGTTCATTTAGCAGGAATGTAAAGTTGAAAGTGGACTAATATGGAAATTCGCAGTACATCTTAGTCAAAAAGAAAGTGTTTCAGTTCTTAAAGCAGTCACTGTGGGCACCATCACCCCGTGAGCTCTAATCTGAAGGATGGGGGATCAGCTTGTTATGACCAGGGGGTTGTTGATTTGCTTCCGCTGGGTGCATCTTGGATGAAGAAGTGACTAAGTATCGCTCACCCCACAGGTACTAATCATGTATCCTTCAGTGAGCCACGTTATCCCTGGATGGTACGGTTGATTTATGACTATTCTTGAAGGAAGTGGTTGTATTGGCAGTGATGACTGATCATTGACTTTCCACAATTCATCCTACGGGATGTTGTTCAGCCTCAGCAAATACAGTATATGACCTGACTATGGAAGCGCCTCCATTTGTCGTACAGAGGTTACTCCTTCCTCAGGTCAAGATTTTATCAGCCAGCAATGTTGTATGTCATAAAATACAAAACACACAATGCAGCCACTCCCCCAACCTTTGTCAAGACAAAGTGTCTGTTAATTAACACATTATATCAGATCTTTATATTACAATCTTACGCTCTATGCATATGTATGGTGATTAGTGCTGTACTTAGGATGTCCTAACAGTGGCAGGACACTTGTTGTCCACCACTCTGAAGATGAAATACAGTATATTCTCAGATAGTTTTGTGGCTGCCTCGGACTACCTGTAATCTATTCTAATTTCCTTTACATCTGGGAGCAGCTCCTCCTTTTCCTTTGTGCGATGCATTCTGGATCAATAGTGCGCACCAACAGCTCTCTCATAAATCAATCTTCAGTTATTCCAAATGCATGATGACTTCTGTGGAGTTCATTATTTTTTCTCTTCTTCAATGAAGACACACTCAAAACCCACTTAGAGGCCGTATACAGTATGCATCTGTGACACGACGTCATGCAACGCTCTGAAAACGAGCCTGTAGCTCCCATAATGCATTTCTGTCATTACACCTTCCCTGTTGGGAAGCAACCATGTTTGAGGCAATCTTTATATATGTCAATGTTGCATGATGAGGGTTGTTCTCTGAGGCTCCCGCTGAGGCTCATGAGACTTGATTCAGCTCTCGTCACAGACTGAGTAGTGCTAACCATGACAAGTAAACTGATTTTTATGGTTCAAGAGTAGGTTAGGCTAGGATTTGGATTGAGGCTAGGCATGGTGTGGAGAGTTAAAATCAGGGTTAGGACTTAAGAGGTTAATGTGTTTGTATTTGTCTCTGTGTACGTGATACCTCTGTGTGACAGGGAGAGAGATTTCTGTCTATTTAGATCCTTCCATGTACGCGTCTTCATCCCTGCTGCTTCTCTGCATAGGTAGGCATACAGCGTATTCCCATCCTGAATTCAAGAGATTCAGTAGTCAGGCGATGCTTGGATCCCATTTATCTTTGTCAAACAGTTATTACCAGGCATTATGGAGCCTAAGTGAGCCTGTCAGTCTGGGCAGTACTTGGCTGGGGGGAATGGAAGTGAAGATATGGAGGTTTGGGATATCGCTGGTCTTGCTGGGGGTTAATGCTCATCCGAGCAATGAAAACTTAAACCTGGCATTAAACCCACGTTTGTCTTTCCTATAAATCGACTTTCTTGTTCAGTGTTAATAACATGTCCATCATCATCATCGCACTTCTCTTGACCGTATCTTGTAGCTAGTGTTATCTGAGGACAAGTAACGTCAGCATGAAACATTTTTACAAAAGCATTCAGCTTGTTCGTCTTTATATAGTGTTGACCAAACCATCTCTTACTGTAAACGCATATATTTCCTTCGTCCTCGCCTCTTTGCCACGTGTTTGAGTGCATGCGTTTAACGGATGCATCACACTTCATGACAAAAACGTGGGAGAAGCGTGAGCGTTGTTAATCTGCCTGTCTGTCCTGTGCAGGTGGTTGGAGGCGCCTGGCTGTTCAGCCGGCTCTACTGTAACGTCTTTGTCACGCTGGATGTGATGATGTGCACCGCCAGTATCCTCAACCTGTGTGCTATCAGTATTGACAGGTGAGTGTGCAGAGTGAATCTGTATGGATGTCTGTGTGCTGTATGAAGATCATCATTTTGTACATGTGAGATTTCCGTAGTTCCGCGCTTTTTCTTTTGTTCACTTCAGTTCATATATATTTCATAACGTCCTAGAGAAGTTCAGAGCTTAAACCTCATGATGATTGTGTCTCTGTATTTCTCCGTGAACAATGAGAATAAGAGACTGTGGAGATGAAGGAGATATAGTATGTTCTTCTTTTTGTTTAGTCTTTTCAGTGACTTTTACTGTTGTCGTGTGCAGAGCTGGATTATCAACCAGGTTTAGTTTCCGCTTGTTGTGGATGGATTTCTTTCTGTACAGTTGCTATGCTTTTCTAGATATGAGTGTCTGCGGTGGATCACAGTTCTCCAGATCGATAGTTTGATGTTCAGCAGTCTTAATTGCTGTTTATTCGTCTACTAGCACCAGATGAGGCAGCGTTGAAGGGAGATATTGATTCCCCAGAGGAAATTGTTGTCACCGTCTGCTACATTGAAGGTGCCACTCCTTACTGGTTTCAATGTCATGTTCCCAAAGATGGACAAGAGAAACTACCGACCCTTTGATTTACAGATGACAGCACTAACAACCGAGGCACAGCCACCAACCAACTGTCCCTGTGTCTGTGGTGAACCATGTAAATGGTTAACTGATCATTTGTTATTATTGATTAAAAACATGTTCATAATGATAATGCAGGAATCGAGTTGAATGCAGGTTGGATGTCACACAATGTGCAGTGGTGTTGTGGGGTAAGCAGGTGAGACTAGTGCCCGTAATGCCCCTTTTGCTAACTGCGAAGATTGACTTCAATAATATTTCTCTCCAGCAAGTGGAGTGAGACACTGTCACCTGGCAAACAGAACTACTGGTGCTTGAGGCTTCACTGCTAGAGGACGTCAGGCAGACTAATAATTACACCTCTGTTCAGACAGCGGAATACAGAACATACAGCCCGTTTCATCAAACTATCCAAGACTGATTAAACTTTTATAAACTCACCTTGAATTTCAGGCCATGTGTACGTTGGTTGTTGAGCGTGGTTATCTGCTTTTGATGTACAAAGGATCAAAGTTGGATATGCCAAATTTCTTCCACCGTTTTCATGTTATCTAGATGTATGGTCTTATCATCTCACTAAATGCCAGAGAGCACAGGCTCTTTGTACGTATTTTTATCATTCAATTTGACTTTTTTTTTTCTATTTTCTTTTGTTTTGATTCTTTAGCCTGTGTTGTAACATGTAATTAGCTCCCCTCATCTGAAACCATCTCTCTGCAGTGCCTCTTTCCACAATAACCCTCTAATTATGTCCTAGAAAGTAAATTTTTTTAATGAGCACAGCCTTTTAAAGTTGGGTAAAGTTGCTCTTTACACCTAGTTATTCAAAAACCATTTACAAACATTTTTAATAACACAATTAGGAGGTAATTGGTTTATTGTCACTAATGCTCAACATAATCCCAAGAACTCCACGTGTAACATTGTGACCGAATCAGCTGCTCTTTCAGTTGCTTCATTTGTTCTTTGTTGGTAAAATAAATGATATACCACCTATTTCCTTCTCTATTTACTCGCCCTTCCCAGACAACAAAGCTGCAGAGTTTTTCTTCACTTTAGCAACAAGAGCTCACCAATTTTCTGAGGAGGAGTCTTAAAACCCTGAAAGCCTCCTCTTGTCCCTTTGACATTGTATCCACTTCTTTGTACACTATAATCAATAATTCATTCACATCTGGCCGTGTCCCAGTCTATTTCAAATACGCTGTTATTCAACCACTCAAAAAATCCAATCTTGACTCCCTGCCCCAGAGCTTCAGGCCTATTTCTAAGTTACTATGGCTAAGGTGTTAAAAAGTTTTAGTCTGGTTTTAGTTGACTGGACTCAACAACAAAAGCTCTCTTCAAAGTTTTAAATAATTTAAAGTAGTGATGCGTTAGAATATTCTGTTATTATGGTACCGTTGGATCTCCGGATCCAGTCGGCCGTCATCTCTTGGATGTGAGGCTCGGGCACCGGCTGGTATCTCTGGACCAGCATACAAATCATTCTCCCCTTTCCCTTTAGACATAAGTTTTTCAGTTACTGTTTAAGAATATATAGACCGAGGCTCAGTCTTGTGGTGTTCCCCGAGGTTCAATCTTTGATCCAATTCCGTTTGCTTTGTACTCACTTTCTCTTCAGCTGGTAATAAAGGCGGCTAACATTTAATTATTAGAAAGACGGCTATTTCAGTGCAGACGATAACCAATTCTACATCAGTTTTTAGACCCAAATTATCAGCAAGTTTCTGTTCTGCATAATTGTCTCAGTTAAATGAAGGTTTATACATCTTTTTCTACAGTTACGTTTAAACCATTCTCATTTCCTAGGGGATTTTTCTCCCAGAGATGAAAGACCATGGTCTTTTTTCTTCTTCTGTTAAATTTACCCCACAGATAAGCGCCTCTATGATTCAGGCTTTGAGCCTTGACCGGTATGTTTTTTCAGTTTTTACCAACTACTAGAAATAGAAAATAAATAACTAGAAGCTAATAGGGGAACACCAGCTATTTTATGACCCATGGGCCTCTAACAGATTAATATTAATGGTATGGGCATGCACAGAGAAGATAAAAGATTCTCAGCACATAACCTTTCTTATTTTTTAGCTGAAGGCTTTATGCTCCTCGGTGGTTTAAACTTTGGCCCATTCAAATGGAATCTCTCAAACTCCTGTACAGGATGTGTTAAAATAAAAGAACAATTATTAAACTTGTGTGCGGATGTGAGCTGAACTTCTAAAAATACATGACCATTTCTTAAATTGTGTAATAACATACCTGCTGGCATACTGTATGTACTGCAGTGTTTCGTGTACAACACATTTTTCTCTGAGGGACGATGTTCTTGAGTCTTGTGTTCTTTGATTGATTGAGTCTACTATACAGCTTTAGTATCACACACTTTGATCAGTGCTTGATTAATGCGAAGCGCCAGGGGCCCTTTGTCTCACTAATAGTTTTACAGGTATGTGCAAGAGAAATGCTTCTTTTAACTTCAAAGCAAATCCTGCCGTGATGCGGGGATAGAAGATTTGTCGCCTGTTAAAAGCACAAGTGAAAACAAAGTCAGCGTAAATACACCAGATAAGAAGTCCTTGTAACAAACTTCAAGGTGAAGTCTATTTGGTGAAAAATACTTCAAGTAGATCATCTTTTGAGTTGTGATTGTGGAGCCTTTAAGTCTATCTTTGGTGATGATCAATAAACCATCAGTGGACCATGTACATTGTTTTATACCACTACACTGCTTTACCCACACATCATTATAGCAGCAGGGTATTGTAACAGTGTAAAGCAGCAAGGGACGAGTATTTTTAGCGAGTGTCTGTGCCTGTTTGGTTCTGGATTTTGCCCTGTGTTTTGCCCAGAGAAGAAGTAGTAATTAGTCTGGTGATGATAAACAGTCATGGCAGTTATCTGGCTCTTAACAACACAACATAACATCCACTTTGGGGTAGGGGTCCAGTATAATTGCAGCTGCTTCTGAGCCTTTGCTGAACCTAGTTTTTCCAGGCTCATTATACAGTCTTGGCATATACTGTGCTGATTAACTCTTAAATCAAAGCTCCACTAGGGTTTATTGCTGAATATCCAAATTGTTTCTAAATAGAAATGCCTGATTTGCAGCTCTGTTGTTGGTCTTTATATTACACCCTTTCTCTCAGCAGTTCATTTCTTGGCACCCCCCAAACCTAATTCCTTTTAGTGACACTCGCTTCCTCTCTAATTATTTCCTTTTATCGCAGTATATGAGCATTTTTCTCCTTGTTCAAATGTCACTGCATTTCCTGTACACTCACATTTTCAGATACTATTAAGTGTGTGTCTCTGCAGGTACACAGCAGTGGTGATGCCCGTCTTGTACAACACCACCCATCGCTCCAGGAAAAGAGTTTTGGTGATGATTGCCACAGTGTGGGTCCTGGCTTTCGCTGTCTCTTGTCCACTGCTGTTTGGCTTCAACACCACAGGTCAGGTCAACAATATATTGATCTTATCTTCTTGTTCAGATTTGTTCTAGTAAAGTTGTTCAGGCTGAAAAAAATGGCACCCCAAGGCACAAAGGCACAAGGAGTCAGCAGTGGGTCATGAAAATGCAGCCTAAAATGAGATCTGTGATGACCTCTCCACCAATTCAGCACGCCAAAGTTAATGTAGTAGTCAAGCGGTCAGTGTTTGAGCTGTAATTCAGTCACAGATATTTTACATTTCTGACATCCACTTGTTGTCTATGGAGGCTGGAGAGTGCCACAATGCAATAAACATAATACACATTTAAATATGGTGTTTCTGCTTATAGAGGATGTGAAAGAGTTGGTAACAGGTTGGTGAGTGACTTTCTGAACCCAATATTAAATCTGGAGTAGCTGATACAGCAGGAGGTGTGAGTGTAGCTCCTTTGATTTACGTGGCTCAGTGCAGCTAGCCGTCAAACTCCTTCTCACAAACCTGACAAATAAAGCAGCAACACAAACCATAAAATAAAGAAATTGTGAAATCAATAAATTCGTTTAATGAAATTAATATATTTAGTTACTTAAATATTTAATAAACTATATATTTATTTCATGATGTGCAGCAACACACACCATGAAAAAAATAAATAGACAGTAAAATTAACCAAATTTATTTGGTTACTTATATATTTAATAAATTATATATTTAACTAATTATGTGTAAATTAATTTCAGTACTTATTCATTTAATGACACATTTAAAAAGTTAGTAAATTGTCTTGTAAATGCTTATCATATTAGTTATATTATGGCACTCAGCCATCAAGCCTGTAGCAGATGACTGCCAGGAGTCACATACCGCTAATACAGTCAGTCCAGCTTTTAATTCAAAAAAAGATATACTTCTTTTTTGCATATGGTTCTTTTGGGAGCAAACCTACAAAACTAGTAAATTTAGGCTACTTTAATGTCTCTTTGAATATAAAGCTTGAATGTTCCCAGGTTCTAAGTTCTATTTTTCCAAAGGTGACCTTTATGCTTTTAGTTATTTCCATCCATTAGCTGTTCCCGCTTATCCTTGAGTTGACAGTCCCAGTTGACACTAGGTGAGCACACCCTGGACAGGTCGCTAGTCAATTACCGAGCTGACACACGGAGGCAGACAACCCATCACACTCACATTCACATGCAGAACCTGCTTGCTAAGGGGTGACGGTGCTAACCACTGCACCAGTTTGCCTAGATTTATTGAGGTGATGTTGCATGCATACAATTCCGATCAAATGAGGTTACCATAGGTGGAGAGCCAATTCATCTTGTGTCTCTTTGATGATTCTGTGGGGTATTTTAAGAAGTCTTCGTGTTCTGCACAGCCTAAAACTTGCAGAGCTGACACGATCGTGTCTTCTGTTTTTCGGCCATTGTTATATAGGAACAAGAAAAATCACAACTGAAAAACTGAATGGACACAGAAATGCAAGCAGCATCACCAGTAGCTATTTTAATTTCAATAGCCGGTGGCACAGATGGATGACTGCACGCACACAATTAAGAGCATTAGCCAGACACAATGTAAAGCTACTCACACAGATAAGGGCTTTGGTTTAGCCCACTTACAAGGAGTGAAACACAATGGCTAATGTTTGCAGCAATCTTGCTGTTTTGTCTGTATGCAACCACGCATCACCAGTGGAAGGAGGAACCAAATGGTTCACATCAGGTCCACAATCGTTTGTTGTCCTTCAAAAGGGAATGAACTGTAACAGTGCAGTTTGCTATAATTGTCAGTGGATAAGTAATATGAATGCAGAAAGCGAAGGCGGTTTGGAGAGTTGATAAATATATATATATATATATATATATATATATCTGTTAGGGAAATTTCCCGTAATGATTGAAATTGTTTGAACTGTAGGTAACTCATATTAGCCTTTTAGATGAATGTAGTAAATCGTATGTTAATCCCTTTTTATATTATGTTTTAACATTTCTAACCATATGTAGCCTCTTAGTTAGGGCCTGTGTTCAGTGTTAAATACATATATTTGTTTGAGTGTTTCATATACTCCCTCCCACAGAGCTACGACTTCTTCTCGTTTAACTTGTCCACTTCCTACCATCCTATAGTGACGTACGGTGGCCGAGGAGAGTAGACAGTAGTCACTGACAGACCTTGAGACTGTAAGCTTGTGTGCTCCCTTGTCGGCAAGAATAAATTCTATACCTTTGGACTCAGATGAACATCTCCGGTGCATTTATTTAACTATTGAGAATATTTCTAACACTATCGGTTAGAATCTATTTGTGCATGTTTCCATCTCTCTGTGCATTTAGATGGGTAATACCGAACATCCAGGGACAAGTAATCGCTTCATGCATGCTACTGACATTCATTTTACAGGTGCAGCCTGAGCCTACAGGTTTTTTTTTTAAATTTCAATTTACAGTTCTACTACCTTACAGGAATTCAGATTTATTGAAATAATGGTCATATTCACTATTATTATTATATCAATAGGTCTGAATTTATGGTACTATTATTGTCAAATGAATCCTACCTCCATCTCAAAGCTTTCTCCATAGCACTGATCGGTATGCATACAGAATATAAAAGAGGAAAAACCATCAAGGTCATTTTGACAAGCATGCACCAGGGTCAGAGGTCAGCTGTATATTATGCCTGTTATCCTTTTTATTAGCCTGTGATTTGGGCTGTTTTACGTGATGATATTTCCTTTTTATTTCAGATGACCCACTGGTGTGCTCCATCTCCAACCCTGACTTTGTGATCTATTCCTCTGTGGTGTCCTTCTACCTTCCGTTTATTGTCACTCTCCTGGTCTACATCCGCATCTACGTCTTCCTCAGGATGAGGCGGAAGAGGATCTCTTTTGGTCAGCCCAGTGGAAAGGTTCAGCCAGGCGCAACCCCACCGTCTGTGGTGAGACCATTATTTTCATTCTCTTTCCTCCTTTTTTGTTTATAGTATCACTTTCTACAAGACATTTTGGTGAATGAATTATTTACAAGTGCTTTATAAATATGTTAGAAGCCATTAAGAGGAACGACATCTTTACCAGGTTGTGGCTGGTGTTTGTTTTGTCTTAGAAAGTTAAATTAATATTTATCTGTTACTTACTACATGTCAGTAATCTATAATTTATTGGTTTAATATAGCCTTTAGTTGCCAATTGTAAACCCTTTGTGACTGGTTCCATATTATACTGTCGCACCTGAATTATTATAGTAGTAAACAGACTGAGACTATAATTCTTCACATTTGACTGTGTCAAGGCTCAAGGTCAGAACTACTTTGTGGATGCGAAGAATGAGCTTGTGAGAAGTTGTTTATCCTCACAGCAACTTCTCGCATAGACCCGTTTTCTTTCCTCATATACACTCCCCCACTACACCCTTTCGTAATGACTTTCAAATTACTCTTTAACTTTATATTGGATATTTCCGTGAGAAACTGCTTGCGCATATTGTACCTCCCGAGCAACCTTGTAACTAGCTTGATTACAGCAGAAAATGAGACATGTCGTCACAGTGATGGACAAGAACAGTGTTGTCAGAAATACTGGGTAAAAATACAGCTGAAAGATCCGTTTTTTTCATATGCATGAATTTCCATGCATTACTGGCATGGAGGAGAGAGAGAGACAGGAGAGAAAAGCTGTGTTTACTCTGTAAATGTAGTTGTCCTTAAAATAGTGTTATAGCAATTGTCGTCCATTTTTTAAATAGAACGTCGACTGTCTTTCTAACAGGTGACACTGCTCACTGCTCTTTAAATCAGAATTTTGCTCACAACCAGCTGTTAGCTCTTTGATCGCTCACATCACTCTAATATTTGTCCCAGTTACATCGATCACACAAATGATTGCTTTATTTTAATAACTGTGAGCAAGGACCCAACAGGTCATGTTTTGTGCCTCTATATTTAAAGGTTATGTGTATCTAGATTATTCAGTCCAGGAGCTTTCTTTGTAACCTGGTTGGATTTTCACTCTATTTTTTTCCCTTGTTATCACACACAGAGTCAGAGTTGTTCATTTTAACAGCAGGTTACAGATAATTGGTTGTGGCTCAGCCCCAGTTTGGGAACTCATCCATGAGTGGAGAGACCCGTTGGAGGCTTCGAGCCCTGGAGCAGTTCAGGCTGACAGAGTTATAATGGAAAAGTGTTTTGAAATAACATAATAGGACCTCAACCCATGGAACATTATGTGTTATGAAGAAGGAGCCATTCAGCTTTCTCAGTTTTTTATAGGTGACTATATTTACATTTGTGGGGAGCTTTAATTAAGTTGCACCATGCTTAACTCAGGAGGGAAGGTTGTATGACAGAAAATATAACAGAATCCTAATTGTCCTTAATTTGTCTGTGTCTGGCGCAGTCAGAGGTATTTCTTCGAATTGTAAAAAAACGCCATCTGAGATAAGAAACAGATGAATCAATAAGTTTCCAAATAAATGGAACAACGATTACTGACATGTAGAGTGAGAGGGAAGATGTGCGTTGAATTTTCCTCTGATTTCCTAGGAAACCTGCCTACACGAAGAAACTCCCATGGCAAAGCAAGACCTTTCACCTATAAGGATTAAAGTGGTAGGTGATATTTTCAATTTGAGAGATACTTGAAGAATGTTTTCTCTTCTCTAGTGTTGCAGTCGAATGCCTGACTAACTCTCATATTGACTGCGTGTTGGCGTTTGTGACTTGGTGACACACAACGAGGCGCTGCTTTTAGCTTTCTATAGGGGTCCGTCTTCATCTGTGAATTTGCTTGCACAGTTCAGTTCTTTATTGTGCAGTGTGGTCACAGGTCAGAGGGTCTGAGAAGTAGCTGAAAATTGTGATTTTGTTGAAGAAGTGTGACTTGTTGCCTTGCGTCACCTGGTTTGCGGGTGACACACTGCAGCACCTGAATCATCCCCAGACTGTTCAAAGGCAGAGAGAATACAAATCTGTAAAATACCCCAGAGAGAAATGTGTAATGAGATGACTGTGTGAGTAAGAGACGACTATGAAAATGAAAAATGATGTCTGCAGTCATGCTGGAAATACAGGTTGCATATTCTTTAAAGTCTTAATCTTTCAACGAGAAAACCTGCAGTTTCTGAATTTGATTGAAGTTTAAAGGGTGGAAGTTTTTACTGGTACTAGGGGTCAACAAACAGACTATAAAAATGTAATATTGCATTTAGGGGTAATACACTATACTCACATCTACAGATATGTGCTAAAAAAGAAACTGTGCGGCTATGATTTAAAACGTGGAGAGAAAGCACTTTCGGTCTGTCTGAACAGCACTTCTGAGATGTTCTAACCTTTTATTCACCACTTTGTTGGCTTAGTTTTGTATCACTTTAAACAACATTTGCATATTACAGTGAAAGTAAATGCTCTGCTGTTAATAGGTTAGTGCGTTAAATATGACGGGAGGAAATCTTTCTTGCAATGCAAGCTGATGATAATCGTCTGTCATTTGTCCCTGCAGCAGAGTGTAGAGCTTTCGGGTTCCTCCAAGCCCAACCTGCTCTCAGGATGTCTGTGGCGCAAACACCCAAAGACGGAACCAGTGGAGAACTCAATGCTGCCCCCAGTGGATACGCAAAACTACTGCAGCATCAGCCACGCTTCCTGTGGCCGCACCGAGGTGGATCTGGAGCAAGGGGAGGGGGAGGGGGAAGAGAACAACCAAAATGAACGCCCCGTTAGGATGAGCTGCGAGGTGAAGGATATGTCCAATGGACGAACACATACATCTCTAAGGCCGATTCCTTACTCTCAAACCAACAATCAACGATTCAGGAGCATGCACGCACGGGAGAAGAAAGCCACTCAGATGTTGGCCATTGTGCTTGGTGAGTAGAGACTGCATTAACTAGGATAACCTGAAAAAAAAGAAAGTCTACAGTAAATGTCATGGCAATACCTAAAACAGGCAATTTCATGCAATATATGGTCGGGTTGCTTATATCACTTCCCCCCCAACATTTTTTCCTGCATGTACCCAATCACCTGTACTGTATTCTCACTAGAGCATGACGGTATCAGCGCATCGGCTCACGCCGTGTGCAGACTACAGCTACAATAAATCAAGTTGAAATGTCAAAACGAGAAAGTTGGGCACGCTTCTGGTTCATTGACATGCTGTAGCTCCCGACACAGCTTCTGCGTGCTTCAATTATCAGCCAGGCTTCTATAAAATGGTCCAGGTACACCTGGCACAGCATAGATCCTCTGACAAAGTATAATCAGAGGTGTCTGATTATATTACAGTGGTGTCAGTGCAAAACAGAGGTGCATGCACAGGAGATGATCTCAGTACAGCACACTTCCCACCTGTTTTTAAACCACTTGTTTCTTGGGATGATGTGACCCCAATTAAAGTCTTTGAATTTATTGAGTATCTTCACAATGCTGCAGTTCCTTATACATCAAACTCTGACCTGCCCACAACTACTGGGATTACTGAGTAAGACTTGAATGAATCCCATAAAAAAAAGGTTAATTGGAAACCAGAAATGTTTGCTGTGAGCCTTCACTAAGCCTTCTTTGCCTAATAGTGATAGATGTTCCACTCAAATCAGCAGTCTTATTTTCTTAATCAGGTTCTTTACTGTAACTAGAAATATACAGATGCAGGATTTCTGGCTGGAGTGTGTGTGTGTGTGTGTGTGTGTGTGTGTGTGTGTGTGTGTGTGTGCACCAGCTAAGTCTCTCTGGAATCAGCCTTAGTTAGCTTGAGTTATTTAATTAGATTATACAAACAGTTTTACAATTCATGTTTTCATGTTTGTTTATGTTGTGTTTTTAACAATTTTGTTTTTCTCAGTTCATTTGAATAAAAGCAAGCATAATGCTACCTATTAACTATTCTTTAAGGTCTCTTGTGTTTTTAAGTTTAGCAGAGCTTCTTAAAAAACATCACTGTTACCACAGTCCTGTACTTTCATCCATGACGAGAAATCTAACGCCAGGCAGATCAGTTGAGAATAGTTGTGGTAGCAAAGCTATGGATGAGCAGTTGCCGTTGCATGAATTGTGATCCTGATTAACACATAATGCTTCTTTTTTCTGTCCCTTCTCTTCCTCCCCCTCACATTTACACTTTAAACATATTTCCCTTTGTGTCACATTTTCTGTACTTTTTTCTCTATTTTGACCATCACTCTGTCCCACTCACACCCTCCATTACACCCTATCATCCTCTGTCCATAACTCTCTGCTCTCTGACTGCTTCAGGGGTGTTTCTCATCTGCTGGCTGCCCTTCTTTGTGACTCACATTCTGAACACCCACTGCAGGACATGCTACGTGCCTCCTGAGCTGTACAGTGCTTTCACTTGGCTGGGGTATGTCAACAGTGCCCTAAACCCTGTTATCTACACCACCTTCAACATCGAGTTCAGACGGGCCTTTATCAAAATCCTCAGCTGCTGAAGAAGGACGTGTGATAGAAAATTAGAATGGAAATGAGCCTGTGCACAACTCAGGCTTAGTGCATTTACACACTGGAGATGGTCTGAAGCAAACCCACTTCGTGTTCTACAGGAGTAGCAGCAAGGCAAAACGTTGGAATGAACCAACGTCGTTATGTGCAATAAAGAGAGTTTTTATTTTCTGACTTCAAGAAAGACTCAAACTTTTGTTTCAGAGGTCAACATGACTGGGACTTCGTTTTGTCGGTACTGCTCTTCAAATAAGACTTACATTTTCACATGCATAAGCACAAGATGTGGACTTTCTTGTGCATATGCTTTGTACAGTGTGTGTGTACTGCTCATTGGCTCTTCTGATCGATGTACGTTGTTTTCGGCCATAATTGAGATTTAAGACTGATAAAGTGATCTTAAATGATAAACTGATCTCAAACCTGCGTGCCGCCTCATCTTCAGGCCATCTCATTGTGTGGATTAACCAACGTGACACACCTCCCCCACCCCTTCATCATCATTAACATTGATTGCCATCACCATTACCATTCACAAGCGCATGCACAAATCAAAGGTCCATCACTTGAACTGTGCTATTGCTCCCTGGTAAGAGTCACGGCCTTTTAAAGGAGGAGGAGAATATTGCTGTGGAGGCATCGTGATCAATGTGGTCTCATTTGGATGTAATGCAGAAACATTTTCAGTTCTTTAAAATAAGGACTTTCTGTCCATTGGCACACGTTGTTGCCATGACTTGGAGCTGCGTGTTGGCAGTTCTAATGTGCTGATGAAGGCAGAAGCTTCGTAACAAGCCGAGCAGAATTGTAAACCACGTGGTGGCAAGTCTGTCATAAAGAGGGCATTTTCTGCAATGTGTTGTAAATAAAAAAAAAGGATGAAATGTTTGTCAGCCTTGCAATCATCTATCCATGCACAGTAATACACAGCTTATGCATGTATGCATATGTATGAATACCACATGATAAATTTTGTGATCAAAACCTGGAGATTAAAAGTGTTAGTGGGTTTTCTGGAACAGGAACTAAGCTGACTGGGACAACTTCGAGATAGAAAAAGAGGTGAAACATTGGCACAGATGGAGGATGAATCTGGAGGTAGAAACTGAACATAAGGCTGAGTAGGAAGGAGTAATGCTAAAAAGGAAAGAAATGAACGGAATGAATGAGGATCAAAGATGAGCATAGGAGAAAACAAAAGGTAGATGGATGGATCGTGGATTGCTGCGGGAGGGAAAGACAGGTGTTGATGTGGGGGGGTACATGCTCTTATTTCTCTGAGCGGCATCAACACCTGCTCCCCTGACACTCAGCATCGACTCAGCCTGGTTTCACTGAGATTTCTTATGATGACGATGTACCAGGTGTGTGTGTGTGTGTGCGTTTTTATTTATAGATGGAATGCTGCGATGTGAGAGGAGCCCTCAGCTAGTGATCATCACAAGGCAATCAGCCAATCAATAAACTGTAGCACTGATGGATTTTCCTTCTCTAAAAAATCTGTCTTTATGCAACTAAAATCAATGTTTAACATAGTGTAGACATAAATGCATATATACAGGGGTGAAACCAGGACAGAAAGTATAAATAATGTAGACTCACTGTCATGGGTGTCAAAAAGAAGTTTGAATATTAAAGTCAAAATGTAATTATAAGCAAACTGACCGAGCTGAAACGTGTCACATATGAACAGTGCTTTACAAAATCTGTGTATTAAAAGGGGTTAATTTAGCTTTGAATATTATCAGAACCATTTGTGAAACAGATTATTTAGATTTTTTACAATTTTATAATGTTAAAATCTTGTTGCTATTTATAGAATTAATTACAGAAGAGGCAAAAATTAACAATGCTTAACATAAAATAGACTAATTATCCAATGATATAACCAAATGAGCTTTTATACACTTAAGGGGAAAATGGCAGGGAAGAAGTAAGAATACAAAGAATACTGGTTATTATTTAGCACTGGTGAATAGAAAAAATGTTACACTATGAAATATTACTATTGCAAACCCTTTGATATAATCAGACTATTCAGTTTTATTGTACATAATATAATTCAAACTTCACTCAGGGTAAGAAAAACTTGTGTACACTGCAAAGAAAGTGAAACATTAGAATATCTCTGTTCCCTAATGACACAGTTTTATTTTTTAAAAACAAACTGACAAACTCTTAGTTTGGTGAACTCTTTTGTTAGGGTGCAACGTGAACAGCTGCAGTGTGAACAGCATTCATATAAAATTAGCAAAAGAAACTATAGGGTCATTCTGGCATCTCACATGACGAATTATTTTTTGGATCGACGTTACTGACATTATTATTCAAACTTGAGACTAGACTAGTATAGTATATTGGAAATCAATATCCAGTCAGATCTGCTCTGCTGAGCACCACCACCTGTTTACTTCTTAGCCTGCCCCTCTCTTGCTCTTCTTCTCTTCCTGAAGAAGAGCAAGAGATCTCTTATATTTCAGTTCTTCACACTGAGCCTTTGAGCATTGGCCTGATTTTCCCAATGGCCACTCCACCCTTGTTTGTATATCCGTACTCCTCTGCGTACTGTCAGTATGTAGAGTATGCTGCACAGCTATTAGTCCCACTTTGTGCCCCTTGAGTATTACCATACATTTGGGTCAGACTTATTATTGGTCTGCAGGTATATCTAAGATCTCAGAGACTATTTTTAGGTGATGATAAAATATGATGTCCACCAAATTATTGAAACAAAACAACATTTTTAACACATTTCTCCAGGAGTGAAAGATGGTAGACCACCGTCTACCTGTGTAGGAAACTTGGAAAAATAGGTTACAATTATTTTTTAATATGGGATTGAATGGGAATAAAATACCTTTTCATCCAGATGGTTAGAAATTAGAGTTGAGTGTTTTATAATTGTTTTTTTTTAATTGCTCATTAATTAACTCTTAGAGAAAGTGGCAATTACATCATATAAGCTACTACATGAAGGGCATAAACAGGACCGCGCTGAATACAGCTGGCTGCATGGAAACTTACATGAGAATAAAGGCTTCATGTGTGTGAGAGCACTAACAGGTGCTCACATTCTCTGCACATTCTTGCATCGGTGCACCGCGCTTCCCTGAGCGACTTCTACTCATTGTCTGTTTACTTAGATGTGATTTTTACTCTTGTGTTTCATGTATCTTCTACCTTCTAAAACGTCTGCCGATAGAAGTCAGCAGATAGACGTCTGAAAGTGCCGCTGCACCAACACAAATAGCACGTCTCCTCCTGCTTTTTTATAGAATATGAGAGGCTTTCTGCGTTTCTGTGGGCTGGCGAACAGCTGTGATAGGCAGTTGCAGTGTTTAGCAGTAGCTGATGATGATGGATAAAGACGGTTATTACAGACAGGGGTGGCCACGCGTCTTGACTGACATTGAGTCTGTCCCTGTCTCATTCCACCAATACCTCCCACTTTTTTCCTCCCACCATCATGTCAGAGCAGCACAATAATCATCCTCCTTTTTCTGTCACTGCTTATCATTTATACACATGCTGGCTTTACTGCTAATTTGGTGCCATGCTGAGGTTGCGAGGCCATGTCTTCCCAACACGCAGTGACATTAACTGACCCGGGTGTCCTGTTCTTTATCTTGCTGTTCAGTCCATTTCCAGATTTCAAATGATCGAAAGTGTCTTACACGTGTGTAGTATCACACCATTAGTGTAGTGATGATATTGTGTTGACACAGACAGACAAAAAATGTGTTATTTGTACACGCTGGTTTTAAACAGATTTTAAAAAGATATAACATGTTCTTGTAGTGAGCTTCACACGGGATTTTGGTTTTAGTTTTATAGTTGAAAAAAAGAAAAAAAAAAGAAAGTTGGGGTGAGGATTTATATTATGGATATATTCTGACCATGTATTCAGGACACGACTGTGTGTGTGTGTGTGTGTGTGTGTGTGTGTGTGTGTGTGTGTGTGAGTGATGACAGCTTATTACGATTTGATTGTAGTGAATTTATAATAAGGCCAACATGATTAAGCCTTTAAACATGTCAGCTAGTTACAGATGAAGGAGCAGCTGAGAAATGCAAACACAAATATTTAAGCTCTAATCACACCAAAGGTTTCATTCAGACATAATCATAATCACTTTTCTTTATTAAGATTTGTGTTCATTTATAGAATATACAGACCACTAAGTGGTCTCTAAGCTTTTATTATGCATATTACCATCATATCCTGTCAATGTAGTGACGCCATAAAAGATTAGACAGGGAGACTTTAAATCAGCTTTGAGTAACATGTTAATCATTGCATTGGTAAAAACATTTCGTTTAGCATTTGGATGTTGCCAGATGTTACCTGGTATTCTCATCATGTATGGGAGAATAAAAAAGAAATCATTTTATCAATACCTTAATGGCACACATATAACATATAATATTTAATGTAATCTTAATGTGTCCTATTTTATTTATTACACAAACTGCTCCGTTATATTATGCTTTCACCTCAGTATAAGAATTAATGTAATTTAATTAAGCACATTACTGTACAATAATCTCTCCTATGTTGTTAAAACCCAAAACAAAAACAGTCTCTAGTTCCAGGTGTCTCTGGGGAAATGTGCTTTGACTTGCTCAAAGTAAGTCACACACACAAACATGTATTGGGCCAATTTTGGGCTCTAAAGACAGTGAGCTGTTGATTTAAGGGTTTAAGGTACTGTGCAGAAATTACAGGAGCTTGTTACAGCCTTAGAGCCCCCAAGTTTTATGAGCTCAGTAATATTTAGACTAATATAATCATAAATTAAATTGCTATTCCTAACACATCGTTGCACATCCTTTGCAATCAATAACTGCCTGAAGTGTGGAACCCAGAGATATCACCATATGCTAAGTTTCTTCATGATGCTTCAGCTCCTGAGCATCCTTTGGGGAAAGTGAAAGTGAAATACATATTCAGTTAGATTCAGGTCCGATGACTGACTTGGCCAGTGAATTTAGTTTCCACTTCATGGACTCATTTTATGTGAAAACCTGTGGTGGATGACAGAGGAATTATTTCCCTGGTGAAGAAAAAGCCCGTCACCAAAGCTGACCAGATCACAGAGTTACAGAGCGTCATCGGGGAAGAAACCCAGCTGGTGTGTGAGCTCTGCACTTCAGGCAGACGTTGACTGAAATGAATTTACAGCAATGTGTTAAAAAGTGACAGTTTAATTCATAGTTATGTTGATTTGTTCAAACACTTTTGAGCCCTTGGAAATGAGAGTCTATATATAAAATAATGTGAGAAGTTGAAATTTAAAGGCTGTGTAAATCCAGCAAAGTTCATCCAACACTTTTGTTGCAGCCCTAACATCAGACCGGAGGGGCTACACATCCTGATTAATTCATTTCAAACCCTGGAACTATGTAATTTAAAACTTCACCTATGCCATAGGAATCTTTGGAGTCTTAAACCCTGCATTGTTTCATGGTCTTTCTGCACTGACAGATCAATTCATTCGCCGTAGTGTGGCTGTCAAAACCATCCGTGACTGGACTTAGACCCAGCATAGGTCTCCCTTGGCAGCATGCAAATGCTTCTGAACACTCAGTTGCAATCAAAATCCTAAAAGTTGTGGCTCCACCTCACGTCTCTGTGGTGCGTCCCAGTAGTATTTATCTCACTCCTGTGATAAGGAGATAACAGGACGAGAAATGGAGGCTTCGAGAGGAGAAAGTATTCTGTGACGAACATTCCTAAGTAGCACTGAGAATTTGAACTATTTAGTGTAATTAGATGTAATTAGTTCTAGATACGTAGTTAGTGATGCATCGTGTTGATAAATAGGATGGAATAAGGAGCAATTTGAGGGGACTTTTCAAAGCAAATTAAAATCATATATGTAGATTAAGCATTTCTTTATCAAAGGGCGTGAACAAGAACAGAGAAAAGTTGTGGGAAATGCTTTTGATATGTAGCGCAGCCAATTAAAGGTCCTGCACCAAGGGATCGCCTGATGAACCCCTGAGAAAATCACACAGGCATGAAGTGGTGCATACAAACACACTCGAAGGTAGCCGGCGTGCTCCACCTCATTAGGGTGAGTGCACGGTTTTGGATGTTTCTCAGGTCCCCTCTTGTTTAAGAGATTAAAAGGCAAATGCTGCTGCCCTGTGAATTACTATCACAATGCAGCAGTGTGATTACAATGTGCAAGGTCTCAACCAGGGAGCAACTATTGGATTTAATGAGCAAAAGGGAGTTGGGAGGCAAACACAGAGGCAGAACCATGTTACTGCACCTATCAGGTTTAACTTCTTCTTTCTATCCTCACTGGTGAAATGCTGAACAAGGGATCCTCCTATAATTAGCTTCTCCTGTGTTTCCCAGGGGAACCTAACTTATTCTGTAGGAAACGATAGTAATGAAACGATTATTTTACTTAATCCGAATAATGTACCGCATCACACAAGTTGTACTTGGTTGCAGATAAGCTGTGTTCCTTAAATAGAGACACATTAAATACTCTACGAGGAATACTTAAGTAGGTCTAATTCCTGCATGGTCACAGCTTTCTCACTTCCTGACCCTCCCCACCTAAACTCCCTGCTTTCTGGCTCTGTGTTGAGAAATTACAGTGAGATCCCTCCTTGCCACCTTAGCAGGGATGACAGGGAGTAACTTGCTGTGTGAGCAGTTCTTGTTCTTGTGTTTGAGGACATTTGGTTACACATGAAAACAGAAAGAGCAGGAAGCAGAAAGAAGGATCTGTCCTACAAAAAATAACTTATATTTAGTATTAAATATTATATCTTCAGAACACAATTATAACTCGTCTCATGAAATATCGCCCTGTGTTCACATCTCACCAGAGATGGGAACGAAAAAACGAACTGCTCTTTCCTTCATTGTGCTTTTTCCCCACTTCCATACACTCAAACTAGTTGCCTTAATCAATACACAGACACACACTCCTGGTAGATCTACTCTGTTTAGACCCGGTTTCAGTTTTCCTCTCCTCTGTGTTTCCTCTCTCTGCTGTGTGAGATACTCTGCACGAGTCCAGTCAGAGGTTCACTTGGGATTTGTGAGGATGGAAAGCTCTCGTCCTCTGAGGGACATGAGGACTACTTCTTTTTCTCTCTCAGTGTAAAATGTGGATGTGATTGTCTGGAGTAATAATCTTCATTGTTTTTGCATTCATGCTGTTCAACAAACTAAATGAAATCACCTCCCTTTTATTAATGACATTTCAGATGCTGCATGTTTAAAATTGAGACTAACCATCTAAATAGCTACGAAACACGGAGGAGAAATGTGAACGTTATCTCTTTTTCTTGACATATTTAATGCATTCATTGGTCATTTTGATAACTTGGCCTATTTAAATAATTGTGTGGGGGAACAAGTGCTGTCCTACGATGCTGTTTGCTCTGAAGTGATTCACTGGAATTCATCTGGACGAGCGCGTTAAACGTGCTTCCATAGTGCTTCCGAACTTTTCGTTCTGATTTGTAATCACACGTGTGCTTTGTGTGCGTAAGTCTCTCTTATTGATGGTACAGTGATGATGCTCAGATGGATGTTTCTGCGAGGTTATTGATTGCTCTGTCGCTTTAGGCTTCATCCGCCAGCTACATGTGGTTGCAGTAGAGAGAGAAATTAGATGACTAGTTTAATATTTTGAATTATTTTCGTCCTTGTTGAAAGGTAAATGAGGAGCCAGACACCGCTCTCATATCTTTAAGCTTAAAATGAAGGTTCTTTAGCACAGTTCAGGTTTTTGTGTGACAGACAAAAGGTAGAATAATTTTATTGTTCCCATACATATTCTCAATATGTTCCCTCCCTTTATATGTGTATATATGTAAAACACTGGCTATTGTGGTTTCCAGAAAGTTAATCAACCATTTACTTTCAGCATCTGCAACGCTGCAGTTTTCATGGAATAAAAGAAAGCCAGATGCTTACGTCATAGTGTGACGTTGCTCATTTGCATATAACTCATAAGTTGTGTTGTTTTTCGTTGCCCTATCTGTAACCTCTGCTCTATCTCCTACAGCATCACCTCGTGGGAAAATGATCATTAAAGGTCAATAAAAATGAAAGAAACTAACGACAACATTTTTAAATCACTGCACCTGGGTTAGGGTTGGTAATGTGAATTTAAAGTAAAACAAAATGATGAAAAAAGATAATTACAGTGACTCTGTCCTCATTTTGGAGCAACATGCAGACCAGAGAGTGGTAGTAGTCGTCTGATCTAACTCCTAGCAAGAGAGCAAATAAATTAGCTATATTCCCCTAAAATAATCCCTAAAGTGTCTGACCGACCTGTAATACTGAATTTGACACACACAGTCATTTGTGCTTCCCTTTTTCCCCAACTCTAATCTATCACTCTGTGTCATTTTCCTTTCACTTGCCTGAGGCATTAAGGTCTAATTTTTCTCATACCAATTACCTTTTTGTCGGTCACACCTACAATTTCTTCTGTATTCTTTTCCTCACTGCATAAGCTGCTCTCACTCTCCCAGCTGCGGGCCCCTGGCTGCAGCCTGTTAGTACTGTGAAACTTGTTAATTAAATCTGCAGATTGAAAGACCCTGGGGAACAATGTTTAATCGATGAGCACAAATAAATGGCTTTTATTCCACACAATTCCTCCCATTATGCTACTCCAATCCTCGGCCCAGCTGAATGTCTGTGTGTACAATTACAAAGAGCACCATGTAAGCTGTGCAAGAGAAATTACTCACTAAAATGCTAACAATCTCCTTCTCCCTGGGCCACAAAAAGTAAATTGTTTTTCTACCGCACATCGCCTCTCTTTTTTGTTATCTTTGTGCTTAAAATGTTCATTTTTTAACTTATTGCGCTATCCAATTTCCCATGGCTCTGTTCTCACTGAATCTCCTCTTGTGCAGTTGCTATGTCAGCTAAACCAGGAAAGACAGTGCTTCTGCCAGAGCCTTAATGAGTACCTGATGTGTGGCGAAGGAGCTTTCTTCTAACCCATGGCTGTCATCTCTCTCCCTAGGAGCAATGTCACTGGTGATCACAAGGAACTGAGCAAGCAAATGAAGTTAAAGCTAGCGCTAGCAATGTTCCAATGAAGGCAAATATTAATACATGATATAATGCATGTGCTCACATACATACTAAGTGCACTCAGTAGTCAGACAGTGGGGTGCACGGCCTCTCTTCAGCTGAAGGCAGTATCAGTAACAGCATTTTGCCCAGCTGTTATTTTGCCCCTGCAGCCAACTCCGTGTCTGACCTTCACATCTCTAACAACAACCCGACCTCAACATGGCTCAAACATCAGCAGCCACCACAACAACACCAAAACACAAAGTCACAGAGAAAACATGGATGTGAATCATCACGGAAACAACAAACTCTCAAAATAACCAAAATAGTCCCAAAGCGCCTGATGTCATCAGTGACCCACCACGAGTCTTTTTAGTCTACTATACTATAGATGAACTTGTTTCATAAAAATATGTAGTCTTATTCTTTTATTGTAGTGTGAGCTACATAAATAATTTGTGTTTTGGCAACTACACTTGTTTTAGACTTCCGTTAGTATACTGTCTGTACTTTTTAAAATATTGATAAAAGTAGTCATTTCACTCTAAAGCATTTTTATCTCAAGTAATATTATGTGCTACGTTTATATTTGCAATTATTACAGAGTAAAAACAAAGATCATGCAATAAAGTCAACATTAATCCTGTGAGAGTGGGACAAATGAGCTGAAGGAGCAGGTGGAGCAGAGAAGAGGCTGGTGTGTATCTGGCCACTGGACGGCAGAGCTCCATGTTCAGACAGGTGCTGCTCTTAGCTCAAAGTTAGCTAGATACGTGTTGTGTCAGCAAGCCAGAGGTGAACAGCACAAATAATGTACAACAGTGCAATAAAATAAAGAATGGTGCCGTTAGCATTACCACAGTAACAGGGAAAAAAAGAATGCATCCACCTTTTTAATCACTGATTAATGCACCGCTGGCGCTATAAGCAACCCAGATCTGTTTGTGTCGATGTTGGTACCCTACGTGAGAAATCCTCTCCATGATTTGAAATGTAACTGTATTCAGCTTCTGTGTGTCATGTACTTTTAGCTGAGTGCGTTACCTTTACACTTTGCACTTTTGTTCTCTATCTCACCATTTCATTATGCCATATGGTGTTGGTAAAAGTATAGAGAGTGGATCCCTGTGGGTTCAAAATGCAAATACAGGCTCCCTTGTGTATTTAAGCTGAAGCGATATAAGATGTTCCAGCAGCAACACAGGCTGAGGCCACAAGTACTGTATCTATGAGGCACAAGGCCGTAGGGACCTACAGGCTGAAATAACAATACTCTGTAGTTTCTCAGCTCCTGTAGCGTGAATTGTTATTTTAAATCTTACTATAATAGGTGTGCGTTCCTTTGTGTGCCATTTTTATTTGAATACATATTGCAAATTTCTTCATTGTCTTCACTTTGCCAATTGCATGTTAATGAGCCTTCTGGTAATTACGTTATAATATTAGGTCACGAAAAACTTTAAATAAACCACATTTCATTCAACAACCTTAAACAACCATGAACAGTAAACAATTTAAGCAACATGTTCTATGATTCACCGCCCACAAACCGAATGCATAGCGTAGAATATAGCATCACAAACATTAAACCAGCGGTGTAATGAGGTGGAATACTGTTGATTCGACATGGCAGTAACACAGCCCCCATCTTATGCATTTTAAATGACTTTAGTTCTCTAGATGCTCACCTGGCTCGCTGATCACACTGCTGGTGTCATTTCTCTGCTAAATTTCCCAGGTGAGGGGAAAGCTACTGAGCACAGGACTTGGTAGGTGGACAGCAGAGATTTGTGTTGACCTGACAACCTCTTCATCAACAACTGGACTAGGGCCAGAGTTTTATTGAGTATTTGGGCTCCATTATTCACAGATGCACCCACTCCCATCAGCGTGGAGCAATGAAGCGAAGGACTCTGTTCCCAGAGTGTATGTATCAAAGTCAAGTTTATGGTGAAGGAGACAACATCCAACAGGTCTGATGGGCGAGTATCCACGTAGTATCTACAACAGAGACACCAGGACATCTGTCGCTTGATTTAATCAAGACACAATTAAGTTGCCTCCAAACTCAAGGGCAGTCAGTTTATCTATCACACTGACACACAGTGTATCACAGCACTAATCCCACTGGTTCCTAAACCAAAAAAGCACAACATGCTGAGACATATTTTCTGATGTGTTCTGATTTTAGAACAAAAAAGTGTGTTTTGCTAGACTTGACTTAATAAAAAATGTATGTTTATGCCATGTTTGACATTAAACTGTGTTTTTCCTCAGCTTAGGAGGAAGGTGTTAGAGTTAGAAACTGGCATGTACGAGCTTCATTTGTCACATCACAAGCAAAAACAAACCTTTCAGTGGAGGCAGCTTGTGTCGAGCAGTTAATCTTCTGAAATGAAACATGACAGAACATGCAGTGTTAGGATGAAACCCAGAATCACAAGCTTCTTACCACTTTTTACCCAAGTGGTACCATGCTGAGACAGAAAAGATTGGGTTTTATCTCCTGGTGTTTCAATTCTGAAACCTGGTGCTACCCAGGAAACTATTTATCCTACAACTACAACTGCAAGTAGTATTTGTTGTATTAAGAGAGTCCCCAAAGAATTCTTGCTCCACGCAAAGTAGTGTTTGTCCTACATGGCTTTGATGTTGTTGGTCTCACTGTTAGCAGCTGTCTAGCGTTCAGGTTTATATGATGGCTGCAGTAAGCAGAATCTTTCTGCAAGCCGGAGATTGCATTTCTCAGAGTATGGACATGAAGCACAAATGAGAATCGACTCAACTTCTTCTAACAGACAAGGTTTGCGTGGCTGTTAGTTATTGAGTTTAGAACAGTATTAACAGAGCATGAGACCTGAGGCAGTTACGTGTTTTTATATTCATTGAAAATACAGGAAAAAATAGTAAAATTGGAAAAATAAAATTTTCAGTTGTTTATTAAACTTATTTGTGGAAAACAAAAACTGCAAGCCCACTACCATTAGTACCCCAATCTGTTTGTGTCCAGAGCAGAGGTTTAAAAACACCACCCTTTACTTCATGCTCCAGATGTGCAATCAGCGATAGATGTTCCTTCTTCACATCCAGATGAACTTCCCATTCTCTGCTTGCAGCTATTTGCATTTTTGAAGGTGGGAAAAAAAGAAAACTGCTAAAAAGCAGGAAAGACTGGAGTTCTGCTTCCTCAAATGATAATATCAACTGTCATTACCTCAAAAATAACTAAAAAAATATATATATATACACACACACTATACTTGACACACACACACATACATATAAACTATATCTTCAAGTTTTTCTCATGATAAAACTATTGCACACACAAAGCCGCTTTTGCAACATTGGGCAGTCTTCGCTCTTTGTGCCTTGCAGGCAAAGATGACAAACCTCCCATGATGCATCACTTAGTCAGTACGACGAAGGACCAAACTCGTCTCAGAAGGCAACCATTTTAAGACTCTGCATGTAAACTCAAAATAAGATGATGAGTCACACTCATGAGAGCAAAACACTTCATTACATTCACTCTATTGACTTCAGCCTGATCTCTGCTGATGTCACTGTCGGTTTCCTGCAACGGTTCTTTGTGAGAATGCATGAACACAAAAAAAGTTAAATGCAAAACAATGTGGATGTGTTTTCACTTCACACACAAAATCCCAAATGAACTCTTTAGTTTTAGGTTGCTGGTTATGTATCAAGTATGGACATACATAACACCCATTTCTCCTGAGTCAAATGATTTACAATGTACAAATCTTAATAATGAATTTAGAAATAACAATGAACCATCCAGTATGACTGATAAGTGAATAGTCATTTGCAGTGGACATCCATGAAAGCACTGTAATTGTTGGCTAATCATTAAGGTTACTGCAGTTCGCTTTCCTCTTTGATGCAAGCACCACATGTATCAGACGCAATTAAATATTATTAGAAGGTGAAGCACAAACTATCCACAATAAACAAAAAAAACTCATATTACACATCGTGACAGCGTTAGAACACGATGAATCCTCAAACATCACTCAGACTGCTGCCTCTACCGTAAAGAGGCATCACTTAATGTACTATAAAAAGGGAAATCGTCACCTACATGCAGTCACAAAAACAATGCTATAGTTTTACGTAACTCTCCTTTCTCCCTTTACAGCGCACCATCTTTCATTTCTGCTAGATCTGAAATGATGCTCCCCATTTCCTCCTGCTAACTGACAGCGCCCATCAGTAAAGGTCAAACACTACGTGGCCTTTTCAGATGTCCACTATCCTACTAGACTAAATACAGTTGACCTTTCGCTCAACTTCCTGTGACCTCTGGAATAAGAGAGCAAAAAAAATAAAAAGCCTGCTTTAGTGAAACACACGTTCCTCCCCTCACCTATGGCCACGAGCTGTGGGTAGTGACCAAAAGAGCAAGTTCATGGTTACAAGTAGATGAAATTAGTTTTCTCCGCAGTGCGGCTGGACTCTCCCATAGAGATAAGGTCAGAAGATTGGTCACCTGGGATAGACTGGAGTAGAGTCCGTTGAAGTGGTTCGGGCATCTGGTCAGGATGTCCCAATGGGAGAATGCCCAGGGGCCATTGTTGGATGGATGGATAGTGAAACACAGAAACATCCGAAACTTCGGGTCAGAAACATTTGTTGTTTCGTGAAATAACTCTTAATAAACTGAAAGAGAGAGATTGGCTTTCATTAATTACTTTAATCAGAAAAAGATTTAACTCACTTATGTCACTTTTATACGGAAGATGAATAGGGCCACCATGAAAATATTATTTAAGTGGTGACTTTATTTTCAGAATCCAGTCTTTGAGAGAGGAGTAAAGAAAAGCGGAGGTGCTATACAACACCATTTATCAGCCTCGTACGGTGCAGTCCTGACATCCCTCCCCAGGCAGTTTCACAGTCGTTCACACGTTTAATCGTTTGACCTAATGACACACATAATGGCCGAGTCGAAAAACAACCCATAGGTGGTTTCAAAGACCCTCGTGGTGTTAAAGAGTCAATGACTCCACAGATCATAAAAGCTTTGGACCCCCCCTAACCTCTCGGTCAGAACTGACAAAGCTTTTTGGATGAGATGTGTATTTGCCAGTAAATGGCACCTTTTGGAAAGGTCAGGACAACCTTTTCTAGTTAGACTCCATTGTTTCCTCTTTAACAATGTTGGCTTTTAATTTGCATGTCAGGACACCCCCCCGAGCATAGCTGATACTGGTCTTTAACAAATCTCTGGAGAGATGTTCTGTCATTCTTGACAGATTTTTCTCTGCTGCTCTTTCGTGGGGGGGGGGGGGGGTTTATTGGTTTCAAATCAGGGAACACATTTGATCACCTCATTATGTAATACTTCTTACTTCTTGAAACTTTGTTAACATTGCATTTGGGATCATAAAGTTGAAAAAAAAAAATCCCCTCCTGCTAAATGTCATGAAACAGGCCTGCGTTCATCGTCCCATACTATATATAAATGTCATCTCCTTTACACTTTTTGCTCCCATGATGATCGTGACATGTTTTATTTATTTCCCATACTGGAGTCTTGCTGTTTGATTAGCGCCACGGTACTACTGTGTTTCAGCGTTATGTCGAAGGACACCTCGGCATGTAGCCATGAGGAACCAGAAAGTGATCGAATTTGTTCATTAATCACCAGGCTTCTTTTGGTATTTGGTCTTATTTTAATTGTTTAATTTTAATCTCTCTCTCCTTTGCGAACAATAGTTTTCTTCTTGGGTGCCATCTGTGCGGGGTTGACTTCATGCAGTGTCCTTCACACTGATCACTCACTGAAACACTAGTTTCCACAAATAATCCTTGTGCCAGGCCAGAAGCATTTAGCTGTCTGCAATTTCAGTCTAGCAATTGCTTCTTGTGAATGTTGAAGCGGAGAGCCACTGTTTTGCTGTTGGTGTTGATGTTGGGTATCAAAGAATCCAAAGGTCCCACATCTGCTTCTGTTTTGGTTTCGTAGAGTTAGCTGCTGAGATTTTCTCCCTTTCTTTCACACACTCTTCCTACAGTCTCTGGTGCTGATGCTTGAGATGAAATAAGTTAGAGGTGTTTCTCCCTTTTCAATTTTCCAGGCTTCTTGCACTCCTTGCATATTACCGTGGACTGTTCTGTATCTGCTCGTTTGTGTCAAAAATAAATCCACACCACTGAAGTGGCTGCTTCTTTGAGAAATTAATTCTTCAGCAGTACTGCTTCCAGTCATGTTTGCCTTCACCATTAAAACTTTAATAACTTTGCACTGCATGATGCGTATGAGCGCAATCTGTTGCATAAAGGTGTGACGTCCTAACGCCATGAAATTTGCATATCATGCTTCTTTTTTCCCCCAGTGTTATTATATGCTATGCCCCAACTCTGTATAAATAAACAAATATATATATATATACACATATATATATATATACACTTTTATATACACTTTTATATACACATATTACATTTTTTTTTGTCACATATATATAATTATTTATTGTCGCAAGTCACTCATCAAAGAAATATATATATATATATATATATATATATATGCTGTATTATATTTTTGCTGTATAAATACCTTTGCCTGAATCACCACGTCCTAGAGTCAAGTAGTTTTCCCCCTGATACTGCTTTCATATCACATCCCATTAAATTTACACCACAGCAGGACAGAGGGTCATGAGGTATGTTAACCAATTAGTCCGAAGAATTAATGTATTCTGACCTTTCTGTATTTCAGCGGAGTAGTTTAACCTACAGTTATACATTATGATTCAGAATCACAGCCTAGATAAAATATTCGCTCAGGGCGTCCAACTGAGGGAGAAGGTCCCTGCTGATTTAGTACATTGTCAGCTGGTTGTCAAGTACAGTACAAGTGTTCTGCCTCCTGATTAGTGAATAATCATTTACAGCCAAGATGGAGGTGAGAATCATTGCTGGTAGGGTTTCCATGGGGGCAGACAAGTGACAGGGTAGTCGTCGCCCTCTTGGTTTATTGTGTCTGATGGGTTCTGATTGGGTTAAATGTTAGAGGAGCATCTGAAAGGTAAGCGACAATATTTTTATGTTCTAAATCATCTGGCCGAGAGCAAGCTGGAGCAATGGGCAGGTTATGTGACAACATAAGAGCAATACAGTCTCTCGGTAGTCATCCTGTGTCACTCTCAGTTTCTGAGAGTGCAGCTGCAGCTGCTTTGTGCATCTTTACAGTCATTTTGTCTTGTTTTTTATTTTGTCTATTTCTACTCTTTTGGATCTCCTGGGATTCACGCTGCTTTCTGGTTGTGTCCCTTTGTAGTGATTTTGGTCTCCAATAAGAAATGTTAACAACCATATCAAGGAGAGGCTCCCCAGTGCGTGATATGGCCTCGGAGTTTGTGCCCCATCACTGTGGCAACTGCTGCACCTTGTCAAATCAATGATTTAAGCTGCAAAAGTATCACAGACACTTATTTATCAAAGTGACGGATGATGGCACTTTCTCAGTCCTGTAAAAATTTTGAATGCTCTGCTCTGACAACATCTCCAACTGATATAGCCCTTCCTAATTTCCTCAAGCTCCTCAATAACACCTGCTGCACCTCACACCGCTGGCGTTATGAGACCTCGTGTTATTTTGGAGGAGCAGCTTAGCTCGTTCTCTTTCATGTTGTGCTGGCAAGACAGCTGATAACAATCCAGCTGCCAAGTGCAAGATAAATGCGAGGCCTAGCTCACAGCGCAAACTTGTCCAGCAGCATGGAGAGACGAAAAAGAAAGTTGCAGGGATCCAATATGAATAGTACTCTCCATCTGTATAATTGGTTGAAATGAGCTATGAGGGCCACCTGCTGACTGTGTCATTCAGGACTCTTTTACATGGAAATTGTGCCCAAAGTCACTCTGCAGCAGCGAAAGAGGCACACGGAAAACAAGGTTGAGCATTACACGGGCTCCAGCCTACTTCTCAGAAATAAAGTTTAAGTCTTGATTGTAAATACATATTTAATCAGGCTAATAGACAGCCGTAAGTGGTATTTTGGACATATTTTCTATACTCTGCTTTCAGTTTATTCAACAGTAAAAGGACATTATGGATTTTAATACATTTGGGAACTGTGCACAGCCTCAAGATAAGAGTTGTGTATTAGATACCTGCAGACTTCAGAAGGAAAACATTGCTGTTGTTTAGCAATCCAAGGCTGGACTGTGTAACCGACGCCCTGTGCAGCAATGCCAGTTTAAAGCCGCACAATAGCGCCCTCATTAAACTTTCATATCATGTTTTTTTAGCATTGACAAATCCACATCCAATTGTCATCCATTTCTGCGGTTCCTCTTATCTGCAGAATGTTTTCACACATTTCTACTCGTGCTAACTAACTTGGTTCCCTGGCTCTGATGAGCTCTGATCAGTGTCATTTACAGGCATGGGAAAGCTATTTTCTGCAAAAAGGCTTTGATAAATCCTCTGTGTGCTACCTGCCCAAGACCAAACAGCACACAGACAAAAATAGCAACTAGCTGAGAGATATTATTCTGAGTAGTTGTTGTAAGCAGAGGTAAAGGGAGAGTGTTAGTGGCCACAAATACAAAAAAGGCTATTTTCTTCTGCTGTTATTCTGTGAATGGATATAGTCATAATTATGTGCTTGTAAATGTGTGTATCATGCATAGTCAGTTTCACTCAGTCAAACTCAACTCATTATTTTAGACAAATGATGTGATCAAACTCACACGTACAGCTTTAGATATTTTTTACTCAGCATCCTGTAGTTAACAAAATGTCCAGATAAGAACTGCTTTTTCAGTTAATAAAACAGCATGTTTTATATATATATATATATATATATATATATACAGACATTTGTAGTTTTAATACTGCACGAAACCATATGAAGTTTGATGTTTCCTGTATGCTTTAAACTAATTTTTCTATTTTACACGATTGTTTTCCTACCTAACACATTCTAGCAATATTTTATCAGCTAGTATGTGTTTAAACACTTTGTTCCCATCTGCTCCACGCATATTTATTTTATTTATATTTTGCCATATTTCATCAACAATGTGATCACTTATTGTGCAGCTGAAGGTCACAAGCCTAATACATGCCTAAATGAATAATCGGTTGGAATGGTTGTCAATACTTTCACTCAGCAGCCAATAACAGCAACTAATTATTATCTTATTTTTATATTTCTCTACACCTTGTATAGACTTTTCTATTCATGAATATATTTAAGCTGCTAAACACCTGAATTTGTTTAAAGTTTCTGAAAAAAAAACAATAAAAGCAGTTATTGAGAAAAAGGAGGACAATAGCCATTTTTATTTTTACCAGCTAATCTGGGGACTTGACTCTACAACCTTTTCCACAGCTTCTTCTCTTGCCATCCCATTACACCTTAAAATAAACAGTCTGGAGGTCACTGCTTGTTTTATCTTTCGCCCATTCTCCCCGCATGGATTAATAAAACTCCATCATTCTCCACCCATTTCATGCCTTCTTTAAGGCGCATATGCACAGTTCCTACTTACGACTGCAAATCCTCCAACCTATTTCTTTATAATGGTTGATGTGGTTGCAGTAGCCCAGAAGTACAACAAAAAAATCCTCATTGCTGTTCCATAAATGCCACTCTCTCAGGCTGTGCCCTGTCCCCCACAGACATCTGCACGGTCTGGCAGTCAATTATTTCCCCTCACCTTCAAAAGCCTCCCTCCATCACTGCATAGGCGGCAGTAGAGACTCATTTCTTTATCTCATCTTTATCCTTTCTCAGCAGCAGGAACAGCAGAGCTGTCAGTTACCATCTCTCTAACCCCCTCGAGAAAAAAAACAATCGCAACATCTGCATGTTTGGAGCAACATGGACATGTTTCATGCAACAAACATAACATATGTGCAGGTGAAAAAACTCTCTAGTCAATGAGCTCATGTGTGGAAAAACATCTCATTAATCAAAAATGTAGAATATTGATCACATGAATTATTGACAAATAGTTGATGATGAGAGATTGCAAAATAATGACGAGACATTAAAACAAAGCCTTAAGGATCTTATTCACACAGTTTTTTTTGTTGTATAACAGGATCAATTTTGGTCAATATTCCTTGTAATAACCAGTCACACTTTTTGGTTTGTCCAGTGGTCCAAGTTATTGTGTCAGCCATCTGCTGATTGGTAATCAGGCTTCAGGCAGCAAGGAATTCAGTCACAGTCCATCACCGTTCCTCACATTTCTTTCTATAAGTAAATTCATTTTGATCTCTCATCCAGCTTCTTTCCTCTTCAGTCACGTAACCCTGACTTCATCCCCTGGCTATCTGCTCTGATCAATACACAGGCTAAATGGGAGCAGTTTTCCTGATGTGAAAACAGGAGTCATGATTGTCTCCATCTGCTCTGTTCTCTTTTCACCCCCACTCTTTCAAACGTGCGTGAGAGACGTGACTTTTGCAACATATGGAGTGAGTGGGTCTCAAGGTGCAGAGCAAGATAGAGCTTTGATTGACAATGCGCTGATCCTGTAGAGGCGGAGCCAGACCAATCCCTCTCCTATCTGTCCGATTCGTCCATATTATTCCTTTCTTTCTCTCTGCTCGCCTCTCCCTCTAAGTACCTGTCGCTTAAGGAGATCAAGCTTGTCATTGGCTAGAGCTTCTCTCAGGGCGCCAAAGAAGCCGTGATAATGGGCTGTGTTGTGGATCATGAGCAGGACTCCAGCCAGCAGCTCATTGGTCACCAGCAGGTGGTGCAGGTATGCCCTCTTGTGGTTCCTGCAACAGTAGCAGCCACACCCATGCACCAGAGGCCTGAAATCGTCCTGGTACCTGGACAGAAGTTCAAAGAAAGGACACTTTCTGAAAAGCTCCTAAATGTAAGTCAGGTGTTTAACAAGTATATGAAAGCAAAGCTTCGCTGCACATTTAACCCTCCGGGATCCTATAAAAAGCCGCTACAAACCTCTTGTCTTTAAGGTTGATCTCAAAGTATGTCATCTGTGTTTGATCATTAAGATTTAGCTCTCCGTTCTGTTGCATGCCCCCTGCTGTGTCCTCTTCATTCAGCTCCAGCACTGCAAAAAAACACGCACACACCTCATTAAGCCCAGCACACCACAAACTACCCTATATACCCTACAGAACTGCAACATTCAGCCGGCAGCAGAAATCAACCCAACATGACGTGGCTTGACCCCTGATGCGTTCCATTATCTCCACCATTATAAGATAATTTTTTACTGGCTATGCTCTAACTAATATCACCTGTTTTACACCAATGGGTCTTTAACTGCAAGGTGACTTTAGTTAATTTAATGATAATGTAGCAAGAGCTAACGATGGCTGGTCTGTTATCAAGAGGGCAGCTGTTCACAGGAGGACGTGCCAGGCTTGCTAGCCAGTTCAACAAAGAAGTGTGACAATGTAAAAGACAGGAATGAAGAAAAGAGAACATAACTGCAATGTGTTTCTATAGTTCTAGTTAAGGGTAGCTGATAAAGACAGGTGAAGCTCAGGGCAATAAAACGTGCAAACAAAGCATTTAAAAGACATTTTTATGCCTGGGATTGTTACGGAGCTCAAGGTGAAAAGATAAGCAGGAGAATAAAAGAGACAAAATGAGGCTTGACCAAAAAAGACAGCAGAAGTAACTTGTGATGAAGAGCAATTTTACCATATAAAGACTGGGAGCAGTAACTACAGAAACTGAAGTTGAGAAAAAAAGAGTTTTGCCTCAGAAATTCAACTGTGAAACAACTTTAATTTCATGCCCTGTAGACTGGTTGTTAATCTTGATGTTTCAAGATCTGGATGGTGCAGGATGGTTTCTATTTCACCTTCAATAGATTCAGTTTAACCAGATTAAACCACTTGAATTCCACTTGAGTCAGGGTCTGCAGGTACTGATACTCTGATAAGTTAGGCTAGTTAGCCTGATACAACTATATTATCTGGCATGATCTTTATTCCATCAATTACTTTGATCAATTTCTAATACTATTTTCATCCAAAAATTGCATATTTCATAACTAGGTAAACATCCTTCTGAGGGTAAAGAACCTCTTAAATGGGCCGGCCCATAATATAATCAAATCTCAAATCCACATTCTGTTTTTAACTAAATTTGAACCATAGTTACTGCGTTTTAACTTTCTGAGCAAGAGTTGGTGGACAAAGTGCTATAAGTGGATGAAGTTATGGCCGAATATTAAAAAGGGAACATCTAAAAATGGAGCGGTGAATGGAAAAAGGGGGTAAGAAGGAAGGAGAGAGGTGAATTAGCATATGGTTTGCCATGTCAAAAAGGACTTTAACTTCCCACCCTTCCACCCTCCGTCCCCACGGGTCTTTATAATTGGCTGAGGGGGGAATTAGATTCTCTGCTCAGGTTTAATTCTCACCTCCACTGAACTCCATTACAGTCCCTGTGCAGAATCGATTAGTGCTGTCTCACACTAGATGCTGCTGGATACTAAACTTCACTCCGTCTGTCAGCTGAGTTTAACACAACTTTTTAATGAAGCGCCAAGTCTGCAGCAGGTCAAGTTGTTACACTTCCCCCAATATCTCATGTCATAACGCTTTTATTAACCCACTTACTGTAATATTTTTTCAACTTGGGACAAAGACCAAAACAACTGCTGAACTTAATTATTACCTTACTATAGCTGCTACACCACTGATTTTAGTTCACCAGCAGAATTTCTCTCCTCCCAATTATATCAGTGGACGAAGGGCTAGAAAATAGGCACAAGGTGGGCCGACATGACCACCACATGTCGGAGCACATGCACATAAAAGACCTTTTTTTTTTCCTATCAAGCGAACACAGTCTTACAAAGCAGTCAGACGTTTCCTTGGTTCTCACCAAATTAAAAGTCAGGCAAATGCTTTTCCGTTCACTAGAGACAATTATCAATCTTAATACTGAACAATTTTAGTCTGATTAAAGATGGTGCACCTACATCGTAAAACTCTCTACTTTAAGATAAGTGTCCTGTTAAATTAGAACGAGGAACATTAATTATGCATGCCTTTTTTTAACCCCACATCACAGGCTCCTTCTATAGATATTAACATAATGCTGGTCAGCTCATTGTTAGTCGTCGGTTCATTGCATTAACCACAACTCTGTACTATGAAAAACATCAAACAAGTGTTGCTCATTATACATTTATACGTCATGAAATCTTGCCTTACTTACAGCAAGGGAGGCTTTTATAATCGCTTAGTCCACACCTCTGTTTTGCACAAAAATCATAAGTAAAAACCTCTTCGTTGTATACACATACTGAAGCTATTAAATAGACTACATGAGCTTTCCATCATTTTAGGGCAATGTCCTCCAATACATTTCCATTTAAAAACAGCAAATGGGTTTGACAAGAAAATTGTGAAAATAAGTGATTAAGTGCTGCCAAATTTAAAGTGTCTCAGTGCAGCCCTTTTCACGTCTTTCTCATCTCTCTTTATATTATGGCAGGTTCGAAACCCAGTCTGACTCCTAGTCCATCACCTACCAGGTGTGTCCCTGAGCCAGACACCCAGCGCTAGCTCCCTGTAAGTCGCTTTGGATAAAAGCATCTGCCAAGTAAAGTAAAGTAAAGTAATCAGAGCTCAGCATGCTTCGTGCCACATCTCTGAAAATATAGAAAAGACAGTTACTTAGGCCACTGTCTTGTAGAAGCAATACGAGAACTGCAGAGCAGTTGTATTAGGAAGGAGGAAGCTGATGCTTCTTAAATGAGAATGTTAGAGCAGCTGAGAATAACAAGCTTGACCCACATCTCCTATGTTCAATGCATTTTGCAAAATCAAAACGAGGCTGAAGTTTAAAAAAAAGAATGAAATTGAAATTATAATAAAATAGGCTGTTTTATGAGTTTAGTACTATAGACTTCATATATAAATTATTAGATCAATACTACTTAAAAATGTATTTTATTACTTTAGTTTAGCTTTAACATCTAAATGATGTAACTTCAGTTGTACTTGTACTACATTTCATTGCAGCTATTCACCACACCTGCAGGGGGCGCTCTACCTGCGTGCTCCGGGTCCGGAGAGATGTCAAACCTGAAGCAGAGAGCGCAGCCTCGTTCCGTCACCTGGAAAGGAAAGAAACCCTCAAACAGATCCACACCGGCCTCCACGCAATCCAGCACCTCATCGGGCCGTCCCACTCCCTGCAGCAGTCTGCACACAGTCACCAAACCAAAACAGAAACGCAGAAATGAAATAAGTCCAAAACATTAACATAACACACAAAAACTCCAGAACATATTTCTAGACACGACGCACACACCAGCAGCATTTCTCTTCACTATGACACGTGCACCCTTGAATGTTTGTACTTTCACTCCTCCTGTTAACTGTCTCACTCCGACTCCCCGCCTGCAGGCATCAAGGTCAAGCCCAATTTAGCATTCAATAATGACTCCACTCCATTTCCAGTCGGAAGCAGCATCTCTTACTGCCAGAGCAACCAGCGGGGACGATATTCCAGACGAGCTTGTTTACAAGAAAACTTGCGAAGCTAGCAGGGAGCTCGGGGACACAGACAACTGCTCCTCACAAGTCGTCTCTCTCAGACTCAGAGCCACGGCTCATCCATCACCTCCAGGACAACAGTGCTGATATAAATCTCCATGGAGAAGCACATTTAGTTGGGATAACCAACAAGTTTGAGGGTTAGCCAGTAATTGTGCTTTTTAAGAAACACAGCTGGCAGTTTATTACCAAGCTATAACAAACAAAGTTTAATACAACCATTCAAATCTTTTGTGAATGGTTGTCCACCTCATTCATAACAGCCTAGCTGGCCTCAATAACAGAAACACCTCTCTGTATAACGTAAGGCGGTTCAATGTTAAAACGCCCCAAATCATAATACAGCGGAATCAACAGCTTTCCAAAATAGAGGTATATTTTAAGTAGAATATCTTCACAAAAGCAAATTATTATTCTAAAATAAGAGAAAATATTACATTCAAGTTTCTGTAGAATGTTCTTTATTAGGATTTTGCTTAGTAACTACAAAAGGAAAAACCCAAAGATATCTGATTCATAAAAACTAGAAAAAGGATGCAAATCAGAATAAAAATAAGTTATCATCAATTAAAACAAACCGAAATGTAAATCAACACTGGACAATGGCAAAGTGGACAAAGGTTTACTGACAGAGATAATATCCTTTGAGCTCGAGCTCAGACAATGCCTGCTGACAGACTGTGGAGCTGTTGGCAAAGCTGCTGGGTTTTCACTTGTAATCAGTCAAGCTGGATAATGAACTGACTGAGTGGGACTCAGCAACCGGGCTCGCTCACACACTATGACCGTGATGAGTCGCTGCCCTACACACTGGTTTGTTACTTTACTAAAAAGCTAAATAAATCCCATTTCTGAATATTTTACTAATTTAGAATTAGAATCTGAATAGTTGTAAATTGAATGTTAACCAATGAAAACTGTTTTAAATCATCAATAAAAAACATTGAGCAAGATAAGTGTTTTCTTCCAATTTACATTTTTCAATGTAAATTGAAACAATACAAATCTGTCAGGCAGATTTGAGCTTTGCTCAGACTCAACGAGACATTTAACGAGATCAGGGTAATTAAAGTAATTAATCCCAAAAATCAGTTTCTAATGATAATTCTCATCGAGGAGTGTCTGAACTTAACTTTTAGCAAAACAAAGATCTATAAATACAATGTTTTCAAGTACTACAACTGATTATTCCTGTACCTGCCTTGTTAGAACATTTTGTATCCCATGTTGCTGTATTCAGCTTTTTTAAATGTTGGTTTCTCTTATTTCCTTATCCTTAACTATCCTTAACTAAGCCCACTGTTTGAATAAAGACTGATTAAATGCATGATGAAAATCCCCATTAGTTGTTGCCCTGCAGGTAAGTTTAATTTGTTTTTATCAGATACAGAGCATCTGCAGACTTTTGATTAATTTATAATTAACCACTGTACAAATCAAATCTTTCGTATCGATGTCCAAATACTGAATAAAAGAGCAACACAGGGACTGTTTGTATTCTCACCCACCCATTATTCATTTCTTTTTGTGGTTGGTTCTAGCTGCCTGAGCAACTACTTATCAATTAAACTTTGGAGTGTTTAATTAGTAGGGGAAAAATCCCTTTACAACAGTGATAAAATTAAAATCGAAAAGAGTTTCTTACCTGGGTTTATCCTCGGGCAGCTCCTTGGTCACAGCAGAGGTGAGCTGAATCCTCAGAGTCTGGTCCATAGAGCCCGTCTGGAGGCCATCCAGGCAGAATCCAGCCACAGGCCTCTTGGCTGTCTCTCTGGCAGAGCGAATCCTCTCCTCCAGAATATCTCCTCCTTCCACCACACCGAACACCTCCACTCCCTCCAGCTCCTGCGAATGACAGCGTGGTGATTAAAAAGCTGTCAGAAGGACTCGAGTTAGGAAAGAGGAGTAGGAAATAGAGAAAGAAAGACAATGTACACTAAAACTGAAAAAACAGAATTCAGTATTCATAGCCGCACATGATGTATGACAAGGGACATAATTAAGTTTTCCTAAATTGCACAAAACAACAAAAGTTTTTTTTTTTACAATGACGGTCTGGATTTTCATGACTTAACACAAAGTTGCCTGCACATCATGAGGAAGAAAACAAAGCAGAGAATGGGGAACATTAGCAATCGAGCAGCTTTACTTGCCAGCTGACTTTGCACATGTTAATGTTAATAATTACCTGCTGTAACATCTTTTTTACACAGTTATTGTCCTAGCTAAAATTTGGTTTGTGACTAGGCAGTAAAATATTATTGCAGCTTTTCACATAGACATATGGTCAAAGCAAAACCCATATCTCATTGACAATACTGCAGACTCATTGCATAATCATATCCTAGATGACATAGCTCTGGTCTCAAGAAGAGAGAGTCTTGGAGACATGTTTGACTGGGATATCTTCTTTAACTCTTATATAAAAGACATATGCAGAACTGCCTTCTTTCACATGAGGAAGATTTCTTAATTAGGAGCAGCCTGTCTGAGAGTGATGCTGAGTAATGAGCCCGTTCTTTTGCTACTTCTCGGTTGGACTACTGTAATCCATTACTGATAGGAAGTGGATCCAGAATGCTGCAGCCAGAGTTCTGACTGGAATTAGGAAGAGAGAGAAATTTCACCTACATTAGCTTCTCTCCATTGGTTTCCAGCCCCGGCGTAAACAAAATTACCGAACCTCCATCCTTGTCTCGTTTTTCCATGGCATGCATGACTGAGTTTTCAGAGCTATAAAACGTTAGAGAGCTGCTGTGTATGGTTAATGAGTTTTGAATGTGTGTGCACCTTTGAGTTTAGGTGTGCCAGTAGACACTCGTCCAAGTGAGACAAAGTTCGATCCACCGACTTTCTGACTCGTTTGCGAGAGGTGTTGCTTTGCCACGTCTCTCCATCTGCCATGCTCTGGTACCAGTCAGGCTGCACAGTCCTCTGGAGAGCCATGAACTTGGCCACTGTCAGCTCTATCCGACCACCACTACCCCACACAGACACCGTCTAACAAGCAGAATAACACAGAGACTTGAAAAGACATGTGAAACTCACAGTTTTAGTGGTGCTACAATTGTAGTGGGTAGGATTTTAAAAAGACTGCACAGATAAGTGTTATCTGAGAGATATTAATCTTGAAGAGGGCCAATAAGCATAATTACCAATACGCTGAAATTATTTCTAAAGCAGTTCACTCTCACCTTGTTGGTAGTGTAACCAGTTGGGCAGGAGGCTGCAGGGTCATGAAGCGAGCAGTACAACACAGTGTCATGAAGACCTGCACAAAACAAAAAATCATTTTGCATCACTTACAGAGAGCAAAACCAGACGAATTACAGTCAGCAAAGGTTTCACACAAAGACAGGCGACGGAGCAAGACGCTTCATTACTGCATGTTAATGTGACAGCTCCTAGTCTGGGGAAAGAAATGAGGCAGCTTTATCAGAAAACCCAGCTGTGGGAGAAAATGAAAAGAGAAAAAAATTAAAGCATTAGTTGCACTAAATGCTGTTATTTTTCCTAATTATGAAATGAGCGCCTTTCTAGGACTTTTAATACAGCACTACAGCAATCGCCTGACAGTTTACAACAACTGACACTACAATGATTACATTTCTAATTCAGGATAAAGCTTAGCACCACAGTTACTGTTGCACAGCAAAGCCAAATGAGGTCACTGTTCTGGGGTATCTATAAAAATATTACTCAGAACAGCACTACTTTTTAGTCAGGCTCATGAAGCTAATCAGCTTTTCAATACTGAACTATAAATTTAGAAGAACCCAAATTTGCTCCAGTATCTCTAATTTAGTGCCAGTGGAAATAATGTTCATATATGTAAATGTATCTATCATTGAATGCATGACATTCACATCAATCAACTAGTCACACCAGTACAGGATTTTGAACCTGGCAGAGGTTCCTCTGATCTGGTTGTTATTTGAAATGTCAACCACAGTGGAGCAGAATAACAACAAGGTGAATTTAAAACAGTTAAACGGCTCGTTCTTTTCCACCTCTAGAGTCGAGAATCTCTAAATTCTTTGATGGTGTGATTCAGCGCAAATTTCCATATTGTTTAAAGAGCTGAGGAGTTACGTCAATCAATGACAAAACACACCATTTGTCAGCTGTGTTGTTTCCGAGGTCAACACAAAACGTCAAAAAACTGTTAACATGAACACACTTGAGTTGCGTGACTACTATGGTGTAATATGACATACCCTGGTACTTTACAACATAATGTTCACCGTGTGGAACCATTTACGTTATATATGTTTTAGACAAGACATGACTAAAAGTTTTTTGATTGCCGTAAATGAAGCTCTACAGCATTAATATCAATTAAATTTTCCAGTTAGTTTAGAGGAGAATACAGATGGTCTTCTAATCAATAGTGAATACATTTGCATACACTGGAATATCATTAGATGCTATCATAACTTATGTCTAATCAATTGTGTTTGGTCCGCTTTATTCACTTGACCTCTTCTCTTCGTTCACCTTCTCCCAGTTAGTCTCTAGAAAATAAACAATACTAAAAAGGTGGAAGGGGAAGGAAACAACAGGGTAAATGTAGATTTGTACCTGCAAACTTTCTGAATCCATCCTTAAACTCATCCAACACTTCCTGATGTTCTGCTCTTGAGGAGGAAAATTATGGAGATGCAAATCAGATTTCACAAATACTAAAATGTGTATGTGAATCTGTACAATGATTTTATCTTACATGTTGGAGAGGGTGACCTGAGTGACACAGGGTATTTTGCTCAGGGTGTGCAGTGTGTCCTGGGTGAGGTGAGGCACTGTTCCAAAGTGTGTGTACAGCAGACACCCCGGGACCTCAAGGGAGTGCTGGCCCGTCCTACCGAGCCGCTTCAGGACACCCAGCCGACTACTTCCCTGAACCAAGCGGGACACCTCCAGTTTCATAGTGCTACCGGCAATAAGAGTAGCGCAGTGTGTCACAAAAATATCCAAACTACAATCGGACCGTTGTGCGAATGCAGGCTAACCACACAATTACTTGGGGTTTGTAGTAGTCTAGAGCATGTGATTTAGCCACGTAGCTAACTAGCAGTACACTCACGTGTTACGACTTCATACAAGCCTTCACCCAGTAAAGATGTTTAGATGCTGCTATTCAGTGCCCCGCTTTTAGAAAACCTACGTATTTACAGATGTGCTAGATTAAATTATATACGTTGTTTAATCTAAGAACATTTACCACAACCTCTCAGGAACTACAAGTCGTGGAAATATGTCGTCATCACCGGCGCGGCGTCACTACGAGCATTCTGCCTCCTTTGACAAACAAAACCTTGTAAAACACGTTGTACTATGCTATATCTACAAACCCAAACGCGCTTTTTTTTTTACCTTTGGTTCATTTCTATCTCACAATTCACAGAATAAACTCAATTTTTCACTCGCTAGGAGTGTTGTTGCTATGGTTACAACTGAGACGGCGGTACTACAAACAAAGACTAGCGGGACATGTAGTGCTGAAATGCTTCTACACTACGACAATCAACCTAATAAGATGGCTCGCTTACTACATTACCCAGAATCCCATGTGATTCAACTTGCTGGCAGTTGTTTTTACTTTTTCAGCGCTTCGCTTGACATTACATTTGAACACTGTTTATATATTTTTCATATCTGTTTAGTGTAAGGCTGGTCCCCATTCATTTATAATAACTGCGGTAAAGACTCATAAAAACGCAGACAATGACGGTCCCAAGCCACGATCCTCACCTGTTTCGGTGGAGAATGCGCGGAGACAGTAAGGTTACATCTGCACCCAAGGTAAATTGTGTTAAGCCAATATGTCTACAGTTTTTATAGTCTACATTTTTCTTGTCTTTGGAAACTTTTAGAAATTTTTTTTTTCAGACCTTGATCTGAGAACTACCAAATCTCTTTAAGTTAAAAACATAATTGTGTGTGTGTTTCCCATTTTTAGTTTGTGAATGAGGGAGAGTCACATCAATGGATTTTCTATGTATGCACTGATAGCTCATGCCAGGGGCCAGTTAGGAAATGTCACAAAGATGATATTTCTTAGCTACAGGCCTACAGCCTGTGACAGAGATAGCTGAATTGCTGCTAGTAAAGAGTCAACTTTTGGGTGTCTGGAAAATTATTCTGAAGTTATCTGCTGATTTAAGGCCATGACTTTAGCTTTCTTGTGAAATAATCCACACCAGGCTCAAACCTCATCTTGCCCACTATGCCTGTAGCTAGAGGTGTCTGTGGCCTTATCTAGGCATTTCCTGGCAGAGTGGACATTGTGACATGCATTTCCATGGACCCCATGATCTCTCATTCAAGCCGTGTCTTTGTATACTTAAATAATTTCTCTCTCACTAACAGACACTTGTAAAGAATGGTGATATCGATCTGTGGAGGAAGGTGAGCAGGACTTGTGATTTTGCTGTTATGATGCAGGTTTTAATATGGGTGTACATTTATTAAAATTGCTGTTTTGTACTGGTTGAAGACCAAACAGTAATTCTGAATGTGCAGCTCATGAAATAAAAAATACAATAAAATGACATGTATTTGTTGATTTTCTTTTCTTCAGCGAGTGGAGAAAGCATCGGAGTTTGCAGTGTCTGAAGTCTTCTCTAACAAGAAACCGCATGCAGGAAGCAGCAGCCAAGCTGTAACATTGCAAAGCTGTGACCAGTTAAGGGATCATGATGATGCTTACAGTGAAGGTAGGTCAGCTCAATAAAAGATTATAGAGGTCTCTCCAGAGAGGTGATACCTATAGTAATAGAGAAGCGAGGTTGTACAGAAGTAGGCTGAACTTTGATATTTAGGTTGTTGCTACTTACAGCTCAGGCTCTTCTCAGTGATTGGCTAAGCAGCAAATTGCGGTTGGAGCTGGAGATGGAGCAGGAAGATGACCTGATATGCACAGCTGAGAGGAAAAGCCCTGCTGCGCTGGCTGGTTCTCAGCCTGCCATCTTAACCTATGACAACTTTGATGGTAAGAAAACTCTTATCTAGATAGAGATTATATATAAATGCAGCACTAAATCTGAATGTTAATTTATCCAACATGCAAACTAAATCAGCGTTTGTACACATTAAACTCGTTGCTGTCTACCACCATGTCCTGACTCTTATATGCCATATGGGGTTTCAGCATAAGTAATGACAAAAAGGTACCTCCAATCAAACCTTCCAAAAATCTATATTTCCCCGAAAATCCTACTGTGAAGAAATGGTGAATACATAATATATAATCTTCAGAGTTACTAAATATTAACAGTTATAGATTAATTCTCACAATCGATGATTTTTACATGTTTACCCTCTAACCATGCTGAAATAAATTCCAAGTTAATGAGATAAAACATATAAAATCTCTTAAAAATGTTATCAGTTGTGATTCAATATTTAGATCTCTACAACTGCCTGACTGAGGAAGAAGAGCACAGCACTGTTAACAGCGTCCTGCGAGACCTAATGGAGCAGGAGGTGTTGGACTCCGGCATGATGGAGGAACTTGCACTCGATGTTGGACAAACAAGAAAGAAGTTCAGAAGCCCAGTCATGACTATGGAGGCACGACACCAGCAGGTATGTGACTAAAGTGAGTCTCAAATTCTTCAAGCTGCATAAGCGATCAGCATCATGGCGAGTAGCACTGAGCAAATGAGCCGGAACGATGAGCACCCAAGTCATGTTCTCAATTACATTAATTGCTACTGATTGCCTCTGAAGGTGCGAGAGAACAGGGCCCGACGGGAGGTTGAGAGGCAGAGGCAGCGGAGAGAGAGGGAGTCTCAGCTGGGTGCCAGAGAGGAAGCAAAGGAGCGGCAGCGTGAGAAGGAGGCGAGGAAGAAGCAGGAGGCGCGTAGGCAAGAAGAGCTAGTGCAGCAGGAGATGGTGAGACTGCGACGTCAGATGGAGGAAAGGAGAGCCTTGGAACAGCTGGTTAGAAAGAGGTATGGTCTTCCAGAAAGCGCCCTAACGATTCACCTAAATCAGAAAATTCCCTAACCACCCTGTCAGATTACACTGTGTGTGACTCTGCCTGAAACACCATCCTGTAGTAGATGGAATAGATTAATGACAGCTTGTTGATGAGCAGACTTCCTTCCCCCAAAATAAAGTGTCTCTGTGGAGACACAAATAAGCCCACGACCAGCGTGGTGAGACGGTTGTTGTGTAACCAGCTCTCGCTGTTTGCACACTGTTTTTTTTCACCACAGCTGAAAATGTGTTCCAAGGTAACTATAGTTATGAACGGAATATGTTAAAGGTTTTCAGTTCCATATGGAAAAAAAGGAGTTAATCTAAAAAAAGTTTGGACGATGTGCAAAAAAAATTATTACAATAACTAAGTGAAGGAAATAGCGTTTGTTGTGTACTTTTTTATGTCATAATTCTTATAGTTGTTTTGTGATTTGTGTTTTAGAGTTTTTATTTGTCTTCATTAACAGAGGTTAAGAGGTTCTTTAAAATTAAACTAATCATTTCATAATTTTTCATAGACATCTGGTTAGATAAGTGGTAGCTGTATGTTTATTTCACAGGGAAAGGGAGAGAGAGGAAGCACAGAGAGTAGCCAAGAGCCTCCAATCAACACCGGCACTCCCCACAAAGCAGCAGCAGCAGGACACAGATGGGCTGCATAAAAAACAGAAAATCCAAACCAAGGTTCACATGAGCAACCTCAAGGTTGGTTCTATCCGAAGTGTTTGTGGTTGCATTTGCAGGTGGGTAGTTCATGACTCGACTCCTAACCCATGTACATGTTTTAGTGTTTGCAGAGGCATTTCTCTGGGTGGTATTCAGTGGTGTTGGACAGAAGGATATGTATGGGCAAGGTTATGGCCCTCTATGATTGGAAGAGGAAGCTGAGAGCATGGCGTGTGTGGCGAGCAGAGGTGTGGGCCGCACAGAGGCAACGAGAGGTGGCAAGTACAGAGGAGACGCTACGAGCTGAACATAGGCAAGGAAAGCTCTCGTTAACCTCTCAAAAAAGCTATATTTAAAATGATTAAGCAACAGTTAAACACTATAGGATTTTTGATGGTCAATAAAACATTTTTATACAGTTACTCTGGATTGCTGTCAAGTAATAATTAAAGTTTAAAAATAGACATCTGTTACCTCCTTCAGACAGTGCCAGGTGGCTGTGGAGAGTGACCGAAAGCGGTTGCTACGGCGATGTCTGGGTGAGTGGCAGGTATGGTGTCAGATGGAGAGAGAACAACGAGAGCTTTTGGCCCAGCAGCAGGAAACCCGGCAGAAGATGGCTTCCTTAATCAATGCTGCATTAACAGGCAAACTCCAGGCTGCAGAAGCCCCAGTGTCTCAGCCAATAATGGCTCCACCTGAGGCCCCTAAACTAGCAGAGACCCCAGGGAAGGTGAGAGGTGCATGCACAAATCCTCATATCTTCAGCAACAATGCACAGGGATTAATTTAAATCCTAAAAACCAGACAAACCATTTTTAAAGGTGACTTAAATATTAATCCGCGGAGTGAAATCATGACTGAAACATCAGACGTACCCCCTAGAGCTGATGCTAAAGGCCTAATTACTGAGGCTATAAACAAGTTTAGGGGATAAACTGAATAGGAAATGTTGTCTTCTAAAGCGTTTCTGTACGTGATTGCCCCACAAACCTCTCTCAGTACAGTAAATCAGGCAGGGAGATTTGGGAACTTTGATGAAATGTTTATAACTCTGGAGAGTGAGAGGGAGAAATAATGAAAAGAAGAAGCAGCGTGCATGTAGAGGAGATGGAAAAAATGGCTGAAGAATGAATGAGAGAAATTAAGGGGGTAAAAAAGAGACAGAAAAGATCAGTAAATGTGTCATTGTGTGTCTGTACCAACCCCTAAAGTCTTTGAAGGCCAGAAACTAACAGTAGTGTTAGTCTTATCCTCCCTTTTTTGTTTGGTTCCCTTTAGGAAAGTCGCTATGGGTCAAGCAGTTCAAACACTGACACCTCTAACCTACGTCAGATTAAAACCACAGTGGGTGTTGTGACTCAGCCCACTCAGCCGTGGCAGGTGACCCGAAGGCACGTAGCACCGACTGCTGCCGGCCTCCACGAGGCTCAGCAGAAAGGCGACTGCTCCAAATGCACTGCCTCACCTGGCAGGAGGTTTGAAAACAGACATGCTGTTCAGCAGCAGATCATTGCACAGCAGAGGAAACTGCTGAAGGAACAGCAAGAGCAAATTGCAAGGCTGAAGGAGGAGCAGAGCATGATGGGATTAGAGCTGGAAATGGAGAAAACTTCACAGCTTACCCAGTTATCAGTGCGAAAAGGCTCGAGACCAAAAAGCCATAACATTAATCCCACAGAGCAGAGGTAGGGTCACTGCACTTTACTAAAACATAAGGCATTCAGTCTCTTTCTCTTTAAGTGAAAATCCTCTTTCACTTATTGTATTTGTGTGTATCAGCAGGGTGGACGGGAATAAAAGCAATTATAGTTATAATAATACAATTTCTGAAATGTGAGCAGCACGCGCGAAGATATGAGAAAAAACCGACCAGTTACGTGTAGATTTAAAGCTTAGAGAGAACAGAGAAACCTGATACTGTGGAAAAGTTAAATATTTTTTATTAGACAAGTGGCGCTAGTGTGTACAGTACAGTAATCTATCATCATGACTACAGATGAAATATGTTTTCCAAGAAGTCTGCACAACCTTGGACAGAGTTTTGAAACATTTTATGAATAAATGCATTCATAGATCTATGGACGGGTAAGTTTGCCTTTAGCTGATCCCTGCCCACGTGAAATTTCCTGCGGAAAGAAGAAATGGATGTGCAGACAGATTTATGACAGGCCTTTGTTTCTGCGCTTCTGGCTGTGATTGTTACAGTTGCAGGGCAGAGCGAGTTACTGGAGAACCTGACAGTCGGTGTACACCTCCAAGGAAAGCTGTCACACGCCAGACGTGCCCCCATCAAATCATCACGGGTCAGTCAGCAAACTCCTTCACTGGGGAAGCTTAAATAGCAGAGGACAGACTACAGAACATTGTGTACACACCTAAACATACGCAGCAAATATGCAATATATCTTCTGTTTGGTTATGAAAATTGAGTCCTGACCTTGAGTCACACATATGGAGGTATTACTCTTGCAGACATTAAAGCCTGTAGTAACCCAGCAGTAGTGCTCATACTTACCTTAGCATCCAGTTCAGAATATTAAGTGCCACACCTAAAGCACATCCTCTTTCTCTGAAGCTATGGAGGCCCGTGCATGTCAACGTGCCGAGAGAAGAAAGGAAATTGAAGAACTCAAGAGAAAGAAGGAAGAGGAAAAGCTGGTGAGAGATTCGGAGGCCATGTGCCAGATCACCAAGCGCCTCTGTAAAATAATAGAAAGTTGCAATTGTTCTAAAAACACACATTCAAATAAAAAGCCCACCTTTTCAGGCTGAGATGAAAGCTGCTGAGGAGCAGAGAAAGAAGGAAGAAGAGGAAGAGAAACGCAAAGCAGCAGAAAAGAAGAGGGAGGAAAAAAGGCTGGAAAAAGAGGTGAGATGTGTTTCAGACTTTATGGACAAAGATGTGACAACACAATAAGCAGTCTATTCCTGTGAATAATGATGGGTGAAGTGAGGGCTGCTCTTGTGATACGTTGCAGAATTTTAAAACATTGTCACCTCGTGTGTTTGTGCAGAGGGAAGAGGAAAAACAGAGGCAAGTGAGAAAGCAGCAGGAGTTGCTGAAACTGGCCCGTCAACACTATCACAGAACCTTGTTGCTACAGCGAGGCCTTGCGCCATGGCAACGCCTTATTCGGCTCAGGCAAGCCAACATGCAGGTAAATCACCTGTCAAGCTCATTAAAAACCTTATTTTAACAGAATATTGTGCACGTGGAGCTTTAGGTGTTTCATATCACCCGTTGAGAACAGAACTACTTTAAGGGAATCAGTTTAATGTCCAAGGGTAAATGTGATACAACAACCATATTCTGTGAATAATAAAAAAACAAAAGTGCCCAGTTGTGCTAGCTTGTCATTAAAAAAAGTATAATAATTCATTGTATATTTCATAAATAGCCTAAATTCACAAACTCAATAGCAAATGTTTTGTAGCACGTGGATCACAGGTGGGAAAAATGCTTTTCAATTTTCTCCCACTAAAAATGTATTTTTCTTTTGCTTTGAAGAAATGTACTAATTAATTTTAGCAGTACAAAGAGAACTGCCGTGCATCTTGACTACTGCACTGCAATCACCTTAACTAAAGGAAAAGAACAGAGCAGAGAAGACCAAACAGTAAAAACACTTTTTAAATCAATAACACTGGTAAAATTTTGTTTTGTTTGTTGTTTTTTTATTTCTTTCTTTATTATCCTTGTGGCTGGCATTATTATTATTTTTCATTCAATTCAATCTATTAGTCCTGCCTGCTTTTAGTCCTTTTAGACGTGCTGTTTAAAATGTATTTTATCATGAACTATCACAAATCACACATTGTGTATCTACAAGCAGGCATGTACTGCATTGATAACTGTGAGCCACGAGCAAAGTGTTTTATTTAAAATAGTCACTCGGCCGCAAAAATAAACACTCCAAGCCAAAGGCAAAGCATTAAAACACATGTATATACACCAGCCAACCACACACACAAACGTGGCCAAACAGAATGTGATAAAACTTTCTAGCTGCATTCCCTTGACAATATCATTATATCATAATGTCCATGTATTTGCTCAGCGTCACAAGTAATGCAGAAAACACTGTGCATTCATATCTCGCAGCAGGACATAAATTCTGTTTCTTAGATGTTGCACTCAAAGACGAGCGTTTACACAAGCCCATTGTTTTTATCTTGCACATATGATGGAGTTTGGATGCATTCATCAGCGTGAATCTATGCTTTGCTTTTCAATCCCTGCCAGCTGGCCGAGAGTCACCACAATCTCATCCTCCTGAGACGCTGCACACTAGGTTGGCAGCAATCAGCAAGACAGTCCGTGTGTGAGAAAAAAGCTTGTGCTGACCAACTGCACCAGCACTTTTTGCTTCGGAGGAGTTTAAGCTGCTGGAAAAGAGTGTGTATACACCTGCATACAAATATACACAAACACAATAACTCAGTCATCCGTGACTTAGGGCAATAATTTTTTCCTAATCTCCTCTTATAGCTGTTTTTTTATAATTAATTTTAAATTATTGTGTAAGCCTGTGCCATTCTCATCACCTAAAACTTACAGACAGTTCAAAGCATAGTAAATCTGTTGTATTTTACGTCAGGTCAATAATGAGATGGTTTTACTTTACCCCGCTCTAATTGAGTTTTGTTTGTTTTAGCTAAAAGACTGGCGAATGATTCAGGAGGAGCGGGCTGAGCGTTTCTATCGCTCTCGCACTCTGAGGAGGTTTCTGATGGCCCTACTCGACCATGTGACCGAGGAGAAACTGGTGGAGTGGGACCGCCTGGAGCTGGCTCAGGAGCACAATAAGAGGTCTGTTACCTGCTTGTAATATGGATGCCGCAGTGCGTTCTCTCATTTATACAGTACACACAAAAACAGAGAACCTATAAAGCCTTTTACGTATAAACAATATTTTTAATGTAGATCTTCTACCTTTAGTAACCACAAATAAGCTTGATTTGCTAGTAATACAGATTATCACAGAGGAGAGATGCAGGACCATTGTATGTGCATTAGATTAGATCTCCACCATAATCTTCACAGCTTTAGTGAAGTAAGTCATCGTGTATGTGGCAAATATTTTGTTGTATAATGATTAATTGAATCAGGTGTTATGATAAGGTAGATGCTTCAGCGCGGCTAAAGTACTTGGCGTGGCGAAATGGTTCATCGTAGCTTCCAGATAAGGGAAATACAATAGTTTGTGCAATAATTCCCCCCTGCCTACATCCTACTTGCTTACTCAACTACTAATACCTTTGGAACTACAATACATACAGTTCCATTGATATTGTAGCTCAGCTCAGTGAGGCTGTACATATTACATACAGCAGTGCATTTAGCTGCATGCTCATGTCAGCACTCTCGCAAACTCACAAGGATAATGCTAAAATGCTGATGTTCACCAGGTGCAATAAGGCAATGAGGGCAGTTAATCATTTTTACAACAGTTTTACCAACAACCAAACCGCTAATTAAGCTGCAGTTTTTTAAAAGTGCAACCTCCTGTCGGTCAGCACCCGCAGTACCAGCCACGAGGAATCGCTGAGCACGCAATACAAATCAAAATACATGAAAATGACTTCACAGCTTAGTTTACAGGTAAAAACCTGACGCCCCTCAGTAAAGTGAATAAGATTGGATATTAAACAAGCAGCTTGCCCTCAAGTGTTCGTACTACACAACGAATACATATTAAGCAGAAGAAGGACCACAGCCCCTGGGTGAATTCTCACTGGCTGCCCAGCTGCCATTTCACACGAGTCCCCTGCAACGTCATCTAAAAACTCATCAGATGCTGTCAACCCAGAGGTTCTTATAATTCAGTTTCTTATAGCTCACTCTCTCCGTTTCCATCTGTCTCCATCTGACTGAACATTAGACGGGTGCTGCAGCAATGTTTCCTGACCTGGAGGCAGTTTCCCTCTCTGCTGCGCAAAGAAAGAGAAAGGGAGGAGCGGCGAGAGAAGCTGGGACGGAAGGTGTCTGAGGTTCTGCCCGATTTCTGCTCAAATCCACTGTAAAATCCCATCGCTGTAGGACACAAGCTGCATAATTACACAGAAGAGACATAAACATCTAAACACTAGAAGAGGAATATGCAATAAGACAATGAATACATATACACATCTAAATAATATTCACTTACATACAAACACACAACTGGATAGAATCTGTTTTTACAATACAAATAAAGCTCAGAACCAATTTAAGCACTGCAAACCTAGTTTCTGTAGAAGACATTTATGTACGTAAATTTATTTGTTTTATCATTTTTAACAAATATTAGAGTACAAGTAACATACTACATTCATAACTGTTCAATCATTAATTATGTTTAATGCAAAGGCAGCTTTGGAACTTTAATCAGACCGATTATGTGATTATCGCCTATCTCTCATATATATATATCTATGACACATTATACTGCTACCTAAAATTCCCAACAGATGATGCAGTGGTGTCATCCTCATTATGATATTCAGGCCATGTTTTGGTATAATGCTGTTCAAATGTCCCTACAAGGATAAACAGATCACTCCTTCTTACATTTTTAATGCTTGCTGCCTCTCAGCAAGGCACTAGTATGTACAGGAGGCACAAGGACAATGTTCAAGTCAAAGGATGGTTTGGAGTGAGGAAGCAGGAGAATATAGAAAAGGTGATTGGATACAGCTGCACAGAGGAGAGGCCAGATGTCAATGGCATTTATAGTAATTAATCTTATTGGTTTTGTAGTTGTTGGTGCTATTGCTGTGATAAAATTAGGACAACTCAGGATGACCCTGTAGTAACAGCTCCTAAGTTTGCTGCCAACAGTAGGAAATCATGGAACAACCAGAAGAGCCACGCTGCCATCCAGTGGACATTTCAGCATAACATCCAGACTCTTACACCAGGTCTGTCACGGCAGGAGTGGGAAGGTTCACTTTGTCCCTCATGGTCAAGAAATCTGACCAGTTGCTATGGAAACCTCGAGAGTAGACGCCGGTGTCCACGACAAGGCCCCAGTAGGCACTGCGAGTGGTTTTGTCTTGCAAAGCAACGCGTGCCTCACGCTCCGTGATGTTGTAGCTGATGTTGATGACCTGCACTAGCAGCAGGTGGAGGAGCCCACCAGTCACGATGCTGCTGTACCATGCACAGGTGAAGCAAAGCGCAGTACTGGAACACAGACAAGGAGAGAAAACTAATTATAAATAATAAATCAGCATATAGACATGATGCAAGAGTAGTTACAGGGTTATTGCCTTTAACACCTTTATTATAACAACTAGTACATCAGCGTACATAGAACACTTACAACTAAGAAGTGTACAGATAAAGCCATTCACCCAAGTTGTCTGTTCAGTAGTTTGAGCTCTGAAGGCCTATTTTTAAGTCTGCAACACCTACACAAGAGCCAGACCAGATCATTTTAACTACTTAATTGCTGGGAACACCAACAGGGGCATTTCTCTTAAGAGCTCAACAGGATACACTTCAAGATGCTCTGTACCAGAAATCCTGTTTAGCCTTCATTTTGTGGCGAGTTCTTGGAAGAATGTCAAAATACCCGACAGTGTCTCAAATAAAGATTGTTTAAAGAAGGAAATGTACTTAATGGCTGATAAAAGTATTTAACATGAATTACTTTTTGTGAGTTTGCCTTTGCACGGTTAAGGAAATGTCCAAGTTTCTAAATTAAAATCATTTTCTAATGTTCTCTAGTCAGTAATTTCTTTAAGCAGGTAATGACAAGGCAATATGGATTTAAATATTTAAAGGAATAGTTTGACCTTCTAGGAAATGTCTTTATTTGCCAGAGGTTACATTAGAACTAGAAGGATTAATACCTCTGTACATATCTTCACTCTTCATGTCTGTTATTATCATCACTCAAAAACAAACAGCAGCTGGACTGAACTGGTGCAGGAGATCTAGCGAATTCTCGTTTCAAGACTTTTAAGACTAATGTATAAAAAAAAGAGGGACAATCCAGATTTATATGGTAACTCAAGGGTTTTCAGTACCTGTACTGGTTGTAGACCCCCGGGCAGTAGAGCAGGGCTGTGAGAAGGCACTGACTAGGACACACAGTCTGCAGCACCAGGATGATCCCGTACAGAGACGTCAAGAGGAAGAAGATGAGTGTGAGCAGGAAGCTGCGGTGATTGGCCTGTCCCACGCAGCTGTTTATCCTACCTTGGCAGAAATGGAGGAGACGCACAGACGCACAAGTACACACACAGGCAGACAAAACATTGTACTGAGACTCCAGGGTTACACTGAAACACACAGAAGTGTAGGAGTGGATGACAGCTGGGAAATGTTTGCCTAGAATTAAAATGGATGATGTTTAACTTAACATACATATATGATCAGTGACGGGTGTGAACATGACAAAAGCTAAGAAGAATAGACAGTCGTTTACTTAAGGGAACTGGTGTCAAATTAAAATGGATGTTTGCACATTTGACCTTCATTAGGTTTGTGTAGAAAAGACACTAATGATTAGACAGTGTCAGTGTTTAAGATGTGAGACAAAGGGAAAAACAGGGATGATGAGCTGAGTGAGAGGCACTTTAATGGAACCCACCAGACACAGTGGTGGTCGAGACGCAGCACACACACGCCACAGATCCGACAATGTCCGGCCCTTGGGGGCCGCACCACCTTGCACAGAGCACACCAGTTCCTTTGGTTGCTTTCCTTTACTTCCACTCCTGTCTGCTCCATCGACCCCACTCGGTTGGTTACTGTCCTGGTCACACCCTGCCTCCCTCCATTGAGAACGGGGTCTGTGTCTGGCAAAGGGCTGTAATAAGTCACCGTGCTGTGGATGGATTCTGGGCTTGGTCGTACGATGCCGGGTTCTCTCTTGGTGTGGACAAGAGCTACCAGGGTGAGAATGACCCCCACAGTTACCACTCCTAGCTGAACCAGGCTTACGTTCCCATGTGGAAACACTTCTGTGATGAACAAGTAGTACATGTACCCCAGAGAGAAGAGTGCAAGGCTGAGGAAGAAGAGTGTCTGTCCTTTCTTGTGGTGGGTGAAGTAGTAGTACCACAGTACCAGACCGGGCAGACCTAGGAGGACTACCATGCCAAGCAGGAAGTGGAGGGCGGCGAGGTGCAGCAGGACAGGAAGGAGAATAAGAGGAGGGATGACGGACAGGTCTACTTTTCGTGCTCCACCCCACAGCCATGGAACACGAATCCGGTCTGTGACAACTGCAGCCACCTGTGACAGGGATTCAGTTTTCTGGGGCTCCCTCTTCAGAAACCTGATGGAGTGAGATATGTTTTTAAGTTTCTTACAATAATGTAAAATTGTTACCATTTTTTTTTTTTACTTTATTTCTGGCAACAACTGCAGAAATAGGCAGACAGATTAACTGGTAGTAAAAATAATCATTAGTTGCAGCCATGGTTTCAAGAAAGGTTTAGTCACATAGCTTATGTCATTGTCGTTCACCTGTCACAGGCGTCATCCAGGTCCTCACAGTCGCAGCAGCAGGCTGCTACATGGCTTCGCTCCCCGTGTCTGTTCATATACTCACAGCAGCACAACACCTCCTCCTCCTCCTGTGCCTTCTTGACTCGCTCCTTCTTCATTTCAGCCTATCGCATGTTAATGAAGGTATGATCATTAGCTTTATTTTGATGTTAGTGTTTAATGAGACAAACGATAAAAACAAAAGAAGACATGACTTCAAACACGAAACAGAAAATACCCCTAAAAGCATTTTGCATTCAGCAGCTTGCCATCTATTTGCATGCCTTTTAGATGGTGGAGAGGTTCCAAACGGATTTGCATCACACAACACTGCAAAGCAGACCCTGCTTATTTGACTCTACCCAGTCCACCTCCAGCCCTCAAATCTGTCACACACCTGTCACGTTTTAATGATCCACAACAAGTGAGCGGCCCCAACACTGCAGCCTACCGAGCTTGCTTCTCTGGGACAAATACAGTTTTTTGAACTGAACTGAATTGTTTAGGCAGCACAGATGGATTTGGGCTGAGGTGGAACAGTGGCAGAATTTATTGTGATTGAATGTCTCCAGTAACAGTAAAGACTGTTAATGGCCCAGTGAGTCACTGAGTTGGATTAATAGTTCTACTAAGTTATTCACTGTGGTGCTCAGGAAATTAATACAATCTGCAGAGCATTTTAAACGCCGTATATATAACTTAATGTGTAGCTAGAGGCAGAATAGGTTCACCCTCTGTAAGGTGGAAATGAATGCTGTCCTATACTTTGTTTATCCCGTTAATCTGGGCGAGGGTCAAAGTTAACCCAGATTTCACAGAGCCTACTGTCTCGAGCGGTAACAAACACACAGTAGAAGTAAAACTACAGTCCAACATACCGGGACACGGAGCCGCTACATGCCGACTCTTTCCGCGAACTACACGGCTTCCTCCAACGGCTTCTGACGGAAGTCTGTCCCCCGGAAACGGCTGTCCTATTCGCTGTTTCCCGGAGCTACACACCGCTGCCGTGGAAGTCACCAGCACAGCACAGACTGAGACCATTTCGGGTTCATGTGTCCGGGAGTCTCCACGCTGAAGTTCGGGTTTGGTGTTAAACGGACAGAAAGAGACCAGAGACACGCAGGTAGATCCGCTGCCTCCAAACTAACCAACTGTTCCCCTCCTGACGTCACTGGAGGTGGACAGTCCCCGCCCACAACTCCTTCTCCTACAGTGTACACGGTGAAAGTAACGAAGTACGTGTACTTCAAGTACTGCATTATTAGATTTAGTTACTCTTATACAGATAATTCATAGTTAAGTAAGAAATTATTTATTTTTATTAGATTAACCATCTGGCAATATTCATTCATTAAATTAAACTCCACCAAGCATCAACGCTTTGGTTATTATATAATATCATGCTACATAATGAGTGTTGTCACCTTCCAATGCAGGACTTCCAGTAACAGTGCATTTCTATACTGTTGCATTGATACTTCACGTTTAGTAGTGATAGAAAAACAAGGTTGGGAAATAAAATATTTTTACATTAGAGGAATAAGGCCACGATGAAAATACTATTTTAAATTAATATTTAACATTTAATATTTTTAATCTCAAATACTAAACGTAGGTTTATAGCCACAATGCTTAAGTTCACAATTATTTTCTCCCTTAAAAAGATTTAGTTTCCTATAATGTAGTACCTGTACTACACTAACCAAGACAGTTAATGAAAAAATAAATAAATAACACACAGCAGCCTCACACATATACAGGCCGTCAAGCCACCTTACATTTTACCAAGACAAGAAGAGCATTAGACAAGAAACTGTTTATTAACACAAGGCATGAGTACTAAAGATCGATAAGTGAAAGAGATCTGGGTTGTAGAAGTTGTTTTGTATGTAAGTGAGGATATTACAGAAAGTGTGCCGTTTGTCCATCCAAGAATTGCAGCATCACAACGTAAACATTAAACAAGAATTAAGTGAATTTAACATGTCACCAACAATTCATTAAGAAAAAAAAATAGATATAAGGTCATTAGTGTGTTCTGTGTAGTGTTGACCGGGTGCACAGTACTAAGATTAAGACAGTCCCACTGGGCCTACAGCTTTAGTGAAATAACATTTAACATTAGATTAATTAAACACAGAATCATCAGGCACAGAATTAGAGGAGGAATAAAGTACATAAAACTATACATGTGTTATAAATAGATGTTTACAGTACCTAAGATTAAAGCGGGCATGGCACCATTGTATAAAATTAAACCTCACAGCATTTCTTTTGATTAGAGCACAGCAGAGATAGAAGCTAAAGACTTAAAGGTCTATCAAATATGGGGTTTGAGAAAACATCCTTAGACACGCCATCTGTAAATAATACATTATCAAAAAAGTCCCAGTTAATTTTAAATTTCCAATTTAATGTACATTTCAAGTTGTAGCCAGTTATATATAGCCAGAGAAAGAGAGATAATTTATGCTGATTACAAAAGATTAAACTTTGATTTTATGATTTTTATTGAAACAAAAACATCTAAAACACAGACTTATTCACAAGTCATCTGTGTAAAATTAAATATGTGCAAACATGTGAATGGATAAAATCGTTTTAAATAATAATGAATCTTTCGATGGATAAAACAAAAGTATTTACAATAGTTCATTGGATGTGGCAGCTAATGCCACTATTTAATAAGAGAGTGAAACAAGAAACCACTGATGGGAGCCGACGGCACAATCCTCCAGAAATCTGAACCCAGTGCCCCAGTGTGTGCTTGACTGATTAAACTTTGTCCTCCCTGCAGTTTTAAAAACATCCTGGCACCTGATGCCCTACTAGAGGGCTGTTGGGACGTGTAGCCCCTGGCAACACATGTCAGGGATCTGGGGATATTTGCATGGAAACATCACTGGATACCAGAGATTTCCTCACAGGGAATTCAGCGTTGCAGCCCTTACTTTTATTTACAGGTTCATCGACAGGCGTTGAGCATCACTGTGGTGCTGCCGTTTGATTGGCCATAGCAAAGTTCTGCTGCAGAACCACCAGAGAGCTGCGGAGCTGTGAGGGAAAGAAGATGATGTGACAACACCTGCTTTACTTTTCAAATGTTATGAGACAGAAATTTATAAAATGAGCTCCTGTAGGGCTGTAAAACTGAAAAAAGCTCCAATATCTTCTTTCTCTGAAGGACGATCAATAGTTTATGTACTCTTCAAATTGATTACTTACAATACAGTTTCAAATACACAAAACACAGGTATAGTCAGCCTTTTTCTTAATTGCAGACATGTATTTGCAGAGATCCCAATCATAAAAGCATTTCGTGACACAGATTTTTATAATGAAGGTAACAGATATAAACCCCCCCCCCCCAGGTACCAACATACTCAAACACAACAAGGGATACAATCTCCACAATAACATTTTAATGATGTTAACTGACCTACCTGTTCTAAAAGGCTGATTGAGTCCTGCAATACAGTTTTAAGTAGGTACATCTCTTCTCTCGTCCTGAATCCAGGTTGTGGTCTGGGACCATATTCATGGACTAAGCTGTAAAACAGCATATGAAAGGGAAATGATTCCTAAGTGCACATAATACTAGACGTTTAGTTTTTCTACATACAACACAAAGAAGCAAAGTGACAAAAAATGTAAGCAGTCATTTACATAACTACATTTACTGCGGCTGACGGTTTTAACACTGAGTCATCAGAATAAGAGCACTTATAGAGTATGTGGGCTGCTAAATCGCCCAGACAATAAAGGTGGAGGAAGAATAACCCTTTCCCTTCTCCGCCCACACCAAGACTTCTGCTTTCTGAGTGACCGTGGCAAATACTGACACAGTTAGCATCTATGAGTTTCAAGATATGCATGTTGCAAAAGAACCAAACGTTTTCTGACCTGGCCTCACTCCTCTCCCTCAGTCGATGCTTTGTGCTGAGGTACATGCGGTGGGCCACGTCCTCCATGGCCCACAATTTGAAAAACAAACCCAGATTCAGCACTGTGAGAATCAGCAAACTGTAAAATACACAAAGTTTTAAAATGACCACAGATTAGCGTTGAGCAGTACTGAAAGCACCAAACGTTACCACGCAACATTGTTACGACTTCAACGTAAAATCTGTTGCACTGCAGACAATGCATTTTGTGAAGGCCCGTTGCATCTATTATTTACAGACCACACAGGTGTGTTAACTTACATTACACTCATCCCAGCTACTATGGTAGTGGTGTTCCATCTGTACGAGCCCTTCATCTCCATGGGGCCTGAAATACAGAATATATGATTATTCAGTTTGCAAACAGTCTGCATGAGAAAGTTTTTGTTGGTTTGACACATTTCTGAATAGAAAGTATTTCCAACTAGTACATTCTGCCCTGTACATGCTGTCCTTTTCTGGGTGTGCTAGAGACCGTAACAGGATAAGATGGTGACATACAGTTCCCTTTATCAGTGACAAAGTATCTGGTGTTTAGCAGTTGAGGCTGTCATCTGACATGCAACTCGGAAACCTTCCCAGGCTTTGTGATGCTTTAAGCATGTTTTGCTCAGCAGAGCAGAGCAACTAAATACTTGATATAGTTTGCAGTGTTTAAATAGGTTCCTGGCAGAATAATTGGTCATTTAACACAGTTTATATACCTAAAAAACACTTCAATCTGTCCATCACACATCAGATAGGATCCAGGTATTAATTAGTTTAGTGTAAATACGGCAAATAAGAAAAGTGGAAAAAAAAGACCTAACCTGGCTCCACCCTAAAGTAAATAAATCCACCCAACAGCACCTCACTAATTAGCACGTTATGCATCAGCTGGTGTTATGTAGAGCGATCACTGAAGACGTCATGTACCCATGTTGCCGTCTCTGTCCTGTTCAGGATCTTGCCCATACTGCTTGTTGGGCTTCATGTGCTCCGGCAGAGTCCGGCTGTAAGTCCGTCTCCTTCTACGAAGCACGCCCATCTTCCCAATATCGCCGCCTCCTTGATTCATCTCCGCTTCCTCCTCCAGCAGTTCTGCTTCTGCACAGGGTCCCAGGAGAGGACACAACACAAGCGAGGATGAATCAGACAGAGTAAAATAGCAGAGAAGAGCAATGTCAGTGCAAAGCAGACAATCCTGTCCGTTCCAGTCCCTCCTTTTAAATGTAGCTGTGATACTATTCACTTCAGCAGAGTGTGATGAAGGAAACACGTCGCATCCAAACAGAGATAAAGTAAACCACAGGCTAAAGACAGAAACAGGAAACTGCTCTGCAATGAGAGACATGCCACTCACCCAGCTCTCTGAAATAATCTTCTATGCCACTCCAGGAGTTTTTGGTGATAAAGGACTTGACCAAGCCCCACGGCTGCTTCTTGTACTTCACATCCGTGTAAACCCTGAAAGAACATCAGACACTTTAAATTAACCCCCCACAGAAAATAGGAAAAAGACAGCAGATGATAACATACCTTAGTCGGCACTTCCGCTTCGAGTTCCTTATGATGTAGTATCGGTTTTGTGTGTAGAAGTAATCGTGATAGGGGACGTCGTGGGTGTACACCTCTGAATCCACAAGGTAATACTGACCATCTCTGGATTCTTTGTACAGGGTCTGACAGAGAAAAGAAGGACAAATAAGCAGCACGCAGTCACACAAACATCTTTATTCCTTCGTACAGGCACGCACCTGGTTCTCCGTAGCTGTGGAGAATTTGCCAATCAGTGGGTTGCTGATCGTTATTGTGTAGTTCAGACTCCGTTTCATGTTTCCCGATGCGTCTTTCTGCCATGAGGTGAAGCTGGAGTCTGACAGCACAACAGGTTTCGTTAGCGGAGAGATGGTGATTAAATTAGCTTTAAGAACTGCAGGAAGCCACTGGTCTTACTGGTCATTTTCCTGACGTTCATAAACCTGCGCGTGAAGCTGGAGTCGGTGAAGAGCAACTCAAACATCTTATTAGCACTGATGTGGAAAACCCTGTTTAAGTACAGGCGACCCTGCACCTGGGACAAACCCACTCGCTCTTCCACTGACGAAGCCAAAAGAGCGGAGAAAAAGAAATTATTAAAGCACGGAAGCATAAAGTATGTAAGCTCCAACTTCCTCCAGCAGCTATGTGGCATCCTCTCACCTTCCCCCAGACTCTCTGAACCACTCTGCTCAGACACACCATTCTCATTGGCATTGAGGTCGAGGGAAAGCAGAGAACGCTTGGAAGCCCGCTCGTGCGTGAGACGGTCCATTCGAGGAATAGGATTGCGCACCAGGGAAGGGGTGGTGCGAGGGTCATCCTGCGAGAGCGGGAAAAGAGAAATCTTTTGTTTTTAGCTGTAAAATGTCCAACGTGCACAACAATTTCAAAATGTCAACGTCAGTACCGTGTTTGCAGAGGTCTGGGAGACGAGAGAAGAGGGCTGGTCATCCCCCTGGGGCGTGGAGGTCTCTAAGGGACCATGCTCCACCACAGCAGGGCGAAACGAAGGGGTCCGCTCCACCTTCCCCGAGCCATCGTCACCACCAGGCCTCGCCATCAGGCTGCGGACAAACAATTGTGTGTCTATATTTCTATTCATTGTAATTGTGTGTTTGTTGGAAGGCAGGAGTGAGTCGCCCACCTGGTCTGCATGTTTGATTCTGCTGATAACTGTAAGCTCTCCATCTCGTCATGGCTCAGGCCCAGGTCTTGCCCATAATGCTGTTTAAGCATTTGCCACAGCTCCACGCTGGTCAGAGGCTGAAAGGACAGATCGCAGGGACATGAAAAGGAGCCTGTAGCTCTGGCTTCTTGCCTGATAAGAACACTGCTTTGGCAGATACAGACACCATACGGTGAACACAACTTGGCTGCAGATAAACGTAACCACGCACTATTATTTAGAGTCTTCACTCGTCACCTAACAACCTGCAAACTTTATTGTCTCTGAACTGCCTGAAAACCGATCTCACATTATCAGTTAACCCTTCGCGTGCAAGAGAAGAGCAGCCTTATAAATAAAGAAATATCAAATAAAGTCAGTCATACGTTCAAATTAAGATATCCGAGCAAACAATACCTTAAATCTCAAATCTATCAGAACAGTCCCTGTTAAGTTCAAACAGCTATAAAAACAAGTCATTAAATAGTCACTGGACGGAAAACAGAAACTTCCGCCATATGGAACCGCTCACAGTGTCGCAATCAGTCCAACACTGAGCAAAAAAGCTAAGACAGGCTGTACTTACTTGTCCGTGGACATGTCCCTGCAGCTGAGCTTTAACTGGCTGCCAGTGACTGATCTCTAACCTGGACGCACCGCGCACTCACGATCAGGAAGTCCTGCCGTCGAGCGGTCTCTGGGGCGTAATGACGCACCGCCCCGATTTACTCACAGATACAATGTCAATAAAAACTCCTTCTACCTATTCATAGTGTGGTTCGCCCACAGTCAGGCACCAGAGAGCTGGTGCTATTTTCCTCTGATGTGGCTCCGTCACAAGCGATCGAGTCTACCATGCAAATCTGCCGGCGTGGCCACACCTGGAGAGGTCAATGAACTTTCGACGCTGATGTTTTTTCATGCAGGTGTTGCAGAGCCCAGCAAATATACATCCCCGTGGGTAGCACTGCCATATGTGCCTGTCTACAACAGTAGGCGGTACAGACACCATACAAATCACACTATAGCTGTAGTAAAAAAAAAAAACATATCTAACATTTTTATAGAGCATGCATAATAATCTTCTACATTTATTTTGTATTAACTGAGCAGGTGTTTTGCAACTAAGATTTTTCATATGCAAAGTAATTACAGCTGTCAAATAAATGTAATGTATTACATTTTTCTCCAGATTAAGTTGCTTTTGTTCATCTTATTATCAATTTACTTTTTTACTATAGTAGTAAATAGGTTAATTCATTGAAAGTCCTGAAATGTACGGCTAAGCTTTTTCCTCACACAGTATGTGGATAGGGTCCATATGTCCATATAGTGTGTTTGGACAGTCCGTATGAGTCTCTTGGACCTATAAGCAAACTCTGCTGGTGTGTCCAGATCTTTACCCCTAGCAGAGATAACCTCTAATTGATTAGATAAGTGCTGCACGACAGGGTCAAGTCACCGTCCTGCTGGAATTTAGTCACAGCTGTCATTCAGTATTCAACCACAGAAAAAAAAAGAAGAAGATTAACCTGCAGGAGCAATAGTACCTCCTGCATGTAGTATTTTAAGTGAAGAGAGTGTGAGGGATCAGGTGAGTGTAGTAGGGCCTTACTTTGTCTGTTAGTGCCGATTGCCACATGTTGAAAACAGCCTGATAACTTTTCTCTCTTGCAGAGAAGGAAGTGAAGAAGAACTGCACATCAAGACATAACAGAGAAATGTAATAAATAATACGCTTATCAAATATGAAGTGAACTTTGATTGACTTCTCATGACAGAGTTCCAGGGTGTGGTGGACAGCTTTAGTAGTTGTGTTGATGTTAGTCTTTCTGGTTATAGTTCTTTCTATCCATTTGAACAGATAGCTGCTGTTACATGCCAAATTAATTTCCCTTTCTCTGGGATTAAAAAAAGTTTTTTTTAAATCTTGAATCAAATAACATACTGCACCTTCTCTGTGTTAGTGCAGATCTGGATGGCATTGGGAATCAGTCGAGCCGTCTTCTCTCTTGTCACACCAACAATGTCTTTAAGCGTCAGTGAAATCTGTGGATAAACGGAAAGGATGACGAGGTCATCTTACTTCATTTCCCTTCTTCCCCTTTTTGCACACTCGTATTGTGTATTGCACAAATCCCTCTTTGCACTGCACAGTCCTTCTTCACCATCTCATTACCTTTGTTCCTCGAAACACATTGCTGTAGAAACGGAGGCAGTTCTCTGAGAGGTAGAGGCGCCCCTGGAGGAGGATGTCCCGCTGGAGTGCACACGGATAGTCTGAGGAAAAATCATGTATATAATCCAGCTAATATTGGCCCATCATCAAACAAATGAGTGTGCTTAAGCTGTATTTAAGATAAGTACCATTACTATTTGTATCTGTTATCTGCATAAACCCATAGGAGTAACTGGGACTTTTGCATTTAAAGAAAAGCTACTCATTATACTGTATATACAGGAAATACCTCCATACACTATTGCAATGCACATCACTTACGACTCACCCACTATAAGCCTCTCAGACTCCAGACGTTCCTTGAACAACTTCTTAAACTCGTCAAACCTCTGTTTGTAGCTCGTAACAGGGGTTTGCGGTGCAGCGAGACACTGTGCCTGAGGATCAGAACTCTGATAGAGCAGAGATGAACATTACTTACACAGAGACTTTAATGCTGTTTTTATAGAAGCCCGCCATGTTACTTGAACAAAAAGAAAGAAAATCTGTGTACTAGTTTAATTAAGGTTAAACAAATTGAACAGTGGAACAAGAAGTATCTCCAATGAGTTTCAGAAATAACTAGATAGCCTGTGAAAATTGGGTCGGAATGAAACACAATAACAATAATAATAATAATAATAATAATAATAAAGAGAATAAAGAGTGGAACTCTTTACACTTGAGAGAGCATTATTAGCCACGTGGGCTTTGCCTCAGGGAGGCCACAGCAATCCCAGTGATGAAACATGGTGTAATAAAGTACTTCAAGTGAGTCTAACACACTTATTACGTTGTCTAGCAATATACAAAACATATGCATGTTTTTGTCTTGA
>JAUMTR010000012.1:16811797-16844371 GCA_032270685.1 Microctenopoma stevenorrisi
CTGGTGTCTTCTTCTTGTAAGTCGCTTTGGATAAAAGCGTCTGCCAAGCAAAGTAAAGTAAAGTAAAGTAAAGTAATAAAGCGCGCAGTCAAAGGTTTTGCATTTTATAGCAAGTTTGAGTTTATAATAATAATAATAATAATAATAATATAAAGGCAAGATGCTCAAGCAAGAATACCTTTATACTAATTGTGACAGTGCAGTGTTTTACCTCTTCATCAGAGCTCCACCTGACATCCACCTGGGACGTAGTTTCATCTGTAACGTCATCGCTGGCCACTCCCGACCTGTTGGATCCTTGGTCCATCTGCTCTGTTGCACTGCTCAGATTGAAATATGACATCAAGGGGGGTCGCAAAGAAAAAACTACAAAGGTACGACAATGACCTGTGGGCCTTTGGAGACCGAGAACGTAAAGAGCACGTTTTGAAAGAAAAATCTCATCAGACACAGAACTCCAGCAGCAGCACATGGGAAGTCCCTACCACCGCATCAGAACTGGTTTGACTGGGACGGCTCCACTGAGGACATGTTGTCATGCCACTGAATGTAATTTTATTTGGTCTACATCGTTACAAAGGACGCATTTGCGTTGCACAATCAAAAGTTTGACAAATGTTTCACGTTAAGAACTTTGCGTCACCCGCACACGTTGCTCTCATTTATGTGTTCAGATTTTGTTGGCTGATATGAACTATCAGTCATCAAGGATGTTAGGTTTTATCAAACAACACCAAGACGATAAAGAGTTGTAATCAGATATACAGCGAAGCCGTCAGTCATGTGCTTAGACCGTTTTGCGCATAGGTGCGCTTCTCCTCTCTCCACGCGCTGCTTGTCTGCGACGCAGTTGTCGTTTTCAGTCACTTACCTGACACGTAGTGGACCCAGGATTTCTGTTGTCTCTGTGCGCCCGAGGTAGACAAGAAATTCAAGAAAACGCCTGTTTGCCTGGTGTAACACCAGAGTCAGCTCCGAAACTGCGCTAATGAAGTGTGCGCTTCCTCCGCCTCCTCACAGGTGCATCTCATTCAACCGGGGAAACAAACTTAAGGGAGTTGTCGCCTTATTGGTGACGCTCTTTTGTCTTCATGTATAGTTAAGTGCTCCAAAGTGACCTCTCCTTTACTCACGAGTCCTTTTCTTTTTATAGCCATGAACGTCTGGTTACAATTAATCAGCAGAGCAGGAGACTGCAGCGTCGTGTTTTACCACGAATCCAATCAGTTTTAGTAACAACTAGAAAAGTTATATTCCAGTCTTTGACCTAATCAAGTAAAACACTGATCCAAGCTCTGGCCCTTTAAAACCGGTTTCTTTTTCTAAGCACACCTGAAGAGCAGGGTGGTAGGAGACGGTGGAGAATGAGGACTATGCGGAGAGACCAGTTGGACAGCATCTTCAGAAACTGTGGAGTCAGACAACCAAGTCCCATAACTTTTTTTTTTTCCAACGATTTTATTCTTAGGGCAAAACATGACTAAAGTATTGGACAGCAGAGCGTTTACTCTTACACATTCACACAGCAAAGTACACAACACTGCACAGCGTGAAACAACCATAAAAACAAAAGAGAGAACAAAGCCTTTGCGTCATTGTGCTGGCAATAAATAGACTGACCTTATTAAATTTATATTCAATACTCTTCTGTACAGATGGTCTATGAATTACAATACATCAACCGAACGATCGTCAGGTAAAGCAACCGGGCTACACACAGAAACTGAAAAGGAACGGGGTGAAGAGATCTGCCTTTCGCACACACGCGCGCACGCTTCCAACGACCATGCAGAGGAATCAGAGTCAGCCTATATGAGGCAACAAATACTAATGAATACAGTACATCTTTCTCTTTTCCCTCCACATGAAATTGTGTAAACACGTCACCCACAAAGAAGCAGAGGGGAACACACAGGTTTGGGGAATATGACGAGATGGAATGTGATTCTGCATTAAGACGCGGGAGCCTATTCCTCCAACGTACGGAAGCCATTCTGCATGTCCTCCAACAGCTGAGCGTACTCGGCCTTGATCTTAGCCTCGCCGTCCTTCACCGGGTCCTGTAGAGATAAAAAAAAATTACACTTTTACAAGGTGAACGCAAAAAAAGGGGGCCTCAGGAAAAAGAGAGCAAGTACATTCTCACTGTCCTCTACGATAACAGGTCTTCAGGTTGTGAGGGAGTTTCAAATGCACGTGACATACAGAAAGACTCAAATTCTCATAACTGATCATTTGACTTTCATTTTTAAAGCTCATGCTGATCAAGCATTGTGCTTCATCCTTTGTAGCATGTGACATGAGTCACCCAGGCCGACGCTGTTTGCGCTTAATGTTGTAACAATGTGAAGCGTCATGGAGCAGGTCTCTCTTAAACAACAGATTCGACCTTGGTTAAGTGAAAGCAAAAAAAATATAACGTTTTGTACTCCGTAAATCATGTTTTAAAACGTATCAAGCTGAGAACCTCAGAACTGACACGTAAACACACCTTGAATTTCATGGAGCTGATCCTGTAGAGGATTTCTCCCATGTGCTCCCTGATCATGGCCCAGGTGATCTTGTTGTCGCTCTGAGCTGTGGTCTCGACTGCGTGCCTCGCCATGTCGTAGAAAGAAATCATGTTGGAGAGAACGCCCACCGTCTTATAGAAGGGACAGAACCTGAGCAGAGATCAATAAAAACATTTCAGATGCACAGTGGAGTTGAACTTTGGTGCAAATGAGTTGTTCGGTAATATGTTACCTGTCATAGGGAGTGTAACCGTTCTGCTGCAGGAAGTCATCTTTGATCAGTTTAGCTACTTCCAGGGTGATTTTATCCGTCTCTGCCAGTGATGCCTGTTAGGGCGATAATCAAGTCAAGATGTTTAGGTAAATATATTATATATAACGTATCCAAAGACGTCTTTCAACAAATAGAAACATATGAGACACTTGATGACATCTTGTAACTTAGAACCCTCCCATGTGAGATTCTAATGGGAATCTGTGTTCACGCTGCTCAATTACCTTTCCGACAAGCTGCACGATCTCAGCCAGGTCCTCCTCCTCCTGCAGGATCTCTTTAGCCTTGGTACGCAGGGGCACAAATTCAGGGAAGTGCTTGTCATAATATTCATCTAGAGCACGAGTGTATTTGCTGTAGCTGATCAGCCAGTTCACAGAAGGGAAGTGCTTCCTCTGAGCCAACTTCTTATCCAGACCCCAGAACACCTGGAGGAGAAAAGAATGAGCACAAAATAAATACAAAGCTAATCTTTGTTATATAGGTGACAGTGGGCTTAGGGTTTGACAGTGTACCTGCACAATACCAAGCGTGGCCGAAGTAACGGGATCAGAGAAATCACCACCAGGAGGCGACACACTGAGAAAACAACACAATTTAATTAAAATGGGAAGTGGTACAAGAGGTACAAACAAAACGGAGGGAGAGTAACGTCTCCCTCTAGTGACGTAAAACAGTACTCACGCTCCTACAATGCTGACGCTGCCCTCCCTCTCAGGGTTGCCCAGACACTTCACCCGGCCAGCGCGCTCATAGAAGGAGGCGAGACGGGCACCCAGGTAGGCAGGATAACCACTGTCTGTGGGTAGATAAGGGAAAACACCATTGTTATACCACAGTTTACAGCCCTGCTCTTTCCTAGTGGGTTACACAGAGATAAAACAACAGAACATAGCACCAACTCTGAAGCCTAGTGGTGCAGTCACCACTGTCTGAATTTAAAATAATGAGATAATAATTAGTTCACTGCAGTACATTTAAAACAAGATGTCAAAGATGTCACCATCCAAGAAGACAGAAAATCTTCACAGCCTTAAAGCTAGAATACTTTCATTTTTAGAATTAGAAAAGAAAACAACCTACACAACTACTATTGTCTGTGAGATTGTTTAAAATCATCTGTACTCCAGGTGGAGAAATGAGAGTTCGGGGTTTTTTTTTCTGTTACTATTGTGAAATTCACAAATGAACAAGAACTTCCTTTTATAAAAAAAGAGAAACTTATCACAAAAAGAAAAAAACAAAAGACATGATTTGTATAAAATGAGCTTCTAGAAACTTACCAGCAGGCATTTCAGCCAGACGGCCAGAAATTTCCCTGAGAGCCTCGGCCCAACGGGAGGTGGAGTCAGCCATCATGCTCACATTGTAGCCCATATCTCTAAAATACTCAGACAGCGTGATTCCTGCCAAAACAAACTCCGTCAGTACGAACTACACTTCACTCACTAGAAGAAACTGAATGAATCATCCATTAAGTAAAACAGCGACCTGTATAGATGGAGGCTTCTCGGGCAGCTACAGGCATGTTGGAGGTGTTGGCAACCAGTGCTGTTCTCTTCATGATGCTTTCTATCTTCCCATCTACCTCCATGGTCAGCTGTTGGTCAAACCACACTGGCCCTCAGCCTGAAGGCATTTTAAATCACCAATTATCCCAGCCTTATCAATACCCACCTCAGGGAAGTCTCGCAGTACTTCTGACATCTCGTTACCACGCTCCCCACATCCTACATAGATGATGACGTCGCTGTTGGAGTACTTGGACAGCGACTGGGAGATGACAGTCTTACCACAGCCAAAGGCTCCAGGGATGGCTGTGGTTCCTCCCTGCACACATCTTTACAAAAGGGTGTAGGGGAGGGGGTCACAAAACCTTCAGAAGATAAATAAATAAACAAAAAAAAGATGCGTGACTCACGGGAAAAGGGCGTCCAGCACTCTCTGTCCAGTCAGCAGCGGATGGTTGGCAGGCAGCTTCTCTGTGACGGGCCGCACCTGTCTGACAGGCCACACCTGCACCATGGTGAATTTCTCCTTCACCCCCTCGAACTCCAGCTCCATAACCACGTCCTGACACACACACACACACACACACACACACACATCAACACAACCCAACAACCACTTTTTAAGTTCAACTGCATCTAAAGGTCTGACAGACTCACGGTGACGTCGTAGTTTCCAGGAGGAGCAACGTAGGTCACGGTGCCCCGGTTTCTGGGAGGCAGCATGATCTTGTGCCTGATGAGGGAATTCTCAACCACCATACCGTAGATGTCTCCTCCTGTGATGTGACTGCCAACCTAACAGAGAAAACAGAAGAGTTAGATGGTAAATTAGACTGACAGAAGATCTGAACATATGGTACCGACGACTGCACAGACTCATACCCGCAGGCTCTTGACGGGGGAAAACTCCCACTTGAGGTCTCGGTTGAGAGCTCCAATGTTTACACCTCTGGGAATGTAGATACTTTTCGTCAGGTCATTGATGTCTTTAAGTGGTCGCTGGATGCCGTCAAAGATGGACCCCATGATTCCTGGACCCAACTCCACAGAGAGAGGTTTCCCCGTCCGCAGCACGGGATCGCCGACGCACACACCGGCTGTGTTCCAGCTCAGAAAAAGCCAACAGAGTTTGGACAGGAGACTAGGACTATATCCAACAATGTGCGACAGCTATAAAACGTAGAGGAGCAACGGTGGCAAAATAGCAAATACATTTACTTACTTATTTAATGACTCTATACTTAGCGTATACTGTACATGAAAATTCCTGTTTGATTCTTCTTTGTTCTTCGGCTTCACTGCGTATTGAAGATCATTATTTTGAGCTTTTTCGTGATCTTGTTTTTTATTTTGTTTGTCTGCACCTGCGCGTGTTCTTGGTGTGGTAAGAAAAAATGTGTCTTTGTTATATACGTGTGTATCTTACACATTTTGATAGAATGTACCTCAGAGTGACTCCGGACACAGGTGGCAGGTTAACTAGTGGGCAGCACCGTGGGGCATATGACTAAAATTCAACATAACCAATGAACAAGGTGTAGCAGAAAAAGGATACATGTCTCCTCATAGACCTGGATTGTGGCCATGTCTCCTTCCAGTCTAATAATCTCTCCCACTAGTTCACTGTGGCCGACACGGACAAGCTCATACATAGCTGCTCCAGCCATGGCTGTAGCCGTCACCACTAGAAGCATGGGTAAACAATCAGGAATCCATGGTGAAAATGACAAAATATTTTCTCCTTAACAGTTCTCACAAGCGTTTAGTTTCTGACCATCGGGGCCTAACGTGCTGTGTATTTTATAACAATGTGGTGTTATAAGTAATAAGTGGGCAAAGAGTTTCACAGTGTTGACCAACCTGGTCCAGAGACTCCATGGACGTATCCAAACTGGCTCTCTCGCTCTTCATCCCTGATCTTAGGCAGCTTGGACATGTCCATCTTCGCTGGTTTATTAGACTAACTGTTAGGAGAGGAGGAGAATAAGTTGAGCGATAATAAGCAACAAAGTACTGTTTATATATTCTAAATATTTTATGTAAAGACACCATGATGTCACTGAGGGATCAACCATGAAGAGGCATGATTCTAACTGCTTTTGTTCTTACCAAGCAGTGGTAAGAGCCACCCCAGGTCTCACTGGGCAAATCTACTTTATTATAATTTCCAGCATCCCAAAATAACAACACATTTTTATTTTGGGTGTTTTTTTATCAAGCAGGAAAAATACAATTTGAATAAAAATAGTTTAAAAATAAAGAAATTCACCAATGAACAAAAACTATTTTTGCTTAGCAGCACTCTGGTCCCCTATCTTGGCACCTACTCCTGTAACCAAGGAAACCACCAGGAAGATCCAGCTACATCACTGCTCCATGTATCTCAATATTTCCGGGCCTGATCTAGACCACTCTCCTCCCCAGCTACACGCACACCTCTTGAGTTCAGTACTACAGTCAGTCAGCATGACTTTGTGTCTCTCATTAGAGGGAATCCCACACAGCAGCATTTCTTCTTTCACATGCTCCATTTTCAAATGTATCCGTCATCTGTGATATTTATGGATTCAGTATTTTCCAGGTTTGTGTTCTCCTGCCATATTTAATCACGTGTGCCTCGTAACATATCACCCATCTCAGCAGTCAGTCGTGACATAAACCCATCCCCACACAGAGCTGACTGCAGATGCTCACACTGAAGATAGGGGTTATTTGCAACTGTAGCCTGTACTGTACATCATACACAGTAGATCATGTCCACAAGCACATATTATTGAATTTCTGCATTTCTCCGTTCTCTATCTAACAATCACATCGCACACACTACATCTTTGCCCTTTTCTTGTCCTTCCCACCGATGCACAGATCTTCCTGTTTACGCCGGGTTGCTTAGCCCATCTGTGCAAGAATAAGGCAGCTCCACCAACAGGTCAATGCAGGAATGGCAAGAATATTTAAGCTTCACTCTGCTGGACTGCTGCTTTTTCAAACACTAAAAACATACAAAATTACCATACTTCAAATAGGTGTGTATGTTTACCCTAAAGGTGAACTAGATGCACCTTGAACATTCACGAGTATGACTAAAACACTTCAGTGAACGTGACTCTTGCCTTTTTTTTACTGCCTATAAAGTCAACAGTTGCAGTTAGATATATGCACTCAAAATATAATGTGTATTGTTCTAATGATGCATTTATTTAAGACAGACTACCTCTTAAATGCTAATTTTACAAACTAGAATTACATATAAACCTTAAAATGGTTACAAAAGTAACACACCATTTGTTCTTCACTTCCAGATTTATGAGTTATCATCAGACATGACATCTGATCATATGATGCTGGCACATGACTGAGTGGTCTGACTATATGAGGCTCTTTGAGGAAGTGGAAAACTAGCATGGTGCAAAACTGGAAAGTACAAATTATAGTTGGAGAGACTGGAGAGAGCACCTATTTACACAGAAAATGGTCAAAAGGCTCACTACCTGATCATACTTTTAATGATTACTATTGATCTTAGATATCATGTTGGCTAATGTGTAATGAATAGTTAGGAAAGGGTAGAATGATTCTCTATTGTGTCCAAATTCAAAGGGGGAATAACGAAACCCGTCTGTCTCAATATTTGAGCAGAATCTTAAAGGTTTAAAATAATGACTAAAAGAGTTACTGAATGGACATGTAGCTGCATAGTGTCTGTGCAGAGGTAGGCTCAGAAATGTTGCACGTAAGTGACATGACAAAGCAAATCACCACGACACTGAGACGTTAATTACAAACCTATTTCACTGCTAGCTAAATGTTATGGTTTTTAAAGCACACGGCGGTGCCACTGGGAGCGATTTCATGCCAGAAGAATGACCAGGTAGCCTTCATATGCTCACCAGCACGGCTCTGAACCTTGGCTTTGATACTGATCCCAGTGCAGTATTTTCTAACAGCTTTCCTGGAAACTGCTTTTCTGTCGCAGAAAGGCGAGCATGAAATCCGGCCAATTAATCCTACACAAACCTGTCTGTGACATCCACGACGTCCTACTTTGTAAAACAGCAAATACCACGTTAGCTAGCCATGTAGGTTGTTCAGTATTAAAAACGATAGCAAGACTGGTCTCTCGGCCTGGCTGGAAAACGCTCGCTCTGCCGTTTTGGCGCAATGGAAAAGCTAAATAAAACCAGTATCATCACACAACAAAGATACAATCAATTCATAATATCGAAGTTACGCACCACTTGTAACACAAACGACAATATTTACCGTCTGGTGCTTTGCTGTCTTGCCTCGAGAGAGAGAAACGGTGGCTGCTGCGATGCGTGACAGCAGACTGAGATCAGCTGACTTCATTCACTCGTAGCTCGGTTTTACTGCGGGGCCGCTGAAACTGCCGCCATTTTGGTTCCGCCAAGGCTCTACCGCAAAGATTTCCAAGTGGTCAACACTGGTGATCGATCGCTCAAGACGAGGATTCGTCTACAGCGAGTACTAAAAGTAATGACAGTTGACATTTTTATAAGTTTTTTTTTCAATACCACTCTGGTCAACCTGATGCGAACAAGCAATAATAATAATAAAATCAGACTTTAGAAATCTGTCCAATGGTAAACACCATGTAGGGCCGCGCAGAGTCTATCTCTTATGTATTAAATATATTTGCAGGAACGCAGGAGCCAAAATGGAGACGGTTGCACAAATCCCTGTGATTTTTGTTTACTCCGCACAGTGTCTCTATTTCTTAAAATATGCCATTACATTCAATAATATATGTTTAAAGTTCTTGTGTCTTGTATGTATTAAAACCAGTGTTATAGTGTGTGTAAAATAGGTTATTAAAAAAACAACATTTAGAAAAACTACAGAAAATAATCCAAAGATGAAGGGGATTGTAAGCAGACATCTTTTACGTATATGTATGGCTTTGCTTGTAACATGAAACATTGGTAAACGTTTTACCCCTATTAAAGACTCAAAGGTTCTGTAAGAATCCTATGTCTGCCATTGTCAGATCACCACTTATTTTACGTCATAAGTAGTTGTAATTACTTATACTTGTGTAACATGAATGTATGACTTTTACTTGTATATTTCTCCAATGCAGTGTTGCTACCTTTGTTTACAAGTCTTGAATGAGTCAAGTGCCCAGATGAATACGAATAGCCTTCTCCTCTATTTTATAATTTGTTATTGAAGCATTTTAGTGGAAATAAAATCCCCAGCAAAGACTATGTTCTATACAGACGTTTTAATTCAAAAGCTAAAATTAAATAGTCTGAGATAGTGACATCAATTGGTTATCTTGCCATGTTAATACCCTTCAGTATGAAATTTCATATTTACATTTTACTGATCTGGATTTGCACTTGTGATTCATCTGAAAACAACTTTTAAGCATTTGATCTTTTATACCTTAACAGTAAAAAGTCACATGGAGAGAAAATGTGTGACAACAAGGGTCACAAATCACACCACAAGCCATGGATATGGAATTACATGGCATGTGCTTTAACCAGCTCAGTATAACATATTTTGCAGAGAGGGTTGATATTTTAAAACTATATTCCAAAGAACTGAATTGATAGGATTAAATATTACAGTTCCTGTTTTATGTTTCTGAGTTTTTGGGGACATTTATTCGTAAGATTAAGAACCTATATTGTAAAATCTACTGGTACGTCATAGGCCACTGAACCTTCAGGCAAAATTCAGGGCATAAAGGAAAACGTATATTCTTATTAAATGCGTAACAGCGTCTGTGCGCATGCGGGGGTCAGGGTTGACAGTCTCCACACAGTTGTGGAAGGAGTGCGGCGGCGGCGGCGGCGGCGGCGGCTAAGCTAACTGCCATCATCGTAACTAGCTACATGTGGAGGGTAAAACGGGAGGCAACCCCGACCCTAACTCTGTCAGAATATCAATTTTTTACCCCAAGCCACTGTAAAGTTCAGTCTCATCGAAAATAAGGGATAATATCTGTTTACAATGAAAGGGTGAGTGTAAGCTTTTAAGTCACAAATAAGTAGCTTAGCACGAGTAAAGTTTTTCATGTCTGTTTTTTCTACAAGGGGAGGCGGGGAGGAGACGGCGAGGTTAGCTAGCGTGCTAAGCTACTTTTATTCAGGTGTAGGACAGAAAATATAAATCATAGCACGGTTACCGAAGCATTATTGTCGCAATTTCTTTTGTTAACTTAATCCACCTGTCGGTTGGATCAGTTCGCTAACAAACAAAGCTCACTAGCTAGCCGCTACTGGGAAGCTAAGCCAGTAAACCCTTTTCAGTTGAGCTACATAGACACGTTCTGGATTTCTGATGATTATTGTGAAGGTCTACAACAGCTCCACCGAACTTCAGCTTGAGAAAGGTCGCCGACACAGTTAACTATGTCACAGTACATGCTACTGCTGTCAACTCGTGTTAACGGTACACACAACATCAACTTTAGAGTTAATGTAACCTGATCTGTCAAAGTAACACTCAGGCAGTGATGCTTCATGTCTTGTCTCTGACATTTTTAGCTCTCGATTCTCAGATTAGCCCTGCACTGGGTTATTTGTTCAGATAGGATTTCAGACTAGTCTGTTTAAAGGATGCTGTCACTGACCATCCTAATGTAGAAGACACGTGACGGCTGTTTTTGGATGTGTAGTCGTCCTAAAAATATCACAGTGAACCCCTCAACAAGACAAAGCTAACCGTTTCGTTTGGGTTATTTCCTGATCTACACATATCTCCAGGTTGACTTGAAGTTACCTTGCCTTTGCTATGTGTGCCCCATCTGCGTTTTCCAAGTAAACCGTAATTTAAAATATAAAAGTTTTTAATTTATTGTCATTTTTGTGACAAATAGTTTGAGCTCTAAAAGGTCAAGATACTATTAGTATCTGCTGCAGTAAGACTTGTACAAATGCAGTTGATGCATTTAGTAAAGGTCATGACACAAGAATGTCATTTGGAGTTGAGCTCTGTTTTTTTTTATCACAGTATCAAGTCATAAAGATTAAGGTCCATGTAAATGTTCTGCCTACTTCAGCTCCTTTCCCATCAGAGCATTGTACAAAGGAGAGAGGGGAGGGAGTACCCAAAAATTGTAGTGGTACATATACCATAGTAGTATATATTGGTGAATAGGGTCTTTGACCATGAACACAGAGGATTTGAAGATCTTGACAATTAATATTTTTTGTTTCTAAACAGATTTTGTGTGATTAGAAAATGCCATCTATATGACCCAGTTACACAACTATCCTCAGATAGTTTTTTTTGAGCAACTAATAGTGAAAAGCACAAAGAGTTTAGTCTTTCTGCAGAAAAACACAAAGATAATGAGTCTACCCTCAAAATTAAATTAGCAGAATTTTGTAATGTTTTGCATTGTGTTTATTACGAAAAAGCAACTGTGTCCAGGTGGGTAGATTGAAGGAGTAAAAATAAATTATTAAAGTTTTGTCTCATAGTTGCCATGATTCTTCTGCCTCCCGTTGTTTCTTTTGTACAGTTGTTATTTCTCACATATCAAGTTAAAGCATACAGTAACCGTGTACCAGTTGTGTTTATTTGACCGCTTTGCTCTTGTTCCAGTAGCCGAATCGAGTTGGGGGATGTTACGCCCCACAACATTAAGCAGCTGAAACGCCTGAACCAGGTCATCTTCCCTGTCAGTTACAATGACAAGTTTTACAAAGATGTACTGGAGGTTGGAGAGCTTGCAAAGCTAGGTAAGAGGCTTCAGACATGTAGCTAACAGATGACTTTAAATAAAACTTCCTGAAAAACCTTTGAATTATGCAATTTAAAAATACAATATGTGGAGATCACTGAATCCACATTTTCACAACTGTGTTAAAGTATTTTACGCTAAGGCCAATTCTTGATCTAAGCAAAACCTTAAATTTCCCATATTTAAAAAAAAAAATTAACATACATGATATGTAATGTGTTGGTCTTGTGTCAAGGTTGCCTCCTGTTTGTCTTGCAGCATACTTCAATGACATTGCAGTGGGAGCTGTGTGCTGCAGAGTGGACCATTCTCAGAATCAAAAGAGACTGTACATCATGACGCTCGGTTGTCTAGCACCTTACCGTAGACTTGGAATTGGTAAGGAGATCTAGGACATGGTTTAGTGCAATTTATGATCTTGTGTATTCTTTCTTAGAACTTTACCTGTGTTCCTCTGCAGGTACAAAAATGCTGAATCATGTGCTAAATATTTGTGAGAAGGATGGCACTTTTGACAACATTTACCTGTGAGTCTACTACACTGCAATTAGCAAAGGTTTTCTTTGGTCACTGTTTGTAGTCTGCCACTAACACATTTTTTTTCTCTTTGTTAGTCATGTTCAGATCAGCAATGAGTCTGCCATTGACTTTTACCAGAAGTTTGGCTTTGAGATAATTGAAACGAAAAAGAATTACTACAAGAGGATAGAGCCTGCAGATGCCCATGTCTTGCAGAAGAGTCTGCGCAGTCCATGTGCACCTCCAAGTGGAGAGCTTCAGAAGGCAGATTAGAACATCATGCACATCCTGGAAGAAGCACAGATGTGCCCACCACCACAGAAACAGAACTGTGAAATGCCCCAGGGTCGACACATTCAACACTTTCTTCAAAGGACGCTAAAAAGAAAAAACAAATTTAAAGTACAAAAATTGCTGCATTTATTCTGCAAAGGGGTCTCCTTTGTTTTTTGCAGATCATAGTTCCTCATACTGATAAGTGAAAATTATATCAAAGTTCATTATCTAAACATGCTTCAATTGGCAAAGTTGCCAGTTTCAGACAGTTTTAGACATGGTGCCAGGGGAGGGTGTGGTGTTTACGATCATAATGTTGTGTTTGAGTCATTTTTATGCGAATAATAAAAGTTACAGGGGACATATCTTTACTGTTGAGCAAAAGAGAACTGTTCGTTTAAAGCAGTAAAAGTGTTTTAAAGACCATCATTGACATGCAGACTCCCAGCTGGTCAGCTTGGAGTGATGCTTAGAGTTGTTACATGGAACTGTCAGCTCTGGTCCCTCACCAGCTCAGCTCAGCTCTGGTCCCTCACCAGCTCAGTCCTGGGATTAATGCAGAATGGGTCTGACCAGTACGTTGATATGTCATGTCCAGAGGGGTCATGCAGAAATGTGTCCCCTTGGTACGGTCTCTAAGAAAGCTGAGCAGTTTTGAGGTAGTGGAAAGAAGTGGTCACCACTTTTACTGCATACGTTTTCCAACGTGTTAATTTAATTCCCCTTCAACTGTTTATTTTTTATTTACATCAGGATGGCAAATGTTTCAGAGGTTCTCCTGGGTTTACAACTAAGAGTGAAAATGTTAAGTGAAAAAAGAAGAAAGCTAAATTTCATTATATCAAAGGTCTATCAGAGGACCATCTGCAGCCATGTAAGGGATGTCCAAATAACAACAGATTGGCTGTTTGGGGTTGGATTTGGGCATTATTTTCTTTATTATAGTGAAGGTGTGTGAGGATACACAGCTCATCACATGGAAGTGTTTTGAGAACCGTTACCTTAAACACTTTTGGCACCTTATGTAGCCGCTTTGCAGAAATGGTCTTCTCAAACCTCCTGCCTCAGGCAGCTTCTGTTGTTACTGACACCTTAACTTGGTTTTGCGACTCTGCTGATAGCTTGGAAATTTTGACATGGTATCTTAAACATTGTATTACCCAGAGGAAGTTTTGACCCTTCTGCATGCAAGGAGAGTCGTGTCCTCTCCGTTGTAGTATAAGCATGTTTTTCCTTTCTTTGAAGAATTTTATCTTTTCTGGAGCTCTATATTGTAAGACTTTTTAACGTCTAAATAAAGGATTTACTATTTGCAGTAACAGTATGGCTGATTGTGTTATTCTGATTCATAAAGATGGTACATTTGCAGAAATATTGTTTGTATTTTAAAATAATGCGACTAAAGGTGTACAGCAGGAGTGTAGGTGCAGTCTTCGTGAACCCGCCTCGTGATTGGCTAAACCTTCCAAATCCAGAATGCGATTGCACGTCAGATCAGCCTAAGCCCGCCCCTGTCTTACCACGTTAGGTGGATCTAGATTGTTTTGAGAGATGAGTTGAGCTGAATCCTTTGCTAGCTAACAGTTGGCTTCTCGTCTCAAAGTTATCGCAGGCGCAGACAGTCTCCACAATGTTGACGTTACAGGTTAGTAGGGGCTACCTTTCATTACCAGTCTTTGTCAGCTCTATCGCGTTGAAGTCTTCCAACAGTTTCCTTAATACTTATGTCGGTGACGGTAAGAGAAGCTAGCTGTTAGCGTGTTAGCTAAGAGAAAGCTAGCTGAATAGGTACTTGCTCCAGTTGCTAGTTTCTTGCTGCTTGAGTGACGGGATAATTATTTAAACACCGATTACAGCGTAAACTGGAAATCACTCACAATAACAATATATGCAATTCGCTTAACGTATAAATTTCCTGCAATACGTGTTTGTAGATATATGAGTATAGGTTTTCAGCTGTAAAGCTAGGTTAACCTGTATCAGCTTGTTAGCATCTAATACCTATAGTAGTCGCAAAAATAATACTAAAATAGAAAAATGTACTAGATGTAGAGGATCGGTGTTGCATAACGAGCTCTTTGACTGTCTGAGCATTTGCATATGAACGTTTTTTCTTTGGTGCTAGATAGTTGACTGATGTCATTATGCTTATTCGCAGTTATCATGTCTTTATACTCATTGCAGGACGTGCATGGAACGAATTTAAGCTCTAGTTCTTAGATGTGTTGACTGGGACATTGTCGTACAGGCAACTGTTAAGACAGGATGCCGGAGATGACTGAAACTCAGACACCTGGTCGTAAACCCAAGTAAGAAAGTTTCCGATATTTTCTCTTTGTTGATGTTTTTATAAACCAAATGATCAAAAAAGGCCCTTGGATATATAAACACAAAAACCCATTCACTGTTTTGCAGAAAGAAGAAAAACAAAGAATCTCACAATGCAGGTAACAAAAGGCATTTGAACATTTCACACACATTCACATACTGCTGTAAGGTTAACATAGAACATAGTATCTGAGGGTTTTTTAACATGTCACTTTAAATGTATTATGATTGTAATGTTAAAACTCTTTTTTTATTTAGTTGAGAGACACAGAAAAGAGAAGATTAATGCTGGAATTAACCGCATTGGTAATCTTCTTCCCTGTTCCCAGGCACTGAAACAGGTAAGAGATAAACGGACATTATTATTTAGTTTTGTCAGTAACACATCAGGTCAATGGACACATAGGGCAGTTAACCGTTGGGTTGCGTATTTTACCATCAAACCTTTATCCCCTGTAGAGTAAGAACATGATCTTGGATCAGGCTTTTCGCTACATCACTGAACTGAAGAAACAAAATGATACAATGCTACTGGAAGGAGGAGATAAAGTCCAAGGTAGTTTTAACACATCTTCAAAAGGATTTAATTACACCATGTGTGCTTTAATCTTTACAGTATGATTAAATATATAATACAGTGTCATGTGTTTTGTCTCTGCAGCAGAGGAGATTCGCCGGCTTCGCCGACAATTGGAGGAGATGAGGAAGGAGAGTGCTCACTATATTGAGCTTCTCAAAGCCCATGATATTAACCTTCTAGAGGACCCTACTGTCCACTGGAAGGGCAAACAGCGCTCTGCCAAGGTGGCAAAGGTGACTCCCACCCACCAGCTGCCAAAGGGGATCATTGTCTATTCGAATGGCAATGTTACTTGCCCTGCAGGGAAGGAGACTAGCCCAGGGAAACAGCCTTCGGAAACATTAATTCTTCAGCCTCCGCCTGACATTAGTGGTAGTTTAAGGGTTAACGGAGCCCTGCTGCAAGTTAATACCTCTTCATCAACCCCTGCACTTCTTCCGGGGTCAGCGGTCACACCTACTCAGTCTACGTCAGGCCTGAGAGTGGTAGAGCAGTGTGTTTTAGAGACAGCACCTGCTGGTCCCACTATGCCATCCTCCGTGTCTTACATCACCCTTCAAATCCCTACAGATGCCACTGCCCTTCCGCAGCAACCACAGGCTACTGCCGCAACCCAGACCCCAACCATAGCAGCCACTTCAGCCTCACAGCCCCCCACCGGAACCTCTGCTTCCCCGGTATCCAGTCCGCTTATATTTTCACAAGGCATAACTGCAACAGCTGCTTCTGAAGTTTGCTCCTGGGTTTCACAGGACACTGCCATTAGGACAATAAGTTACACATCGATCCCAGACAGCCAAGCCTTTTTGAGAGGTGGCGCGGCAGGCAGCACCCAGACTACCTGGACAACACTGCAAATGGCAGGAAACACAGTGCAGCCGGTCTGGCAGAACCTCTCCACACCAGAGGTCAGCAACAGCACCCAGCCTGTTCAGCAAGTGACTGTATGTCCAGTGGGTAACAAACCTCCTGTACAGCCCATTCAAATACAGATGCAACCACATGTGCCTGTACAGCAAGCGCCCATTACAACCCACATTCAAACGAAGCCCTTTCAGAAATCACCTCAACTACAGCCAACCGTCCTGAAGCAAGTACAGGCTCAGTCTGTCCTAGCTCCCCAGGCTCAATGTGCTGTTTTCCCCCAGCCAGCTGTGGTGGCCCACCCTGCTGTTGTGTCACAACCCCAGCCTGCTGTACTTCAACCAGCATCATTAATTCCCCGTCCTACAACAGCCGTCATTCCTCAGCCTCAGCCAGCCTTGGTGCCCCAGCCGCAGGCGGCCGTGCTCCCCCTCTTGCAGACCATGCAGGTGCTGCAGGTCAATCCAACCAGAGCAACAGTCTCAGGTGTAACAGCACCACAGAACACTAACAACCCAAGTGTAGTCATTTTGCAACAGGCTAGTCCCTGTACAGCCCAGTCAGTTGTAAGAGATGAGATGACCAATCAGACACCCTGTCAGCATATTGTTATAATCCAAGCCCCCAATCAGGCTGCACCTGCCCCTCAGAAGCCTCAGATTGGTGTGGCGCCAGCTGCAGTACCTTCTGTGTCCGCTCAAATACCGACAACGAGCGGTGTAGTTTCTGCCACTGCCTTGCAGAATGTTGGTGGAAAGCAACTGGTACATATTCTCCCACGGCCTGTTCAGCCTCAAACAAACCATTCCCTTCAGGTCACACAGGCATCTTCCTCTCCACCAGTCCCTCCAGCTCCACAGACAATCACTGTGAATGGCCAGGTATTTGCCTTGCAGCCCATGAAGACCTCTGACAAAGCCAGTTCCCAGGGTCAGAGTACACTTCAGCTAGTTCAGCCCACCACAACTGAGGAACCAAATACTAATGTGGCCCTTAACAGTTTAGGGGCCCTCAGCAGTCTCAACCAGAGCATCTCTCAAGGACTTCCACTTTCTATCTCTAGCCAGAACAGTGGTAATCCTGCAGCTGCTTCATCGTCAGTAGTCCCACAGAAGCAGCTGCCTCTTGCTCCAGTATCAGTCCCTGGAACCACACTTGCTCTACCGTCCCAGAAGCTACAGACTCCTTGTTTGAACCCTGTTACATCCAGATTGGTGGTTAATACTTCTAAGGCCTCAGGAAAAAGACTTCATACTTCTTTGAATACAAAGAGAGCAACAACTAAAAGGACTAAACCTTTCAAGAAAAAAGAGAGGAGTCAGCCAAAGACGACTGTCGCTGTTTCCACCAAGCCCATGGCTGCTGCAGGACAGAGTCAAATAGTTTTACAGCCCTCAACTGTAAATGTTACGGACATTCCTTCCACATGTGCCACAGTTGTCACAACTACAGATAGCAGGGAAGCTACACCTAAAATGACAGTGTGTAATTCAACTAGTGAGCCATCTAATTTGCAGAGCAGGAGCTTTGTCAGTGCTTCTCAGAGTGATGCCATATCTAGCAGTCACACTAACACAACTATCGGCATTGTGTCGATGAAGTCATCCGTTAGTACAGCTGTGCCCACTGAGATTAAATCAGCTGCAGTTTCTGGTAATCATTCGACAGTAACCAAACCCGTAGATCCAGAGGTTAAACACACAACCACCAGTACAGAAACTAGCATAAAACAAAGTAAGCCTCCTTCCGTCCCATCTGTTTCTAGACAGAACAGGTCTGTGGTCAGTTCTGCAGGTGCCACTGACCCACAAAACACGACTTCCACTGTTTCTACTGCATGTCTGATTCCAGTGTGCTCCAGCAGTGTCTCAGTAACTGCACCACTAACTTTAAATCAGGCTACCCAACCATCTTCACTATTTCATCCCCATGAATCAGATACCGGAGATACACTGCCCAGTGATAGATCTCAGTCTCAGCCCACCACTTTGTCTACAACCTTAGCTCTCTCATCACCTGTAACAACTTTTTCTGCAGCCCACAGTGCAGTTATGGTCCCAGCAACAGGTTCAGAATTCAGGAAAAAGGTTGCTACCAGTAGAACTCCGGCACAGGAGGCTGATCTGTCCAAACTTCCCTCACAACCAGCTGAAGTCAAATCACCTCAGCATCCTAGAAGAAACAGCGTGGTTCAGGAAGAGAGATTGTCCACAGCAGCAGAGAAAGTGGTCTTGTTGGCAGCTGACACTTCCAGTAGAAAGGACTTCACAGTTTCTCAACAGGTGTACACCAATCTTGACAATCAAACTTTGGAGCATCAGGTGACATCTAGCAGAAACACAGATTCTCCCTTGTCTACAGGGACTGTAGGAGGCAGGGGGTTCTCTGTGGCATCCATGCTCCCCCAAGGCCACAGTATTAGTGGGTCATCCGGCCAGTTTGGAACATTTACTTTTACATCGGAGCAGGCAGAGATGCTTGCCCTGGCAATGCTAGAACAGGAAAACCCTGAAAGGAGGAACAGTGGCTGCTCTGGAGACAACACTGTTTCAACAAACCCCACCGCAGCCACATGGGAGCCCCCTCAAATCCCACCGGTGTCTAGCAATAAGGAAAGAGTCCCAACAGGACAGCAGGCTAAGGTGACTAAGCCTATGGACCCAGTAACAGTTAAACCCACTGTCCAGGTGTCTGTTACAGGACAGGCTGGGGATGGGTCCGTCAATGGGCACAGTAGTAGCAGACATCCACAAAACATCTCATATGCCCAGTCTCAGAACCTTCCCCATGTTCAGTCACAGAGCTCATCCCAGAGTGGCACAGCGGCTACCCTCAGTGTCAACAACTTGATCAGGCCCAGCTCCAGTCAGCAACCCTACCCTAGCTCGCCCAGTCTGGCTGGCCACCAGCGGTCAGTGCCCTCACCTGTGGGCACCTCGACCCATATATCCCGTGCTTCAAACAATACCCTGTCACCTTGCGCAGGTGCAAACCAGTCAAGTGAGTACACCCCCCTAAAGAATGTATTGATGAGAGCTCACCCAGGAGTTGGTGTGGGTGAGCGACAAGTGAAAATGACCTCTAAACGACAGGCAGCAGAGGAAGTGTTGCTGAACACTGGAAAACGGCCAAAGCATTGCCCTCCACCAGTTAATCATATGGATGTGAAAGCACCAGATCACACACAGATGATGGTGGGACAGCTGGCGGCCTCCTCTTCTGCTGTCATGTCTAGAATAAATTCAGACGGTGGTGGTCCCCTCTTCTCCACAAACTCTTTTATGAGCCAGGTAGTTCGGACCACAGACGGTCACTGCCCTCCTCAAGGACCCCCAGAGCAGAACCAGTCAGGTGTGCTCCATCTTCCTCAAAGTCATCCACAGCATGCTCTTCCCCAGCCTGGTCAGCATCTGGGAGGGAACCTTTACATGAAACAGCAGCAACAAGAGCAACAGAGACACCATCTTTATCATTTGCAGCACCACTTGACACAGCCTGACCCTGCACAACGCCATTCGCTACACCAGAGGGCGCTTCAGCAGCAGCAACAGGAGCAGCAACAACAGCATGTCCAGAAGAAGCGTGGACTTGTCAGAGGCAGTCAGACTGGTTCGCCCGCTGGCATCCAGCAGAAGCAGCATCACCTGGAAAAGTCTGGAGTCCAACAGCAGCAGCAGCAGCAGCAGCAGCAGCAGCAGCAGCAGCAGCAGCACTCACATCAGCAACAACAGACGCAGCTTCAACAGCACACACAGCAGCCGCAGTCTCAGCAACATCAGCAACAGTCACACCAACAATCGCAACAGCATCAACAACCAACACAACATCAACAGTCTCATCCGCAGCAGCACCAACAGCAGACGCATCAACAGCAGACACAGCATCAACATCAACAACAGCAGCAAAGCTCCCACACCAGACACCAGCAGCATCTTCAGCAGCAGATCCAACAGCAGCAGCAGCACTTTAGACACCAGGAGAAGAGCTGTGAAGCCCAGGCGGCAGGGTCCAGGGCCCACCATGGCAACCACCTGGCTCAGCAAGAACACCTCAAGGTGAGCAGTGGGAAATGGTGGACACCAGTGCCCCTAAACAGTAGACATAATAAAATGTGTCTTTGTGTGGTCTTTCTACTCAAATGTCATTTCATTGCTTCAAATATTAGTAACATTTCATAACCACGGAACCAGCTCACCAACTGAAGCATCCACAGTTAAATATACCATTCACAGCTGTCCTTTTGACTGTTTTGGTCCATATTAGCAACTTGTATTGTGACTATTTTTGAGTTACAGTGAAATTACAGTGATTCCAAAAAAAATAACCATTACATCACATGAAATTGTGCCGTCAGTGCAGTTAAATGGGTAAAACATATTTAAACTAGTAATCTGGACAGTTGTCAGCAGGTCATATATTTAGATTTACATTTAGTCATTTGGCAGCTCTAGCTGTAGCAATCCACCACAACAGAACAGACCACATTTTCTCTGCCACAGGAAGAAAAATCTAAAAACAAAGTGCTTGCCTGGAAGCTTATTTTGTCCTAGGCTACACAGAGAAAAAAAAAGCCCTGCCCCCTTTGCCACTGTTAAGACATAGGAATGAAAATGTAAGGTTGTAAGTCATTTCTAGGGCAATGCAATTCAATTATTGTAATATCTCACCAGTTGTCAATCTTCATAATTTACACTGTGTGTCTATAAATGTCTGGGAACTGTCAGGGAGGAATGTTTAATTTATGCTTCAGGGTGGGTGCAGCAGCACTCACAGTTGGATGAGTTTTTACACAATGACTGGCTTTATTTGCTGCGATTGTTTTGCAATAACCCAGATACAAGTACAGATTGATGATGCTGAATAACTGTCTTGGCTAAAAGACCTATGTTTCAAAAATAAATTGTTTGTTCCCTCTCAGTCTGGTCAGGACCACAATGCTATGCAGAGGATGATGAGCTCAAGGACACTGGAACAGCAGCTCATCTCCCCTCCCAGCAATCCCGCGTCCCGGTCGGGTGACCTGGCCTGTGCGCCGTCACGCCAAGAACGCCACCGTGTTTCTAACTACTCTGCAGAAGCTCTCATTGGAAAAAGCCCCACTAGTGGTGACCAGCAGCAGCAGCGCATGGGTCTTCACCTTCAGCCCGGCCGTGGTGCCGCACAGGAGCAGCCGGACCTCCGTGGTTACCTGGACACATCACGAGGAAAGGCCAACATTCCACACAACCCACAAAGCCGCCTGCCATCTGATCATCCAGGGTCCACTGACGTTCAGCGGGTTTCAGAGTGTCCACCCTTCAAGGCAATGGGTGGAGGAGCTCATCAGCTCACTGGTTTTGAGGCTCAGGTGTCTCGTGGAAGTGACATGACCCCTAAGTCAGTGCCTCCATCTCAGAGGGGACCTCAGGGGCAGCAGCAGGGAGGCTTCAGGATGGGTGTCGTCCCTCCAGCAGATGTCAGGAACCGTGGTGGCTACAGTGGAGCCCATCCTGGCCCACAGGGAGTACAGGTTGGACCACCACTACCCCGGGAGCAGGAAGCTTGTCACCAGAGTTTCATGCAAAGTCTCATCCCTCCCCACCTTTCTGAGCAGAGTAACCACCAGCGAGCAGTGCAGTGCTGTCCCCCTGTCAGCATGGAGTACACCTGTGTGCCTGGAAGCTCTTCAGGAGACATCCAGGCTAAGGCCTCAAGCCCCAGTGTGCCCCAGACTCAGAAACCTCCAACAATGCGGCTTGGAGATGGCAACAAGACCCATATTTCTCAGGTCAGCAGTAACATGCATGGAGGCCCAGGTATACGTGGAGGTCTCCCCCACCCTCCATCACCACACAGCAGTTCTGAACCTGGCCGCTCTTCGGCCCCCTCCAGGCCTCCCACCGCTGCTAGCCAGCATTCTCGTCACCTTGCTCGGGAAACGCAGCCCACCAAGCTGAGACCTGGAGACCGGCCTCGGTCAGGTGCTCTGAGACCGAGTAATCCCTTTGAGCCAGAGGGTCACCTGCCTCTGCCCTCTGGTGGAGGGGTGCTATTGAGCCGACCACAGTCTGGAGGAGAGGGGCGCCGCAGCACTATTGTTCGCTTTGTGGCAGATGGCGCTCAGGTTCCTACTGAAAACAACCTGGTTCCTGACCAACACATAACACAGAACTTTGGTTTCCCATTTATTCCAGAGGGAGGGATGAATCCACCACCTCCTATCAATGCTAACTCCACATTCATCCCTCCGGTCAGCCAGCCCAATGCCTCACGTACACCCTCTCTCCTTCCTGTAGAGCCCCAGAACACTTTGCCCTCCTTCTATCCATCATATTCTCCAGCAGCCCACCCCAGCCTTCCCAGCGATGTCACCCTCCAGTATTTTCCCAACCAAATGTTTACCAGCCCAAGTGCTGACAAGGGCAGTGCTCCTCCACTTAACAACCGCTTTGGGTCTATCCTTTCCCCACCTCGCCCTGTTGGATTTGGCCAGGCGAGCTTTCCCTTGCTACCGGATATGCCCCCTATGCCTATTGCAAACTCTTCTGGAATCACCCCTCACATATCCAACTTCAGCCTAACCTCTCTGTTCCCCGAGATCGCCACAGGCATGCCCACTGACGGGTCAGCCATGCCAATGTCTCCCCTTCTGTCTCTCTCCAACACCTCGTCTGCTGACTCAGGCAAGCAGCCTAATCGCCCTGCCCACAACATCAGCCACATTTTGGGCCACGACGGCAGCTCGGCTGTGTGAGGAAAGCGTGTGCTGAGCTGTGGTGAACTGGTCGTGTCAAGAGAAGAGTTTAGCTTTGGTTGTTTTTATGTTCAGGTTCAGAAAGTGGTAGTGAAGTAGCTGAGGAACAGTTTCTAGGCTGATGTCACACCACACACCACTGATGGTTTACATGTTAATGCAATTTCAGTTTCCAATTTGTTCCCATTTGGCATATGTCTAGTTATGATTTGTAACATTTCAAAAATCTTATATGGCAACATGGAAATGTGGTCCTTTTTTTTAAAAAAAAGTTCTTTCGTTAAAGTGTTTGTTAACCTCACTGGTAGTAAATCAAATTTACATATACAGCTTGAATTCTGTGTGAGATATCTGCACAGTTACCTACCAATGTACAATAATTTACTAGATTCATTTACTGTACAGAATCTGTTTTTCCAAGAGCTATTTTGTAAATACCAATGTTTAATATCAGAATTGATAGATTATGTATGTATTTGTAAATACAGAATTGATTAAAATTTATAAGGACACCTTTTGTATTTGCTGCCAACTTGAGAATTGTTTCTTTACTACATCCATGCTCCACTAGGTGGCACTTGCATTACTAATTTATATTTTCCTCCAGCTAGGGTTGTTGCAAACCCTAACAGTAAGAATGAAAAATGCTGGTGGTAGTGGTCCCTTTATTCCAAGAAGAGTGAAGTTTTAAAGTGACGCCACCTCTGTAGAAGGAAATTACAAAAGAAAATAATTTTTCACTGTAACCTATAGCAAAACAGGGTAATCAGTGTGAGGTTGACTGCAGAGTTGTGTGCAAACAGAACTGCCGCAAGATTTAAAAGACGCATCAAACACTGATCAGTTTCATAAGCTTTTATTTACATGCAATAGTGCTCCAGCATGTGCCACCAAAAAAATGGTTCCACTAAAAAGGGGAAGTGTCGATTCAGGACCTCCTTCATTTTGACTGCAGATGTCTCTGGCAAAGACTAATACTTATGCACTGACCTGTGAGGGAGGAATAATACTGACGAGGCAGTCACAGCTCCCTCACCTGGCTGTCATTTGGTAACCAGCATATGAGTAAACACACAAGTGGTTGCAGTATAAGGTTCAGCTTATTAATGACTGAGTTAAAAGATATTTTCCAGAATCTCTCCCATTCAGTGATCAAAAAACAAAAATAAATAGCTATACAATATATATTCTCTTGTACACTACTGAAACAATGACTTATGTTGCATACACTCGTTAATATGTTTGTTAATGATGGACAATGCATAATACATTTATTACTATACAAAATGACGGTTGTATTTTGAAATTTGTGACACACCAACAGCTACACAGAGATGAAGCACCTGATAATTACAGCATCAGACTGGTTCTAATGGTCCCTCTGCATGTAAAGCTAAGCACGTATAGTCCAAAAAACTCAGGTTGGAGATCTCTAAGGAATGAAAAGTGAAATGAAGAGAGTCTGAACATGAAGTGCTGAACTGAAAAGAAGTCCCTGGTCATCTTCTCATGAGGAATAATGTCTCAACCTATTTCCCTAATCAGGAAATGCAGACAGAGCTCAAAATCATAGCGTGTACTCCCTTTGTCCATGACATAGAGAGAAGCGGATGTATGAAGAGTATTTTTCAATATGAAAATAACATTATATACAGTAATATCCAACACTTTATGTACAAAAGCATAAATATATAAATATCTTTGATACAAAAATAAATATCTTTTTCATTTTCTTTTTTTAAACAGTCTTATGCATCTGTTGTGTTGGATGTCCCGTGGTCCTCAGAGGATGCTTCATTGGGGAGGATGTTCACTTCCTGCATGTCTTTATCTGTGGATTCTGGTGTCGTGGCCGTTGATGCAGATGTTATGAAGATTCCTTCGTCTTCTAGAGATAGAAAATGGAAAGACGCTTGCTCTGCAAAAAGAAAGAGAAAAAGTTATGTTGTGTAGCAAACAATGTCAAATATTTTAACTCAAGTCCACCTATAAGCTTTGTCCAGGAAATACAAATTTTTTTTATCCAGTCCAAATTACAATCTAACATACGCAAATGTGTTGGTTATAAAAATAAAAGTTAGACCTAACTAACTACAATGTTACAGACAGTACACATACTTTGAATGACGTTTTCGGATTTCTTTTCATGACAGTAGTGCCCTTCTTCCCCCAGGTCCTGTGAACTGACATGATGAGAGGGGTCAAGCAGCTGAAGAGTGGAATCATCCGGAGGGCAAGTGTGTTCATGGTGATCTGCGGAACTATAAGAGACACAGGGAAAAAAACCTGGAGTTTATAACATATTGGGAAACTAATAATATAATGAAAGAAATGTGGTAAACATGTAGATATACCTGGGTGAATAATGGTAGACAGGATGATGTCCATTTGACACCGTCTGTGGCAACAACGTTTCACACTCCATATCACAATCCACCTCATCCTTCAAAAACAACAGCATTTAGGTTTTTTTTCAACCACTAATACATAACAGGCCTTTTTTAATAACAGCTTCTTACCACACTGTATATATGTTTATTTCTTTTTTACCTGCTGCATCCCTGGCAGGCGCTGTGTGGCGTGGTGAGGTTTGCCATTTGGCGTGTATTCTCCATTTGCTGGGTAGACACCATGTTGAGCGGTCATGTGTCCATCCAGTGGGCAGTGGCCAACCAGGGCGAGTCCCTGAAGAGGCACCATGGTGTACTGGCACGATGACACAGGGGCCGCCACAGGTGGGAAGCACAAGTCGGACGTTTGCTCTGAAATAAACAAGATGGAGAATTACACAGATTTAGTGATGCAGTAATTTGTGCAAAGAATTGAATAATTAAAAAAAGGAACTTACTCTGTTTGGCCCATGCCCTCCAGAGACAGAAGGGAATGAAGGCAACAATGATGAAGACAAAAGCTCCAAGGACAATGCCGACTATGAGGTAGGGGAGGTCACCAGGCCGAGGCACCACTCCACTGGGGAACTCAATCCCGTGATCAGGAGTCTGTGATGGAGCAGGCTGCTGGTTGGGACGATTTGGACGAGCTGAGAAAACAGGAAGTAGGAAAAATTAGATTAGACTTGCACAAGGACAGAAAATCTGTTAGGCCCAACATGTTTCCTCTAGATATGGCGAAACCATCCAATTTTCAAAATGACCTCCTCACCTTTTGTTTCAAGGATCACCACATTTCCAAATTCACTCTCTCCCTTCTCATTGAAACTCTGCATCTTGATGTCATAGGCGGTCTCAGGCTGCAGGTCGGTGATAGAGTGCCAGTATCTGTCTCCCTCCACCACATCCTTCTTATAGTCACTGTCATTATCGCTGTCCGTTGGTCGGTAGTAGATGTAGAAACCGTAGATGGGCGTGTTGTTTACAGGAGTGTACTGTTGAGATGGAAATAAATCATGTCACCATCACAATGAAATAAAAATAACACAACCACTTGATGTTCTTACTCCTGGACACTTACAGTCCACTTGAGAATGACGGTAGTGTCATTAATGGCTTCGTTGTAGGTGATGTAAGGTCCATCCACTGGGCGTTCGTGAGTCCTCCCACCCACCACTGTGTACGCCTTTGAGGGAGCACTGGGAGGACTGGAGCCGATCACATTCACTGCCACCACACGAAACTTATAAGATGTACCTACAGGGAGAGGGATGGCCGTCAGTAATCGGTCACTAGGGGCTGCAGGCTGCAGAGAATGAAGCTCTCCATTGTAATGATGTTTGGCTTCACATAACCAAATGCGATGTTGATTGCAATTCAGTGATGGTTTTGACTGATGGCAATAATTTCTGAAATGCCTGCAACAACATTTATTATGCTGATGAATTATGTGGCGTGGGATCGTAATTGCGCAGGACATCATCGCTGTAATTATATGGTACGACATCCTACTCCGCCCCCCGCCTCCACCAAGTCAAAATAAAGTGCTGCGAATAATAACGCTGCTGATGGCCGACCTTTCTCCAAGCCGGTGATCTCCACAGAAAGCCGCGATGGGGGGATGTTCTCCACCGCCGTCACCCAGTCCTCTCCTGCCTTCTTCACCTTCTTGTACTCCACCCGAAAAGACTGGATGGGGAAGCCACGGTTACCACGAGGAATCCAAGTCACGTACGCGGATGTTTCCGTTGCTGTGGAGACTGTGGGCTTGTCAGGGGCCTCGGGAGCTGCAGTGAAGGAAGTGGTGTCAGATGAAGGACAACAACAGACATAAACTCACAGACAACACTGTGCAATTATAATCAAAAAGCAAAAACACATCACATTCCAAACTTACTGAGAGCTCATCCTTCGGGGATAATAAGGAAAGAGAGTTTGAGATGTGTTAGTCAAAAGGAGAATGGTTTTAAAATTGTATCTGGTTTGAGATAAAGTAGAAGCGATAGTCATCATTAGTTTTGTTAATGAAACAAGGAGCACAGTTGTGTTGGAACTGACGAGTGCTTACGAGAGAGGCTTGGTGAGGGAACAGCGGGGGTTTTTGGTGGCTCATGCACTTTGCGACCTGAAAATGGAAAAACACAGACAGTTTTGTCAGAATTTAAATTAAGAGAATGAGCCATGTGTAGAAGGATGGTTTTCTCTTGATGACAGCTGCCAAAAGAAAACCAAACCCAGTCTTTAAACACTATAAGTCATTTGGCCTTAAGCTTAACTGTTCTCACAATAGAATTGTTTAAACATTAGTCATAAATAAATATAGTTAAAATGTTCTCTATATGTTTTTTTTTCAATATCTTGCCAAAGTACAAATTAACAACATACATATTAAACTAAAGTAAATCACTGATGCAAGCTGGTTTGTACCTTTGCCTGTCCTGAAAGTCATCATGGCAGGTTGTCCCAGTCCTGCACAGTTCCTAGCAGCCATCTCCACCTCATACAGGCTGTCTGGCTGCAGCTTGGCCAGAGTCAGCTTGTGCAGAGAGCCTGAGATACTGCTGGAGGTCCAGTCTGCTAGAGGGTCTCCCACCTGGAAGAGACAGAGGGCTTGGTTACGGACACAGGAGGTGGATATGTTTGAGGATGATTCGTTTAATCTGAGTCCGAGCTCCCTGCGGTACCTTTCTGTATTTGAGCATATACTCCAGCACCCGGGCTCCTCGCTCATGCCTTGGCCTCCAGGTGAGTTCATAATAGTCAGCCTTGCCTGTGCGTGGCTGGCTGAGGATTATAGGGGCTTCGGCAGGCAGGATTTGTCCTGGCAGCTCAGAGCAGTCCAGAGGCAACATGGCACCCGTCGCTCCAGGCTTCACAGGCGGCTGCTCTCGTAGTACCTTGTCTGGGCTGATTGGCCGATAACTAGAGGGCAGCCTCCCTCTGGATGAAATCCCTAGATCGACAGAATTACAGGACATAATTAAACCCAAAGGCTGTGAAATAAAATAACTAAATCTCCTGAAACTATCCAACGTACCTGTTGATACTGTGATGAGGCGAGCAGAAGCCTGTGAGCTGCCCACCCCGTTCTCAGCCATGCACTGGTACAGTCCCTCATCTTGAGGGCCCACGTTTGAGACACGCAGCACTTTTGAGGTCACGCGATGGCGATTAGATGGGGTGAGGGGCCGGGCATTGTGGAGCCACATCACAGAGGGCATAGGTTTACCGCGGACCTGGCAGATGAAGCGCACCGTCTCTCCATACACCACCTCCTGTTGCTGCAGCTCCACTGTTACCTGAGGTGGCTCTGGAGGGGACAAAGACGAATGTGTAAGTAAGAAACAGCTTAAAATCACTTGACACGCAGCTTGAATGTTTATGTCTGCATTCTAATCAAGCTAAATATTAACATTATCCACTGATCTGCTGACGACTTATTCATTAAATGTCAGAAATGGTGAATTTCTTCTCGTTATTCCTGCTGAAAAACCTCTAAATCTGCTATTTAGAATTATATAAATGAAGAAAATGCTCACACCTAATAAGCTGGAACCAGTTTCTCTTTGGTGCTTCTTGTGAAATAAGCTAGTTTCCATAACAGCCGCTATTTAATTTTCCGTCAACTCATGATTATCAGCTATGATAATGTTAGGTGTATGCACACGCCTGTGTGAGTAAAATCACGCACGCGTGTGTGTGTGTGTGTCTGTGTGTAGAGACAATATGACAGGCCAGTTGATGGTTGGCTGCTTGTGAATCGGAGAACGAGAGGAGCTCATTACAGCTACAGCAGCCCTCTGGCTTTAATTAGAGCCAGCTGCAAAGAGACAAGCCCACAACACACAACACACACAAGTGCGCGTGCGCATGCACGCGCACAGAAAATCACTGTAAAAACAGTCATCCATAACCTAGACACACTCAATCAGGTCCTGCAGCAGAACAGAGGGCTCTGTCTCCACCAACTCTTTCTAACACAACCTTGCCCAGGCTTACATGCTTGTCACACTCCGTTGCATGCGCACATACAGAAGAAACATACAGAAAAAGAGTTTTTTGGTCCGCCAAACAGGAGTCAGTCTAATTATTAAATCCGTGGCAAAGTCAAAACACAGAGTTAAATAAACTCTCCATTCACTATGAATATCAGAGAAAAAAACAAACAAACCAGTAAACACAACATGCTAAAACACTAATTCACTTACCAAACACTTGTACGTCATAGAGCACTGTTGCAGAGTTGGCAGAGCCTATGCCATTGTCCGCCTGACAAACATAAGTTCCTGAGTCGCCCTCCACCACTGCATCAATCAGCAGGTTGCTAAGCAGAAAGCGTGTGTTGTTATGGAAGCGCAGGTCCTGTCCATCTTTTGCCCATGTGACTTGAGGAGTAGGAATGCCACTGGCAACGCACTCCAGCACCAGCCGCTGGCCCTTGGTCACCATGATGGAGCGGGACGCTGGTGGGTAAATGATACGAGCTGCCTCCGACATGGAGCCTGGAAAAGATGGAGACAGTCAGGACATAAAAATCCATGGATCACGTCCAACCCTTCTGCATGTCTTTACATTGCTTGTATGTCTGTTGCGGCTGTAATTAAATGCAGAATCGCAAAGTGAAGCAAGCACTTTTGCCTTTGAAGACTCATGAGCATGAATTTTATTTTGTACGTCACCATCTGTGACTAAGTGTGTCCTGGCAAGATCGAATGCTAAAAGTCACACTGAAGTAGCAAGTGTGAGACACCACATGTGCACCACATGTTCCTCCGCCAGCACTCCCAAGCTCTCAAATAGGGCTTTGTGTTATTTCTGATAGGTAAATATGTTCATGTATTAGGATGTTGTGCTACTAAAAAACATTGGTGACTCACGGCGTATGCGCAGTCGGTCAGCGGAGATGGATGTTTTGACCTCCTGAGTGATGGGGTTGTAGGCAGCACACTTATATGGACCCTCGTCGTCCTGCGTTGCATTGGCTATCTGTAGGTTCCCTGACGGCATGATGAGGTAATTCCCTGCAGGGAAGGAAAGATGTCAGAGGGGGCTCTAAGGAGCCGGGGGCACATTTAAGGCCTTTTTGTCAGTTTTCCCTTCTATTGATCGCAGATCTTCAGAGGAAGACAGGAACCAGGAGAAAAAAGACCACGTACCCCGTTACAAACTAATTTTACTCTTTTAAGCAGGAACACTGGAGCAATCTATTGCTGAGAAATCAAACACGAGTTAAGAAACACGGGTTTGAATGCAGTATCCCACTCCAGTGGGTGTCCCATCACCAAAGGCCACAAGGTGGCGACCTACTGTCCGGTAAAGATCAAGCAGTGAATGCCTGTCAATGTGGTATTCATTTCCTCACAGATAAGCTGAAGATATCAGTACCTACAGCTCCCAGGCATCATCAGCATACGAGCGATACGAGTTTCTACATTCTTGAGATAATGCCCTTATCACCTGTCTTAGTAGCAGTATGGGAATGAGGAAGGAGGCAGATCCTGATGAACTCAAGGGGCTCGTTACCTTTGGATGTCTCCAGCCACTCCTGTTTGACGCTGTAGCGGACTTGAGCCTTGGGCTGGCTTTCTGGGAGGTGGCATTCAATCACAGCCGTGTTGCCTTCATCAACCTCAATCTCATGCTGATCATCAGGCTCAAAATCCCGCAGTTCTGAAAAAGACAAGCAATAGGAAAAGAAAAAGAAAATCAGTGTCGTTGCATCACAGACGACCCCTCTGTCAGCACCCAGACGCACTGTTGAATTTACTAATCTAACTACACATGCATACAGTCAGCACCGTGATAATGTACTAAAACTACTAACTAAATCATTTCCATGTTTGGTGTCTCTTACATGGGATGCCACCGTTGTAATGTAACCACGACCACACAACTTTTCTAGTGTGTTCACTTCCTTAGAGACATTTCTTTTCCTAACATGACCAGACTAATGTTATAGATTTTATAAAGACACTTGGCGTCTGTAACATTTGAATACATATCATTAATCCCTTCAAACACTGCTTAGACCAGAGCCGTTTCAGAATCTGTGGGAGATGGAGGAGTGGGATTACTGGGGCCATGTGCTGCGAGTGTGTACCGTAGACGGACAGTCTGCACAGCACAGACACTCATCTGACCTCTGAACTCCTAAACCCCCACCTGAGCAGCCCAGAGGCCTGGCCACGGGGTCAAAGGTGAGAGGTGTTCATCCTATAGAGTTTCAGAGAAGGATACTCAGTTTGGGTTTCGGGGAGGAAGCAACTTTCTTTGAGGAAACCAAACAAAAAAAAATCCTACCAGGGATATTTTATAGATCTGTAGCAAAAGAAAAAGACAGAATGAAGCGGCACTAGGAGGGAAAAGGAAAGCAACAACTGCAGAAATTTGTCATGAAGGACTGAAGCAGTGAAATGAAAGATAAATAAAACTTTTCCAGAAACGTAATTAAATGTCTACCAGGCTTTGTTGATTTATTCTCACAAACACAGCCTCTCGCCATTCTTTCCAGAGGTGCTATAACTGGTGTGTTTTTCTTGGACTAACCGCACTCTCTGGTGAAGAAATAAAAAAAAACAAGCTGCTAGTATATACAGTCAGCTGATGAGGCGTTGTATACTGCTGTAATTCTGCAATGAGCTTAGTTAAGGCCAGAGGATCAACTGATAGGGACATCACAGTGATTTACTCAAAGCATTGAGCAGGCACCATCACTGCAGGTTACTGATTTATTCCCAACGGCTGCTGCATCTGTCTGTGTGTCTGAGGGAATAACTGGGGAAAACAGCCCCCCCACACACACACACACACACACACACACACACACACACACACACACACACACACACACACACACACACACACAC
>JAUMTR010000012.1:16857240-16920002 GCA_032270685.1 Microctenopoma stevenorrisi
TAATGTACCAATACGCTGCTGCCCCCCCCCCCCCCCCGCTCCTATGGGTGGCTGGAGATCTCCATGTCTGCTTTCTGTTACCCTATGGGAGCACGACTATAGGCTGCGGCCTGCAAAACGCACAAGTACATTCTGTCCAAAAGGCCCTTTTAGGAGCAAAAACCCAGCTCTGGGTGTTTGCAACGTGTCCCCCGTTTCTGAAACCTGCACACACGCAGCAGCCTCCGGGAATATTAGGCGAATAGACGCAGAAAACGAAGGGAACGTTTGTAGGATGCGATCAGATCTGGTCCGATCAAAAACAGACCAAGTCCGAAAGCTAAGTCCACCTTTCTAACGGGTCGTAACTCGTAAGAAAAGAGGCCACACTCGCACATCCCTCCGAAAAGAGCGGATCCGTGATCCGAAAAGTTCGCAGCGAAGTTCGAGCGCATCAAGAAGCAGGAAAAAAACAAAGCGTTCGCCAGCACGAAGCAGTCGCCAGCGGAGAAAACACAACTTTCTCCGTGAATAACGAGCGAACACGCACAAACAGCGGCTTGATCCGTGTGTCTCCAGCTTTATCTCTGCTCCTCAGCAGAAACACTGACCGCATGAAGGCACCGAACTTACCCGAACCGCTCTGCTGGTGCTCACACCTCGTTTCCTCCTCGGCTCCTTTTCGCCTGTCCTCTGTGGTTTAAGTCCCCCTAAAAAAAGCAGCGGTTCACCTTTTCTCTCCCCTCTAAAGCCTCGCTGCTTTGGTAATTTACTGCGATGCCACCGACATTTTCTTCGGCTCCCCAACTTCTCACGCTGAAAGGCCGTTTTTGGATGACTGAGCTCTCAAACAATTCTCCCTTTTGCGACGCCTTTTCGGGTCCTCCCACTTCCCAAGCAGGGGGAGGGATCTGAACAATAGGGCCCGGCTCTGGAAACCCGAAAGCGGAGCAGTGCGCCGCCGTTTCTGCGGACCGCAGACTCCTACGCGCCACTCTGCGGCACTTTCCACAGGTTGCGCGTAAAGCTACAACCTGGAGCGGCGCTCATTATGGACAGACATGTAGAGATAGTAAAACTAACTCCTAAAAAAGGCATTCCATAACAACTACGGTGTCCTGGAGGAGAACAGTGCTCCCCCTCCTCCTGCCCAGTTCCCCCTGATTTGGTATGCGTTGGTCCCCACAGAGTTTGTATTGACCCCCGTCCATTGAGGCCTGCAGGCCCTCTAGTGCAGCTGTGCCGGGCTGTGTTGTGTTGTTGTGGATGGGAAGGGACCAGTCAGGAGCATGCAGCAACCTCACACACAAACACACACACACACACGTTCTCATACCACAGTGATCACAGCTCTGACCCCCGCCGCGTCCTCGCTCAGGAATTCTCTTCTCCACTTCACTCTGAAACAAGGGGAGCCGCTGCTGCCCAGGTCATTAATAACTGAGTACTACTGGATCACAGGGTTTGATAGTGTGGGCCCGTTGGTGGGAAGCCGGCCGTGTCTCTGCTCCCTGAATGCAGGAACTCCCACCACGGTGTACCTGAGGGATTATGGAGACCCAGCGGGGAACTATTCACTGACGAGCTGTGGCATTTTATGACACCTGTTGCTCTTGTTCAGGTGACGCCCAGTGTGCAGACGCCCACTTTGTGGCTCCACCACACAGACTCTGTGCACCTTAGACGTTTGCATATTGTTTTCAATGAATTCCAAATCAACACTACATTATAATGTAATCATCCCAGACTCTGGACGTCACGCGCAGCAGGACATTCCAGCTTCAAGATGTTTTCGATGGGTGTTTTCCAGCGTTGTGCAGCAGTTCGCCAGCTCTTCACGAGCTCTGCCAATGTTTTGGTGTTGTTGCTACCGAGTGGGGCTCTGTTTGTATGTGACTCCCTCACACTAACGCCACTGTGCTAGAGTAGAGAGAGAGAGAGAGGGGAGAAAAAATAGGAGACTCCCAACCCCCCCCCCAAAAAAAGACACTACATGGTACCCCTCCCCCCTCCATCTCTCCATGCTGGGCAGGATGAATTAGCCGGGGACAAAAGGCTTTGTGGGCTGGCCATGAAAGGCCTATTAACCATACTGCATCCCCCAGAGGCCCTGCCTGCAGGACACCGCCTCCCAGAATGCCACTCTCTCAGCAGGCCGCAATCCCAGCATGCATCTCTTCCCTTCAGCGCTAACCCTTGTCACCCCCAAGCCTCGCTATAGAGCCCCACGCAGTTTGTCATGTAGATGATTATAAATGTTGTTATGAAAGTAAGGGAGAGCGAGAAGGCGAGAAGAGGGTGTCAGCGTTGTGCGAGCATGCGGTGTGATTTGTGCGTTTCACCAACAAAGACTGAATCGGAGAGAGCGAGGGCACAGGGTGAGTTTTGCGTGTCAGCTGTCAGGTGTAAATTCATCCAGTGAGTGTGTGTCATTATGAAAGTGTGCGTTGTTCATCGTAAGTAAACTGTGAGGTGATCTCTCTCTGAGGCTCCACCATGCGATTCTTCTCCTCTCAAACCCCTCGCTCAGTGGTGTAGGTGGGCGCCATGACAACGGCACACTGTCCCTCTCTCTCTGTATCCTGCTGACCTTAGCAGCTGTGTCACTTCCTTAGTGCAACAAAAAACAGAATGGATCACAAACACACACACACACACACACACTTGTGCTTTGTGGTGCATAGGTGTAGTAAATCAGCACACTGTCACACACATTCATGAGGAAAAGGAAGACGAACGAATGCTGCACTTGGCCTCTAGTTGCATGTGTTTTTTAATTACTAATCATTTTGCATGTACCGTCACAAAATTACCGGATAGATTTGGATTTTCTATACACTCCTCACACACCTACACGGACACGGACAGTGACAGTACTCCAACAGCATCTAGTGAAGGCCAATTAAGACCTCCAGCAAACAAAAACTGTAGCCCAAATGAAGGCGTAAAGCAAACAAATTAGCATGTACAACCTGTTGCCTAACCACATTTGAAGGCAAATAGCTGCTTTGAACGGCCACATTAAAAGGTAGTCTGCCAGCATAGATAGACAGAGATGCAATCAATCAATCAAAGGGACATTGCGGTGCATACTTTCTTTCTAAAGGTATTCGTGGTGTTGTAACTGGCTGTTGTACAATGTATGTACAGTACATAGTCCCAGCACTATTACAATAGTTCTGTTAGAACCGTTGTGTCTGTTTCCAGACCTTGTTTCTTGTTTTCTTGCTTTTTCAAAACATGACAGTGGTGCAGATGAATAATACGGGTTGATGACATGTCTCAGCGTGCACATTTTTCCATCATAGCACTACAATACACTAGAGTGTCACTGCCTTCTGCTGTCTCACAACCAGTATCATACAGTATAACATAGATTGCATTTAAGACTCTTAAACCTGCATCACACAGAATCATCACTATCGCAACAGGGGCCCTTTTTTCTTTAAAAAATACAGATTTAAATTTTTCTCGCAGCTTTAAAACACACTTGTAATATGGACTTCAGGAGGAATGATTACAGAGACAAAAAGCTCCTTAAGTGTACACAAAATCAGATGAATCATGTATTTAAACATGTTTGAATAATCCAAACGGAATATTTCAATAACAACAAAAATGACCTAAAGCTCAGTGGGAGATTCAGGGTTCGTTTACACTGTGAGGGGAAATCTGCTGCTGGTCGCCGCATAAACACCCTCAGTCATGGTTCACGTCTTTACAATAACCCATACAGACAACAGGTGGACTGCACCAGCCCAGTATCATCCTTAAATGCCTGACAAATGCCTTTGCACTCTCTGAATAAAGTGCTCACAAGTTGAACAACTGTAAAAACATGTCAGAGGCATCTAATGAGAGATTTAAAGCAGAGACAGGAGTCATTCCCCCCCTTCTAATCTTCTAACTCCCCTGATCCTAAATTTAAAAAATACAGTAAGAGCTCATGGGAAAATATCTTCAGAGAGAGTTGAATGATGGTGTTTCATGACCTCTGAACTGCAACTTAAAGCACATGACTCATGTAAAAGCCAGCAGAGGAGAAAGCTCTTTAATAGCTCCTCTTTTCTCAGTGCCTTGGTTGGATTGATGCGTTTTCTTACATTTAGTCAAGAAAAATATGTAATTAACTGTATCAAAGTGTCACTGTGTCTGTAGATCATTTGTAGTATATTGAAAACTCCAGTGGCCAAACCCAAGATGCTCATAGCATTTTTTTATGGAGAAGATTTTAGTCTTACTTAGCAGACAGGGATTACTGGGCACAGTGAATTCACAGATAATCCAGGACGTAGTCAGGATGTTGGATGTTTATGATTAGTCACTTAGAAAGTAGTAATAATTAGAAAGTTTGAATAATGCAGTTATCTGCTTATTTGTATTATAGCACGTGTGTATGACGATATTAATGACTGGGAACTTGGCTAAACCAGCTTTATATGATGTAACATAATAATTACTAAGTTTTAAACCAACAATTTTTAAGTATTGTTGAGCCTCCCTCTGGATTGCAGTGGAGTGAACGTAAAAGCAATAAAATAGAAAAGTGCACGTGTAAATGTACGTTCTTGTTTCTTAGCCTGCCTCAGTCGAGCAGATCAAGATACAAGATGAACTGTGCCTTGGGCCTATACATGCATTCTTCATATTCTTCATACAACTCAAAGAGAGAAGATTAATGGTATCTTTTTCTCTTCATGTGCCCCCAACACACCCATGTATAGTGGGAACATTTTGTACATGTACTATGCATCGTTGCCTCGGGAGATTTTAATATCCGGAGATTTTATTGTTCCTTTTCATTCCTATTGATGTAAAGCTTCCAGTGTGTGGGTGTCCATTGGAGGGATATGGAGGGTAATGGGCTGTTATTGGTTCTCATTCCAGCGTGATTGTGCTGCTGAGACTGAGATCCAGGCTCAGGTGGAGTCGGACCTCAGGGTGAGTTACTGTGTGTCATGATGAGGAATGTGCTGTGTGACTGTTCTGATTAGACGATGTTTTCCTGCTCAGAGGTAAATCATATCTCCACTGAGACTATGGAATGTAATTTCTGCAACTCTTTTTCATTGCATAGGGGCATTCGTATACCGAGGCAGCAGTGGTGGCAAATGTTTGTTTAGATGCATTTGGTTTATATTATTTACAGTGTTTGTTTGTTTGCTTCAGGAATTTTGCAGTTTGACATTTAAAGTCCGTCATCGTCGTGGGTAAAAACTGAAATCTCTAACTTTCCATCTCTGTCTTGAACTTTACCTGCTGTCGGGCCACAGTGCAAAGCCAATTATCACCCATCTCTTCATTTAGAAGCTTCTTTTTTTCAAAGTGTAAAGTGTATTTGAGCCATTATTATAGAAAGGGCCTGGTGTTTAAAGGAAAAGAGAGGGCAATTGATTTATTCACATGCATTCATTTTCTTCACTGAAAATGAAATGTGATATTGTATTACTGGAGCCATGGAATTCCCCTTCCCCTAACCTTAACCACCAGAACCAAATGACTAACTCCAAACCTTACTCCAACTCTAACCTACACCTTATTCTTACTGTAGCCCTAAACTCAAATCTTAACCCTCAAACAGCATTTTTGAAGCTTTGAAGACCAGTCAAAATGTCCTCACAATTTTATAGAACAAAAGTTCCATAAAACCATTTAAAGACATGTATACACACACACACAAACTGTGTTTGTTCCACGGGTATACAAAGAACATATCTGTGCTTCTTGGCTTCGGCCTGCACACTTTACAGACGGCAAAACTCAGAGCATTGTTTGTGTAGAGATTTTGATCTTGCAATTTTTCCAGTAATTGTTTGCCCTCAGCAAAACCCTGAAACATAACTAGTATGTTGCAACATGGAAAAAAGATCCTCTTATGGACACAATCTGACTTCTATCTCCTCCTGCCTTCCTTGTTCTCAGGTTTTATCAGCATAGCCACGCATCAGTCATAGCCACGCTATGACTGATGCAGAGCTGTAAATATTCCCTGTTCTTTGTGGTAATAAAGCCTAACTGGCTTGTAGTCTAAATGTTGTGACTTTATATCCCTACTGGAGTGAAGTGTGAGTTTTGACTCTTAAGTTAACTGTGTCCAGATGCAGCAGACAGTCATAATTGGACCTGGAGCCAGTTAAATCCCAGACCCGTTATGCTGGGCTCAGCTTGTATAGCTGCTTGGCCCAGGGTTTGGCCTGAACTGTCCTTACAGCTCTTTTTGAACAACAAACCTTAATGCCAGAACATAAAGTCTGCTGTGGCACTGCGTCTACCTTGATTTTGCTCACGTGGGAGTTAGATGAAGAATGGCCTATCCGTCGGAGTCGGGTGGTACAAAAAGTTACAGGCATAAGACGGTTGGGTCAAAAGGTTGAACACAAGTCCAAGTCAGGGAGTGTAAGTTGTATATCAGACGTCAGGGAGTGAATGCCAGAAGACAGCTTGCTGGAGGGAGGAGAAAGCAGCCAAAAACCTGACATGATAGTTTGACATTCCACCTTTTATCAAGCACCTGGTTTTGTCATAGAAAACCTCCCTGCATATGGTTTTATTTGGATCTGTCTCTATCACTCCCCCTTCATCTCCTGGACTCTTCTCTCATACTTTTCTCTATCCTCCCATCATCCATCTTGACTTTTGCTTCTCCTCCCTTATTTTGACTTGCTTTCTCACCCCCCACTCTTACACGCACACACACACACACACACACCAATCCACTCCACCACTTTCCTCCCTCTCCCTCATATCATCTATCTACAATTCCTCCCTCTTTCCATCACTCCCTCTTTGACTTCCTGCTTTCCAGTCTGCCAGACGGTCATAATTAACGAGAAAACGATAGTCCCCCTGGCCCTTGGGAGCCCTCTACACTCACTGGCCTAAGAAAGAGAAAAGAGAGAGAGAGAAAGAGAGAGAATGTGTGTGTGTGTGTGTGTGTGTGTGTGTGTGTGTGTGTGTGTGTGTGTGCAGATCCATGTTTCCTCTGTACCTCCAGACTTGGCCTATGCTCCGCGCTCCACTCAATGCGTCTTTATGTTCAGTGTCAGCAAAGCATGATCTCACCCACTCCAAAAAATAAGAACCAAATGACTTACAGAGACTCCCAAACACAGCCCACAAACACAGAACGCCCCACTTTCCAAGATCAATAACACACACACCAGTATATACTCAAAGTTGTCTGCTGGCAGTAAATCTCATTATGACTAACTCCAACTACAAAGCAGGAGAAAGTAAAGAAAGAATCTGCCTTCGCCTACTTTGGTTAAATAGAATCTCAAGTGTTTTTAATTTATTCATTGTTCTGTTGTGTCTGACTTACACATGTGGGAAAAAATACCCAAAGAAGTCATAAAAAGAAAGCAATATGTCAAAACACAACAGAGGGCCATATTTGTCCATATATGAGCATAACTGTGTGCATTTGTGTGTGTTATCTGTGCACACTCTTTCAATGGCATGTCCCCCCATCCTCCTCATTGCAGTGCTGGGAGGCAGATCCCAGATCAGAGGGCAGGGAGCAGGGAGCTGATAAGGAGCTTCGCTGATGCTATCTGTCACTTACAGCTAGAGGGCGGGGCTCAGAGCGAGGAGGTCAGGACTCTCATGGTCCCTCGGCTCTTCCCTCCTTCCTTATCTTAACAAACAAATGCCTCAAGATGCCCTCACATATTGGCAGAGTATGGTCTCAGCGGGCGGACAACATAAGCACCTTGCAAAGTCGTGCAGTGTTAGGTGACTGTGATTTCCCATGTTTGCCATCTGTGTAGTTTGAGAGTGGGACGTTTTTGCTTTTTATACAGAAACCTGACCACAGACTGACATGGTGCGAGAGTGTTATAGAGGGTTTGAAAAATGTTTAGCTGCAAGATAGCATCTGTATGCTTTGTATCAAATGGGCTAAAACATGCAAAACAAATATGTGGCCATAGAAGCAAAACTGGAAATCATAACCTTGGTACCTGGGTCAATTTAGCATCAGATATGTTGTGCTCTCTACCACATTAGATTCGGAGCTACACTTGTATAAAGATCAACAGAATTATGTTTTTCAAATATTGTTTTCATGCCTTACACCTGTTTTGCCATGTGTATTTGTACACATCCCTAAATGCAAGTATGTGTGTGTGGGTCTGTGTGCCACTCGAGCAGTGTAAATATTGTGTTGTGCTCTAGTAACAGCTCTTCCTCGCTTTCTGCAATAGCGGCACACTCGACTGTTTATTTTCCTTCCTGACGGACGACTTCTTATCAAGTAAGCAGACATAGCTTCCAAGCCCACTGTCCAACCACATGCTCCCAGAGGATATCCCGCCCACTTTCCTGCAGGCTGTCATACAATGAAGCCACTGCTTCGCCGTGATGATTGATATTGATATGAGCGACATAGACGCAGGGATGTTGATGGTGACTCCAGTAACCTCTACTGAAATGTCCCCTTCTGTTCCAGCGTGTCAGCGTGGATGTGGTCAGTGGTGTATTGCAAGAAAATTCAAAGCCGACATTCTTCACAGTTATTATTTAGGAGCAGCAGCAATGCTCCGTCTATCCAGAATTTACAGCATGTCCTCAGAGATACTGACACTCTCCTACTCTGAGCAGATGTGACAGATGACACGATGTTTTCCCCCTGTTGCTATGGCAGCCTTTGCAGTTATGACAGAGAGAGAGATAAGCACCAATGGCGGCTCACACAATGGGGGCTTTATGATACAATATGGGCCCAGAGAGTCACTGCAGGCTCTTGAACTAGAGTTCCCGGGTAAAACAGTGAATGAACTTCAAATGGACTCAGGCTGCACACACAAGATACAGAGATTAATCTGCTGCAGATTCGTTGTGTCTTCCTTAAACACTTAAACACAGAGTTTTTTCTCACTTTAATTCTCAATGTTCCAAACTTACAGTTTATCATGAAAGAAATGTTCAAGTTTGAAAGGAACAATAAAAAATGTAATTTAGAAAATGAAGGGAAAGAACTTAGAGTCAGTGAACTCTGCTCATCATTTCAGGCTGTGTGGAAGAGCAGGGCCGGTAGTCATCAAGTTTACAATGAAGGAGACTGCTCCAAAACCTGAAGGCACCTTTCTACAATGAGATACAAGTGGAAGCATATGTTTACTAATTAATTATTCACAAAACTTTTTGTAGCTTCAAGGGTTTAAAGTCTTAAAAAGACATTTTCAAGACACTCAGTTAAAGAAGTATTTGCCTGAATTTCTCCTTTAAACTTCGCTGTATACCTCCCTTTACAATTTAATGTCAACAGACGAGAACCACCCAAGTAGAGTTTCATTCTGTCTTTTATCTTCCACATACTCGCAGGTAGAGAGCTTCTAAGCTAAAACCACCTGGCCATTATGAGTTCTTCTCTCCTTCTTCGTTCTCCTCCCATCTGCATGTGTCAGAGAGGAGTGAGGAACTGGGAGCTGTAGTGGACCATGCATGGTTGTGATTACATGTTTATGTCCATATTTGTACGTCTACTGGAAGATGACTGCAGTGCCGACGACAGAGTGTGTGTGTGTGTGTGTGTGTACATGTGTATCTGTGCGAGAGTGAAAGTGTGTACACTGCGAGTTGTGAGAGTAAATAAACGCAGTGCAGCAGGAGCTCACGTGGCGTTATTATCAGAGCTCAGAGAAAAGACAAACTGTTTTTTTTACTCTGGTTTGATTCATACCACCCTCCACTGCCTCCTCCTTTTCTCTACGACCCACCACAGCACACACACACACACACACACACACACACACACATACACACACATACGCCACCCCAAATTCAACACATGGCTCCAATCAGGGAATTATTTTTAGCACGCCTCATGGTGGAATTCTAATCACTTGCATTGTGATTGTTTTACACTCAGCTTGAATGTGTGAATGAAGTTGCAGTCCCAACTCTACAAATTGAACCACTGAGCGCCACAGCAGCAAGTTTGGGAGCATTTGGTTCTGTTTTTTTTACAGACTGACGCTGCAATCGCATCTCTTCAGTCTCCTGATTGGGGAATACTTTAGAACAGATGCAATGCTAAAGCCATCTCTGTGGAATCACTTACTTTGATGATCTGAAAAAATTCCACAAAATAAAGTTTGGTTTGGAAACCACAGATCAAACACACACACACAAAAGGACTTGTACAGTATGCTAACTCACACACTCACAATTTGTGGTACACTGAGGCATTCTTTCTCCCTGCTTCTCTCACACACACATGCACACACACTAACTTACACTCATTAATCTGGACTCAGGAAACCGCTCCAGTGAGCTGGCTGGAGGCCCTGGGAGGGGTAGGAGGGGCGGACGGGGGAAAAGAGAGGGGATCAAAGCGAGGACGAGAGCAGCAGACTCGCTGAAAAGAAACAGCAGAAGAGGGAAGAAAAGAGAAAAGAAAGTTTTGAGAGAGAAGAAAAGAGAAAGGAAAATTTCCTTTGCTCTTGAGTTCTGAGAATACAGGAAGGAGAGAGGATCTGAAACCCCTCGATTTAATGAACTGGAAGAGTGGAGTGTGTGTGATAGTTTCTGTGTTCATCCATACCTTGCGACAAAGGTGTGTTTGTTGATGTATATAATATATGCGATAAGTAACGGTGTAGAAAATCTAAAGTCAGTTTCTGACTGGTGCGTCAGAAAAGGATAAAAATGCAGAATGAAAACACACGCAGCACACACTGGCTGTGCACGCACGCACGAGCTGAGATACACACGCCGGCGCGCACACACACATCCATTTCTCCCCCCAAAAAGCTCCACAGGGAGGGTCGACAGTCCTTAAGAAAATATTCCCCAAAGCACTAATTACAAAAACGATGGTGCTCGTTAATAGCCAGCCCCCCCACACTCACATTCCCCGTCCACCTAAACCCCACCCTCACCCCTCCACCTCATCCTACCTCACCCCCAAAGTCTTGCAGAAGAAGAAAAAGAAAAAAAAAAACACAAAAACAAAACAAAAAAGGTTCTGGCAGAGGGAGAAGAGAGCGTTCCACTGGCAGGCCTGGGTCAGGACCATATTTACCTACCGCAGTACTGCTCTCGCTGCCTTACAGCACTGAGCGCCTCCCCTCAGTGCAGAAACCTGACCTTCTGTCTCTTTCTGAAGCGCACACACACAAGAACATACATACATAGACACAAGCCAGCTAAGAAGTGGCACATGGTCTTGGTTAAAAGATTTTGGGCTCCAAATGAAAATCAATCTCTCATGAAGTTATTCCTCTCATTTCTGAAACTTCATTTCAGAAAAAGGACTTATATTTTCCCTCAGTGTCTTTATTCAGCCCTTTATTTTCATTTTTCTGCGCCCTTCCCTCTCACCCTGATTAGGTTGCACTGCAATAAAAAAGAGAGAAGTCAAACAGTCAGAGAATTTGTTATCCATCAGTGGAGCCAGGAAAACTGAGAGTGAGGGAGAGGAACAATAGCTCGGACTTTCTCACAGAGACATTAAAGTGGTTCAAAAGCTCTGAAACACGTAAACACACATGGACAATGTACATGAAAATCGTGTAGCAAAGTTTCTTTACACAAGTCTCAATCAGAGCCGATGAGGTGGCAATTTCAGGGAATCAATTTGTTTTCTCTCCGCGCTCTTAGCTCTCTATCTGTTGCTAACATTTCCTCCCCGTACCATAGCCGAGCCCAACCGCCCATTACCACACCACACAGGCCCTTATTAAATGTATATATAGTCACGCTTCAGACCAGAAGACACTTTCTCACACAAAAGCCGAAAAGAGCGAACAAGGGGTCGTACAACAAACTCTGAAAGAACACAGGCACAGACTGGGAGGGAGACTAAAGCTTGACCACGATCCAAAATGGCCTCAGCCTGTGTTGAATACAGTCAATTCCAAAATGTCTGTGTCTTGTCTCACTGTGTCTCTCCTGTGCACCACCCCCCCTTCCAAAATGCCTGCCTCTCTGTCATGCTCTTCTCCAGCCCTCATTAGAAACATCTCACTTAGGGTAACAGTGTTATTTCAGTGTTTGTAGCTCATTATGGGAGTGTTTTTCCTGTGGCGTGGGCCTCGCTGCGAGTCTGTGTGTGTGTGTTTGTGGGGAGTGAGGGAATGGGAAGGGGGGAGATAGAGAAGGGGGGGTCTTCTTAAACATGGTGTGAGAGCATAGAGCATAGAGTGTGATTCCAGATGTGTTTTTTACTGCCCTGGCAGGGATGTCAGGGCCGTAAAGAACCTCTCTGGAGTAGCCTGAAGGGGGAGAGAGGAGGGGATAGGGGGGGTTGCATGCTCGACAGCTTAAGACCCTTGAGGATGAAGCCAGAGATGAGTTAGGGAACAGGAGAAGGGTTGGAGGGCTGCTGGTGGACATGGTGGAGTTTAGGGGTTTGTGAGAAGTTAAGTGCGGGGCCGTTCTTAGGGCCTCAGGGACTGAAATGAAGGGATTTAGGGAGAGGACGAAGGGAGGAGGGCAGAAATGGAATGAAGCAGCTTTTCCTGGCAAAAGCGTTCCACTTTATTGGCTCAGGTGTGTCAAGCGAAGAATCTGGGACTGTGAAATAGTGACTGGGGGATATTTGTGTGTCATAGTGCCTGCTTGTATGCCTGTGGAGAACATGCTCATTTACTAAAGAAAAAGCACCAAGCAAAAGAGAAACAGTCAACAAGAAAAACTGCATAAACGTGGTATCTAAAAAAACACCTCAAAAGCTTCACTGGTGGCTCCTTGTATCTTTTCTTGTAAGTGTAGAATTTGCATGGGTTTATTTTAGACCTGTTCTAGAAGTTTCTTCCTTTTCCCAGTCTTTGTGCTAAGTTTACCTAGATGCTGTAAAGGTATAAGAGAAACAGTATTTAACAGAGTAAAGCTTTAGTGCATCTGTGTTGAGGAGACGGATTTTAAAGCCTAGATGTTGCATTATGTTCCCAGTCGTAAGCTAAGCTAACCATCTGCCTTATTTTTAGCAAGAAAACAAAGAAGTGTACTCCCCAAAATGCCAAACCAGTGCTCACTAAAGTGAGTACTTAAATCTAGACAATGTAATGTTAGCTGAACAGCAACCTCTGTGGCCACAAGTGACAATAATGGGACAAGACTAAATGCAAAAACAGAGAAGCTAGACAGACGGCAAATTCAGTACTGTCTCAGTTATACAGCTATGTTTACCACCTCTCGTCCCAGACCACATACGGCTGTGGCAGAGAAACTACACTAAGGTGTTTTATTGCTTATGAATGCAACTTTTCATTTGTAAGAAGCAGGATTGTTTTTATAAGCTTTGCAGTGTCAGAATTTAGTGACTGTAGTCGTATAGTGTTGCTTTAAGAGTTGACTTACCTGAAACTTGAATTCCTTAAAACATCAAAGTCTGTTCAAGTTTCTTCACAGTCTTTATTGTTCTATTGTCGACTGAGAGTTCAGCAACTCACTGTGGTGGGTAGACTACAGTCTTATCATGACCGATAGACAATTCCGCCAAATGACTAAACTTAGAATCGAGTTCAAATACACTTAAATTATCCTGTCACAAAAGAAGGAATTTCCAATTCTTGTAAAGTGAGCATAAAACGTCAACTGTTCCCTGAAAGACTTAAAAACAGTGCTGGGGTTTATCTTGCATGAATTATGTGTGGAAAATGAAGAAAAGCTGCAAGTGAGGATCCAAAAACACAGACAAGAAGGAATAGAAAGAAAACTATACTGCGTAGAAGTGTGTGTGTGCAGTGTGCTGCAGCCCTCCAGGTTCTGCAGCTTGTTAGTCATGCTCGTTAATATGCGCCAGTTTTACAGGCTCTGTTCAAAGACTGAAGTAGTGTTTCATCTAAACCTTACCCTCTCTACGCAGACAGAGACAGATGAGAGCATGAAAAGGTGGAAAAATGATATTGGTAGTGAAGAGTATTGTAAAGTGAAAAAGTAGATTACAACAGGAAAGAATGTGCCCGCTAATTTACCGTGATGTAAATGTATTAAGTAAACAAAACAAAATACAGTGGAATATTAAAATTGAAAGATAAAGTAAAGAACAGGCACTGGAAAGAAAGCATAAGGTCAGATGCCGCTGTAAGGGGGAGTTAGGAGAGGAGGAGGCAGAAATAAATGTGTTTCATCAACTTCAACAACTAATTTCTTCACCTTAAAGTAGAAATAGAGCGCAGCTGTTGATGTCTCAGACTTTATGGTAACCAGAACGCTGCAGGTGTGTTCAGCTTCACCCCACACAACTGATTTGAAATTTTAGTTGAGATGATAAAGTTTACCAAAAAAGTAAACATCTGTACGATAGAGAATAATTTGGACAAATATAAAGCAACTTAAGGGAGAAAAGGAGGAAGAAAGATGGAGGTGATGTTAAAACAGGCCACATCGCACCATGTCATACCCGACACACACTGTGTGCGTGTGACCGCTTACTCGCCCTCTCCTCCACAGGCACGCCGGCACCTCCAGGTCCGGAGAGCGAGGCTTTATGGGGGATCCGAAACAGATGTGCCTTCTGCCCTTCTTCTCTTAACTTACACAAAAACACACACATGCGTACACACATGCGTACACACATGCTGGCGGCAATTCAGAACCGGCACCAGGACCCAGCCGGAGTGACGGGCCAGCATGACCCTGAGCTTGACCCCAGCCTGCAGCACCTCAGACAGGAAAGGGACACAATTGGCTTCAGCTGTGACTCTCAGCGCTCTCTCTCCTGCCTGCCTCCTTCTCATTAAGACAAACTGTTTTTAAAGGCAAAGCAGCTTTCACTACTACTAAAGCCAACACCCCGGAGCATGGAGAGAGGTGGCGAGGTGAGGGGGAAAGATGGAGGGGAGGTAAAAGAATAAGACACAAATAGGAGCCAGAGCGACAGGGGTGCAAAGGAGGTACTTAGAAAAAGAACAAAAGATCAAGGTGAAGGAAAAAGTTACAGAGAAAAAGGGCAGAGTGTAAGAAAATCCAGACTGAGGGGAGAGGGGAAAGTCAGGCATATCACTTGCAGCTGTTGCAGGCTCATGTTCCCAGAATTCACTGCAACTTGGCAAAGCTTTTCTAATAAGATAGGGCGGTGTCATAGTAACATTCATATCAAAACATCCAGAGAAACAAATGGAGAAAGAGAAAAAAAAGAGAGGGAGAACGTAGGAGAGATTAAGTCACTTAATAATGACGACAATTAAATCAGTGTAATTACAAACAGCAGTGAGAAACATTTGTTTTGGAGACAGACTGCTGAGTACGCAAACAACATATTTGTTTAGAGATGTACAGAACAGACATATGGAAATAATTTCATTTTATTTTCCTTCCATTGAACTTTTTACTTTGCTTGCCTCTACTTTTGTCACACTTTCTAATCCATCAGGCCCCTAAACAGATGCCTTTTCGCTTCCAACTTCTTCATAACACCACGCATTGTTCAGACTCAGTGGAAACTGTGTGGAGACTCCAGGTTTCAGGTTGTAGTGTCTGCAGAACTCTTAAATAACATTAGCATATTTCATGTTTGGCAACCTGCAACAGCCAAAACCTAAGCTAAAGAAAACAAACTATACAGATCCATGTGCGTAACTGTGACTGTGTGTGTGAGTGAGAGTGGCAGGGCATGCTGAGGTGAATTAATACCGCTGCACAGAGGGGGGGTTTCTCCATTCAGGGCTGACTGATGTGCGTCCCAAATTGATTTATGAAAACGGCTCTTAATCAATTATGTGTGGAGAAAGAGGGAGAGAGAGAGAGAGAAGTAAAAAGAAAGGAGCTGAGGGGGTTAGAGAGGGAAATCAAGAGGATAGAGAGGATCAAGCTGCAGAGAAGGGAGAGTGTGTGAATGATGCTGCTCTGCTGAGGAATGTGTCAGTTTATGCCACAGGTGTCCAGCATGGTGGAGGTGATGGTTTCGCGAAGTAGAATAGGATGCACGCTGTGGCTGATCCTGATGTATGCATCCTGTTCTTCAGGCAACACGCAGAGCATGAGCTGTCTGTGACACTTACTGTGAGCGATATCGTTCCTAAACTGTACAAAAAGAATCTGAATCTGAATCTGAATGTGCATTGGCTAGTCTGGGAGGAGAAAAGGCGTGAAAGTACAGAAAATGTGCACATGCTCTGTGCTAGTAACTGCGTGTGGACGGACACTGGGAGAAGCAGTAAAAAGTCCAGCAGTGTGATGTGTTTTTTGTTGTAATAATGGCCGAGTTTTCGCCTGGGGGAGCAGTGAACTAAAGTGAAGCTGCAGTTGTTTAAAAAGTCCTTCCCCTGCTTTACCCATTGTGCCTGAGACAGGGGTGTGTGGGGGAGGTGGGGGGTCATGCTGAGAGCTCGTTTCTCCTGCCTGTCAGAACTCTATCTGGGATCCAGCCGGAACTAATCAACTCCAATAGGCCTCCCCATTACCCAGGGTGCAATGGGCCACAGGCCGGGAGCTGGGCGATGGGAAACAGTGAGGGGGGGGAGAAGGAATGGAGGACCCCCCCACACACACACACACACACACACACACACACACTCCAATACTACCACTACTATCCCTTCACACACACTCCATACTCCACCGGCCCATGCGGCACACACAACACTCCCACTGTTTCACACTGAAGCAATAATAAACACTTGCAATAATATTTTCACAGCAAGCAATAGCCTGCTATAGATCAGACATTCACAACAGCTGTGGAGTGCACTCCTACACACACACACACACACACACACATGTGCACCCACTCACATGCCTACACAAACACTCATTCTGCATACACCATTTCCCCGACACGCACAAGTCACTCCATGCCGATGCTGAACCTTGAGAGGTTGGCAGACGTAACGTGAAACAAGGCTTCCACACGTGAAAACAAACTTCGTCTGCATCAAAACAAACCCGTTTACAGTGTAATGACTGTGACCAGCAGTGTGTGGTTGATGTTCCAGTGGCTCATTCAGTAATTGAACACAAACATATGACAAGAACTGTGATAATTCGATTCAATCAAATATTCTTAAGCTTATTTTTGTTTGTGTCACCTATTTTGAAAGCAGGGGAAACTGTATTAAATAATTACTGCACCACTGTGCAACATTTTGCCTCCTAAAAGCATCGTCATCTTATTTCATTAATTTCATCCTACATGTGTGTTAAAAAAATATATATAATTGTTCAAGAGGAGAGAAGAAAATAATTTAGGCAAGCAACAGCTGCTGCTGCAGCACTTTTATGTTGCCCTCTAGTGGCATCAAAACCTCTCTGCAGCCAACAGAGTTTGTGTTATTAGCACAGGTCATATCTGGCCCAAAAAACTAAACAAGAATCACAAGAAAAAGAAAAACATGAGAAATATTAATGCTTGTTAATATCTTTCAGGAATTAGTTCCTTCTCTGGATGCTTTGGTGCTAGTGCGGCCTACCCCTGGCACTTTGGACACTATCAAAGGCAACAAATCAGTCTGTGAGTGTGTGCACAAACTTTACTGTGTGTGTTTTTCTGAGTGACCTCAAACTCCTTCTCTGAAGTGAAGTGGGGGCAGATTTAAATGAGCAAAGAAAACCCCCTACACCCCCGTGGCATTGTATGCACGTGTAACATCAGTTTCAACACACACATTTGCTCTCATACAAAACTAAAATACTCCTACTTCTTCCCCCTTTAGTTCTCTACTCTAAAATGCATGATGCATGTGTGAATATGTGCGTAGCAACGGTGCTGGAAGTGTGCTGGAGCTACTGTGCGGCTCAGAAGAGCTGGTGGCGTTCTGGTGCGGTCACATGGGAACCTTCTCCAGGTCCTGTGGTGGAGAGGGGGACATTGAGAGGCACTGAGGTAGGGTTAATCCCCATTCACCCTGTCTTTCACTCATCCGGGCCGGGCACAATAAGTCCCGCCTGCTTCCCCCTGTGTCTCCATGGTGACCTCTGACCCCGCATTTATGGCTGCAGTCCCTGGCCCCTTTATGCCTTCATCCTGTTATTATCTGCAATATTTACTCCTTTTGATTTCCCTGCTGGCCATTGTTGTCGCCCACACAGCTTTCCTGCCTGACTGGGAAACTCAAGTGCTCTCCTTCCTACTCCTGTGTCACCCCTAAGGCCTTAAAACCAACATCAAACACTACCTGAAGTGGAAATAAGTCAACTTACAACCACTTCTTTCTGACTTACTTGAGGAGCTGCAAAGAGGAGCAGCAGCTCCAAATGGAACAAGTCTAAATGGGCACAATCATAGACCAGTGGTTATAGTGATTATAACATCCCAGGCTCACCTCCACCTGTTTCATAATTGTATATGTTACATTAAAACAGTCAGTTCCAAACAAACACGTACAGATGAGATTAGACCAAATGACATTACATTGCACAACATGAGTTTGGAGTCAGTGGAACACAAATAAATGATAGCGACAATGACAATACAATTAAATATTTAGTACATTTATATCATAAAGGCAGAATATGGATGCAATAAATACCACTCAAAATATGATGGGTGTAATGCTGCTATTAAACCCTATTATCTGACTATTTAGAGTGCTACAGTAGATCTGTAGTAATACTAGAAATGTTTAATGGTAATTATTCCGCAGCAGTTTTGGCCAGGTCCTGGCCCTTTATTTACCTGTGTGGGAAGATAAACTGAACATGTCGCTAACTGCTCACTGAAGTTGTTACATTTCACCCTCTCGTTTATCACAGCACGGATAATCTGCAGGAAGCACGTCACTACAAGAGATTTTAAAGACTAGCTGGTTCAGTATTAGGGCTCCCAGAATACTACACTCACTGGTTTTAGCCTGTTGAATGAATGACCAGTTTCTTCTGCAGGCACAAACAGGGCCTTGTGTATATGACTCAAATGGAAAGAAAGATATTGATAGAATTACATATGAGAAATAAACAATGGTAAAAGTCAGTGATTATCAGGGCCTTCTCCACACACGCCTACTCAGTTTGTTGTGGATGCTCAGACCGCTGGGTCTCCAGATCTGTGCATCTAAACACAAATGCTGATTCATGAATTACAGTTTCCACTTCTTAAGCTATTAAAATAATTTTGCACATGTTTAGTGTTTTGTTGTAAATACACTGTAGTTGTGAAAACTACTCTGGCTCTGTAAAACAATACATAGACTACAGTATTTCTGGATTCCTATTTGAAAAGGTATGGTATAAAAAAGCCAAATTATTGAGTTTGTTCTGATTCAGCATATTTATTTGTAGTTAAAATGCATAGATAAAATACAAAAACAGGTTTCAATAAAATGATGCCAGGCCACAGGGGGTTTGTTACTTCCTATCATCTCACATGGGCAGACAAGGCAAACCATCCTTCTCGTCCTCTCTGCTGCGCCACCTGTTGTGAAAAAAGAAACCGTGTGAGATCTGCCTTATCAACGTAATCTACAGTTTGTGTGCGTTTATTTGTACCTGTGTTCTGTCATCTCTGGTTTCTCCTCCAAAACTAAAAAAAGACGTTTCAGAACCATGGAAGGCCCTGCAGCATAGAAATAAGTACTGCATGTTTACAAGTATTAACAAATACATGTAACAGTCTCTGCATTTATCATCCTGAAAATCTCTTCATCCACCACATACTGACCGTTTCTCATCACCACCAGCCTGAGACAGGAGCTCCTGTGCAGGTGGCAGCACAGACACCTCTGAACTTCTTCCTGCAACTGACAATGATGACATATAATCATCTTAACCACAGCTGAGCAGAGACATGTCAGGTTGACCTGCTGTACCTGCTGTTTGTGGGCTGATGGTAGAACGATGGGAGATGGGGGAGACAGAGGGAGAAGCTTTAGACGAAACACTTTCCTTCTGTTGTTCAATTAGCTCCAGCAGTCGACCCCTAGCAGCTGCACTCTGTCGGTTGAGCTCAAGGAGGCGCTGTTCCACACCGTTCACATTAAGGTCATTAGGAAATGTCGCCTGAGCAAGAAAACAGACAATTCATGTGTAAATGATCAGCCTATTCTGGTGATCCTGAAAGATTCTTGCTGATAAAACCAAAATAGTCATGATCTTTTGTGTTTTTACAGAACACACAGTCATGATGGCTTCTGATGTTCCTGAACACAATGTCGAGATGTTTGTAATGAGAGGGGACCAATCAGAAGCAGAGCAAAATGGTCCTCCTGAACATTGTGCACTTGTAGCAGATTTATGCTGCCAGAATGCCAGATACTGATCATTACGTTTTCACCATCACACTGATTTCTATCTGTAATGCTTTAAATAAACACGTGATAGACTGTTATTGTTTCATCATTCTCATAATGTGTCTGGAACGAGCAAAATGATTAGCAAATGATTCACCTAAGACTAGAGACTCAGCCTCACCTGATGAGCCAGTCTGACCCCGTCAGCAGCCTGGTTGTTCTTACTCTGTCTCCCTCTGCTGTTCGACCCTGACGGCCTTCTCTCATCAATGCCATGAGGTGTAATTCTTCCTGAACTGCAGGGGCTCAATCTCCTCTGCTCTGTGCTACTGTTAGGTGATCCTCCAACTTCTGACCCGAGGTCTTTAATCTGGCTGAGCTGGGCCCTGAGCAGGTCATTCTGTCGACTGAGCTGAGCAATCTCAGCCATCATGGCCTCTGGAGCAATCTGTGAGCTGAGAGAGTCAGAGGAAGTAGAAGGCAGGCTGACGAGAGGCAGGCTTGTGAGACTAGAGGCTGAGCTGTAAGCCCCGAGATCCTGGCATTGGATATTAACAGGAGACAGCTGCTGGTGCAACGGGACAGGATGAGCCACTGTGGAGGAAGGAGGAATCAAAGTTACACGGACTGAACATAGCACAAGAGAAAACTAATGAAATCAGATGTGTGACTTTTACTAGGGATGTGTTGGCTGTGGCCTCTCTGTCGAGGGGGAGAGAGCATGACAGCAGGAGAGCCAGCAACTTGTGTTCTCTGAGGTAGGCGCTCCGGAACAGGTGCAGGCTGACAAACTGTACAACAATAATTCACCACCACGTGAACAAATGATTCAGCAGTTAGCACAATTTCATAAAACGACAGACACAGAATGTATTCACCTGCAGTCTTAATGTCAGAGCCTTGGGGGAGGTCGGTGTGTGGCTCCAGTAATCCAAGTCCTCCCATCGACAACAAGATTGTGTCCAGCTTCCTCTCCAGCCCTGCTGTCTGCCACTGCAGCGCTGCCTGAGAGGAAGCAGCACTTTTCAGTACAGTTTGAATGAGAGTAGTGGATCTGTGTCAGATCATGTGGTATGCCCCATTTCACCTGCAGGGTGGCGGCTTCTTCTCTCAGAGTCATGGACTCAGCAGTGAGAGCATCAATCAACCCACGCTGTTCTCTCAGCTGCTCCTCCAGTCTTCTCCTTTCCTGAGATTCTTTCTTAACCTCCTCTTCCCTCTAACACAGAGGGAGCACGAATGATAGTTTTTGATGAGCAAATCCATTTCCTGCCACGTGTGATAAATGTGTGAGTATATTGTACACCTAGAAAGGTTTTTGATACAGACTTACCTGTTTGAAGAGATGCACTAAACGTCCGAGTGTGGAGACCAAGGCGACAGAGAATCCGGTGAGACTTTGTGTTCTGTGCTGTTTTGGACTATGAGCTGACCCTGTTGCTGTGTCGGGTCTCAGAGTATTCAACTCGTCCTCCACCTGACCCAACATATCCTGCAGCAAGCCCAGACTGGAGTGGGACCCATTTAGAGAGGTAAAAGCGGAGTTGTCCAGCTCTGAACCCCGAGAAACACGCTTCCTGGTCTTACTTGTTTGACTACTGGTCTTCTCTGTGAAACACATATACAAATAGTTCAGAAAAACTGAATGACTCATAACACATGAGCTCATATCATTATCTTCTTACACCGAGTGACACATTATGAAGAAACATAAAACATGACCCTTCCTAATATTACCTGGCTGGTTGAGAGGCACATCGGGGTTCAAGACCTGAGAAACCAGCACAGAAGGTTCGTTTTCTTCCTCTAACTGTCTCTGTCTGGACTGGACACGCTGAACAGCCACCGTGGCATTCAGAGCTGAAACAAGAAGGAATGAATATAACATATGCTATTTATGCAGCACTGTGGACTATACATATGAATCTATATCATCAGGGGAGCACATTTGCACATTCTACCTGCTTGGTCTGGTGCTCTGCCTGATGTGCAGGGGGTAACAGGAACATCATCTCCGTCTGCCTGGTTATAGTTAGAAGGATGGTCCATCCGATGCAGTGCTGCTCTACCCTGAGACCGTGCCTTCATTTTTTGTACATTACTCCTGCAAAGAAAAGTACTACTTTATATATGTCCAAGGAACCGCTGACAATTAGCCTATTGGCAAGTCCCCTTAAATGTGACATTAATGAATAAATACATATCAGCAACATTACAGAGATGAGAAGGATTTACAACTTCTGTACAGAAAGCTACATCAGTCAGCTTCACAACCCTGCAGGAGGTGCTGGGTACCGTTTAGCAAACATATACTAGTTTGTTGGCATCGGTACCTTCGGATTACTTGTTGCACTGAACTTCCACAAGGGTAAGGACCTTTATCTCTGTGGTGCTGCTCTGAAGCTTCTACTTCATTAAGAGCCTGAAATGAATGATTTTACATATGCAACAGGTTAATCCCAACTAAAAACATATTAAGTAATACAGACAGACTTGGGACATGTTTTGGAAATGGCATTAGAAAATGTATGAAATCTAGTGGTCACAGTAAATGACAATCTCACAAACATTCCCACCTGTTTGTCCATCATAGACTGGCTGAGCAGTGACAGCTGAGTGGGGGGATCTGGTCTCTGGAGAACAGGCATTTCTGAATCAGAGTCACAGTTTGGAGCCATGGTCACACTGGGATGACCTATAGATACATAAATACAGCTGTGAGAGGAGTCATACAAATACAGAATGTAGAGTATTAGTGAATAGAAAGACCAGCATATGCACTTAACCTATCAAATCTCTTTTTCTAAAGATAACAGTCTACAAATAAGAATCTATCCACAGCAAATAGCAATAAAACAAAACAAATATCTTGTTACCAGTCTGCCTGCGTGGAGCATCTCCAAATAAATCCTTAACAACAGCCATGGCTTTATCAGAGCGAGCCAACACATCCTGCAGCAAAAGCTGGTCAGAGAAAACCTGCAGCAGCACACAAGACATCCCATCATCTTAAACTCTGAGAAGTCTGTAGAAATAATCTCTGTTTACCGAACTTAACTACAGTCCTTCCTAAACAAACAAGATCAAGTCAGTACACAGTACAGTAATACAAATATAATCTCACACACACCTCTCTGATGATGCTGAGGCTGGCCTCGTCCAGAGGTGCTGGACTTCCACCATGCCTGAGACGCCGTTTCAAAGACCTCTCTCTCAGCTCCCACTGAGCAGCGACCTTATTGTGGGACTTGTGAATTTCATGTCGATGACTCTGAAGCAGAAGAGAACAATCAATCATGTATATATAACTTAATAAGTTTATAAAAAACCTTAATCATAAATTACAGCGTCAAAAAGGAAAAAGAGCTCAAATACTTTACCAGCTCTGCAGGCGTCAGCTTGTGCACAGTCAGGTCATTAACAGTGCTCTGAAATCAACCGGACAGCTGGCATTACTTTAATGCTCTGTGGTTAATTTCTACCAAAAACACTTAAGTTAAATATGAGGTTTTATTGTTTTATCATAAAAAGTGTAGTTCAGTGAAAGCAGAGTCTGCTAGCAGGGAGAGACGACTTGGGGATGGCTGTGTGGTTTATTAGGTAGAACCGCTGCATGTACTCACCACCCACTCCCTCCTGCTAGCTGCTGCCTTCTTGGGGCGAGCAGGCCTTTTAGCTTTGCTGTGCTGCTGTGTACGCCCCACTCTCACAAATGACATCTACTCACAGACAAAACAAAGAGGAGACGCGAAATATTTAAACGTAGCTCAGCCGAATGTCGGTCCAATACTTTGAGATACATATTTTAATCGTCAGGAACATAACAATATGCTCAGATGTGCAGCTTTACGTAACATTAGCTCAAAAACTCATATAGCACTCACGTTTCACGATGCTAAACCCACGGTTTGTAATAAGACACCGCTCCAGCTTGCTGGTAACTCTTAACACTTTAGTTATGAGGTTGTTGACGAAGTTCGACAATGTGAAATCTTCGGTTTGTTGTGCGGCAGTTTTTCAACAGTTGCGCGCTACTTTCTGTACTGTTGCCACGGACACCGCTTCGGTAGTGGGGCATGATGGGAAATGAAGTACAAATCGCGAACAACTTTTTTTTCATACTTTATTCGTGCGTGTTTGCCTGTGTTTTCGCTTCATTTTTTGGAGAAGATGTTGCACCTTTTATTCCACTAACTTTGTTTATGGCTATAGTTACTCTTTACTACTATTATATTTACTACTATTACACGAGAAACCTATAAACTATGATGTTGTCTAGAACAAATTCAATGACCCTTGATGACAGACAAAACAATTACAATTTGTAATAATTTTTCTCGGTATTGTGTGGTTGTGGGCGTTTTGTGCATACTATATTTTTCTTCATCGTGTATCTCTTGTTGTGCTTCTGGTCTTTTTAACATTCACTTTCTCAGATGCTCAAGTCAAGGGCCCTTCTGTACTGATTCCTTGAGCCTGTGTCTGACAGGCCTGTTTGGTAATCCCTCTCAGTTTCTTTGAAACCAGCAATAGCATGCCAAAAAGAGATAAAGTCACAGAATCTTTAGTGGTCAGCATGTTTGCTTCTTAAATGTGACGATTTGGTGCTTTAACAGTTGTATTTCTTTTCATTTTGAAGTGTGTACTGTTGTCTAAATAAAAGTATGTTTCACTTCCTGTGCTTTTTATTGTGTTACTGTTTAGGCATAAATGCACCACAGCTATATGATCTGACGCTGTAATATATAGTAGACATAAACATTTTACAAACATTTTAAAAGTTCCTTTAATAATTTAAACACTTGTCCTAATTGTACTACACACTTGATGGTCCACTAGATGGCAATATCACCATGCAAATTTCTCGATTATGTACCAAGAGGAGGACACGGCTGCAGAACCAAACTCCCACAACTCTTAGCTGCTCTCCACCTGGACTACAGCGAATGGCTGGTTTTAGGACAAAAGCTCAGGGGAGAGATACATTTACATGAACTGTTAAACGGCATGCAAATCCTTTATGGTAAATAATCTTATTATCATTAATCAACACGGTCTGACCGGAAATGTTCTTACTTTCAAAATAAAAGTACGTCTGCGTGAACCCCCAAAAACTGAGGGAGGAAGAGTGGCAAATGGCAGTGGTTCCAACATATTACAGCAAACACATGCAGAACCAACCAAAACTATAATAGAAGTCTCTCAGTCTTGTGTTTTTTATTCCATTGGAAATATTTTCTTTTTTTCACTGATATTTTCCAAATACATAAAACAACATGGCATTGTGTGGTTTTGATTCTATTTTAAAGGCTGTAACAGGAAGTTGCATGTTAGTAATTATAACCTGACACTGATCATTCAAACAGTTTAGTGACACAAACCAGTGTGTATTTACATCTGACTTTTTACACGCCCCTCTCACTCTGGCGTAAAGTGGCATAGACTCATAAGCGCTCCAGTTCAGTCGGGACACCCTGACCCACGCATTGCTGACTAACTTCTGGCGCCCAATAATGCAGGCCGAGCCTCAGCGGTTTGAGACGTTATCTTTACGCACGGGGATCCAGAGTGACAACAGCTGTGCGGTCGTGGTTCAGGCAACGAGCGTTGGCTAAACTGCAGCACAGTGGAAAGTCATTTGAACAGTGAGGAGGAGACATACACAGCCTCACTGCAGCGCCAGAGGATATCTATTAGTGTTTGAGTGGTGGATTTACAAGCGGTAGTGATTTACAGCTGGAGTCTATAGGTCTAAAACATATCTTTCATAGAATAAATAACTTTCTGGACAACTTCTGGATATCGCGTTACATTTGGAGACGTTGGATCTGATTTACGCACGGGATTCCTCTAACAAATGATAGCTTCTAAGTGGTTTGTAGTTCCCCCACTTCATCCCCTCAACTCCCTTCATCGCACCGATCAACCGTATCTCCCTCCTCACCGGGTTAGACGCGGGTGGTGAACCCCTCTGTCTCTTTCAGTGCGCCAGCGTGCAGCCTCGGATCAACTGGTCGAGGATGTGGGCAGGAGGATTCCCGTTGTCTGTCACCGCGATTGTGACTCTACTACTGGTTATTATGGACGTCAAGGCCAGCGGCGAGTACTGCCACGGCTGGCTCGACTCCCAGGACGCATGGAAAGAGGGGTTCCAATGCCCCGAGAAGATCGATGCAGAGGACGCGGTCATCTGCTGCGGGAAATGCGAACTGCGCTATTGCTGCTCCAGCACGGACGCCCGGCTGGACCAGGGGAGCTGCGATAACGACCGACAGGCTCAGGACCCCGGGACAGAGAACAAGGAGAACAAGGATTCCGGTGCAGGTATTATCTCACTCCTACAGATTTCTGCTGCTTCTGCAGCTGCAACTACAACAAATATAGTCTGAGTAGGGATGATAAAAGAAGAGTTGATTAGGTGATTATGTGGCCTCAGCGTGTTGGAAGTTTGTTTCACAGCCCCCAATCTCATCTTACAGTAACTTAAGACAAAGAAAGAGTTTAAACTACCCCAAAGACAATGGACAAAAACTAAATGACCTGTTGCTTAAGCGGAGTGGTGCTCACCCAAAATTATTATAGTTCCATTGGCTAGTGGGTGGGTGTGGGGGGCAATACATGGAGAGTGTAGATGCCATGTCCATGACGCATGCACAGGATGTCTTAAATGTAATATTGTAAATTGCAGATCTATTATAAGCTTTGGCTTCCTCTCATAAACCCAACAGTCACTCAGTATATTGCAGTTAAGAGGTCCATCCGCTGCCTGTCCCGGTGGGCAACGACAGCTGCGCTGGAGACAGCAGCACACTTCTCCAAAACCAGTTAACAGCACTCACAAATGGCAAACCGTGGCGTGCCCCTGCTCTTTATAAATAGCAGTGTTTGTTCGGGGCTGCAACAGTGCAAGAGGGGCCAGGCTCAGATCACGCTGTCCCCACGGGGATCAAGTTTGGACTTCACCGGATCTTGGACAGTGATTCACCAAAAGGTGCTGAAAGCCCTGTTCGTGAAAAACACACACAAATCGCGTTATGTATCATTTCCTGCATGGCTCGTGGAGTCTATTTCCCATCGTCAAGTTGCTCCTGTATCGACCCCCCCAACCCCCACCACCACCACCACCCTTCACGGGATTCACACTAACTTCGGTACAATTTGAAAACGGAATCTTTAAGAAATCAATCATTACACACATCCCCATAATCTAAGCTGCTTTTTACAGGAACACGAATAAAAACCACACCAATAGAGTAAATGTTAGACATCAGAGAAAACAAAAGATGGCACAGAAGGGTATTATGCCTTCCTTTAGAGCTCTAGCTATAATCTGTCATTTGTTAAGACTATCATGCCATATCACAAAAGGAAGAGGTTTATACTTTCCATTCAGTGGCCGAAAGCCAAAATAAGTTAAAGAAAAGCAGCTTTCCACACTAAGAAAAGCTACAGTGTCTGTCGAGTTTGTGCATTTCATTCATTTTTCACAGCTATTTCATCATCCAGAAAAGACACAAACTGTTGTGGAGATGGATAACAGGCAGGAAATTATTAATGTGCTCAACATGAAGCAACATATGGTATAAAGGAACAGGAGAATGCCCATGGGAAAACTGAGGGACAGCCCAGGCAGACAGCCACAAAGACTGCCCAAAACAAGAGCTTAGGAGGGGGGGGGGGGTGCTGTTGCAGGGCATGACTGCTACAGCTCAACTGCTGCAACAGGTGTGGAGGAGTGACAAAGAACAATAGGAGGTCTCAAGCACCATGTTCACGAGAGGTGTTGTCAATGCTTAGAAAATGACAAAGCAAGAGGCAAAGAAAAGTGTGAGACTGAATAAGCTTGTTCAGTGGTTACATTTATACATAACACATTATGGTGGTTCCTGTACGTTCACAGAAAAAGAGGCTTGGGACTTCTTTTCTCCACTTTTAACAACGTCTGATCTTAAATGGGGAGCCGCTGAGTGAATGTGGCCAACATCATAGAAAGTAGTTAGGAATGACCCAACAGTCAAACGCATGGACGTGTCAGTAAAGATTTACGGAATACTTCATTATATGTCGGCCACAGGGGCCATTTTTCTCTAAACTGACTATTGCTTTTAATACGTTTAGCACATTTTACTGATGATAATAATTTGATAGTTTCAATGGAGGGCTTTGTCATGTAGACTATGATATTTCATATCGTAAACCAAAGAAAGAATGTGAAAAAGTTGCTACTGATTCACTTTCCAAAACATTGGAAAGGTGCTCTGCAGTGAAAAGGGCGAAGCAGCACAAGAACGTTTGTGTGATTGCTAATACTAATCAATCATGCAGAATAGGACGAGTGGAGGCAGTGACATCGAGACAGAGGCAATGTTTGTGCAGGAAAAGGGGGCAGTGAAATGCTCATTTCTGCTCTTGTAGCTCGTATGGGTTGCCATAGCAGAGTTGCTGTTAAAACCTGTTTACTGGAAGGTGTGTAGCTCAAGTACATTATCCTCTGAAGTTGACACTGCTTCTTGTTAAAAGGAACTGGGTCAAGGTCCTAGTTTGTTTCATGTCGCCGGGTTTCTTGTGCCACTGGCCTGTGTCTTTTGTCACCTGGACGTACTGCGTCAACCAGTGAAATGTCCTCTGGCTCTTCACAGGTTTCATGCAGTAATCCCTTTAATACCGTGCTACTTTTGATGAGCATTTTGAGAAGTTTCTCAAGGCCGTATGGATGCATTTCAAAGAGCACAGAGACAAAAGGAAACTGGAGCCAGTTGCCACCTCACTCTCTCTGGCATACAGTTTCACCTCATAACACATGGGCACATTCAAAGCATAAAATAAGTACACCCTGTGGGAACAATAAAACACAACCAATCACTTATAAAATAGCATGGTTCTTATTGTGATTGTGTGAGGGAGCATGGGAATGAGCTGTTGAGGGAAACACCATATCTCGCTTGTCACCCTGTTTCTGCCAAAGACATTTGATCTGTATTGTTTGGCTTGTTAGAAAAACAATGTGGTGGAAAGGTTTATCGATGCTGTTTGAAAAAAATCCTCACGAATTTAGAGAGTGAACCGGAGAACTTCACATATAAAAATGTCCAGACTTTGACCTGTTTAATAACTTTTCTGCTATTTGACCCAGAGAATGACACTTTGATTTGTGGAATTGTGAGAGTTGCAGAAGTACACTGAGTCCAATTTGCTGTTTTAAAGAAAGAAAAGGTCAGCGAGAAAGGAACTGGTTTACTTCTCTGATTTAAAAGGGTTGAATAACCTTCACGTCTGCTGCATTAAATCAGTCAACTTTACTGGAACACTTCTTTAAGCAGAAGCCAAGCACATAATTTCAACTCGAGTAACTTATTTTAAAAGGTTTGGCAATAAACATCTCGAGAAAAAAGGGGGTACAAATATCTGCTGGCAGCCAGGTTTAAGAATGTCACCTATGAAAACAAAGAGGTCTACGGGGTCAAAGAGGCTGGAGACACAGCAGGGTGCGAGGGATTAAAACAGATCAAAACAAACTTAATAACTGCTAATGAGAGCCTTGGGGTCCCCGGGGATCCAATCGCTGTGTACCTTTCATTCTTCCACTCTAGTTCAAACACTCTAGCCTCAGTCTTTTGTTTCATTGTCTAACTCAATATCGGCTCACGTTTAGGAGCTTTCTTTGTACAAGATGGAGTTTCTTTGAGCTACTCAAACAGGTATATTAGTCACTATTTAATATGAATGTGTCTTCTTTTGTCTTCCTCTGTAGTGCCCATCTATGTGCCGTTCCTGATTGTGGGCTCGGTGTTTGTGGCTTTCATCCTGATGGGCTCTGTGGTTGCAGTGTGCTGCTGCCGTTGCCTTCGACCCAAACAGGAACTGTCATCAGGAGGGGCGACGGGAGGCGCGGCGAATAGCGGTCGCCTCTTGGAAACCATCCCTATGATGGCTAGCACTTCCAGAGGCTCATCATCCTGCCAGTCCAGCACGGCCACATCATCCAGCTCTTCCGTCCCGCCCCCTGCCCCTCGCCCTGTTCCCCCTCCTATGATACGGGCTCAGGCCTCTTGTTGCCTGACACCTGACGCCAGTGTCTTTGTCAACATGCCCACCAACTTCTCTGTACTCAACTGCCAGCAAGCCACCCAAATCATGCCACACCAAGGACAGTTCCTCCACCCACAGTACATTGGCTATGCCCACCCTGTGTCTGCTACCCCAACCTTTATTGACCCCATGCACGGAGGATATAGACCCCTCCAGTCCCCTTGTCCTCCTCCCACTGGGTCCAGTGTTACCAGTGACCAGAAATACCCTCCAGTCACAGTGTGATGAGGGGCCAATATGCCGACCACTCTTCCACATTGTTGTGAAAACTAACTTATGAATTTTAACCTGTGAGGGCTACGCCAGAGATTGTTGGGGATGCTGCCAGAGTGGAGAAAAAAAATGCATGGAGTCAAACTCACACGAAGGACTCATAAAGCTGTTACTGGCAGCAAGGCATGCCCTGTTATTGTGTGTGGTGTGTGTCTATTTAGTGTGTCATATGATCTCTCGGCAAGTTGGAATGAGCTCATCTCGACCTATGACTGGGTGCAGTGGATGCATAAACATTTTTCTGTATCGATGGAAAGGCAAAACTGCATATTGGAGAACTGTGCAGCTCCAGATGGGTGATAATGCACAGCTCACCGCACACTGTACATGTTTTTGTGTTGGCGTGTATGTGAGAGAAAAGATGTGCGTCTATATGTGCGGGGATGAGTGATGATTTATAGCAGTCGACTGTATGAACAGTGCATTGTTTGTGTGGAATGTATGAGGTAATTGTACTGTACTTTTTATTGTACTGTGAGTTCGGGGGAGAGTGTGAAGTGCGGAGGGATGTGGGCGTATGAGTAACCGTGAGTGAACAGTGCGTAATGGTAAATGCAGGTGGCGTGATGTGTAAAGCAGTCGCAATCTCCCTGTGGACCATTTAAACTTTAATGAAGTGAACAAAGGACACAGACTGTAATGCTCCACCCTTCTATACCACCACCCTCCTGCCACCAAAAAAAAAAAAAAAAACCTGCCCCAATTGCCCTGAACGGAAACACCCGCACACCCAAAAGATGAAAAAATTTACGCAAGGCTGGCACTTAATGTGCCTGCAAAGTGTGAGTATGCGACGCCGCAGTGAGAGGCCGTCCTCTGAAGATTACAAAGTTAATTATACATTGACAACTGTGCCAAACGCCCCTTTCACTTCGCTCCTGTGAGTGGTGTGTGTGCGTGCATGTGTGTGTGTATTTAACACTCCAACAGGTCAGTGCCTTAGTAGAGGGCATGAGCAGCTCCAGGGCAGCTTTTAGTCATCATTTTCTACTTTAAGAGGCACAGAGATGGCCGTCGTTTAAGGAAGCATGTTTTTTCAGCCATTCTGTGTACTGTTGTGTAGCTGAGTTACTGGTAACTCAATAACATGCAACTTGAGGAATGTGCTGCTCCACTGAGCGTGCAGCCCGAGATGTCCCGTACAGTAGTACTGAAACCGCTGTGTCTGTGTACCTCATCTGTACTCCAAGAGTGTCTGTAAGATACAGTAGGCAGCTTGTGTGAGGTAAAATAACTGTATCTGGAAAATGGTGGAAGAAATTCGGAACAGTGTGTTTCCTCAATCTGTGAAACACAGTGATTCGAGGACATTTGTATTCTAAAAAAATAAAGAACTTTTAACTAGAAAGAACATGTTGATATGTTATGTTTTTACATTTCTTTCTGTCATAAAAATTAAATAATCAAAGTTTGTGTTTAAAGCCTCAAAGGAAATACGTTGGGTTGCCGTCGCACCTCTGGATGAGTGACATTCACACACACACTCACTCACACACACACACACACACACACACACACACACACACACACAGAAGCAATGTCTGCCTAACAGAAACAAACCTGTGTGGTGAAATGAAGTTTGCAAATTGTTAATCCTCTTGAAACACAAACACACACTTAAGCGATTAGAAACACTAATTACACACATTCACAGACAGCTCTGCCACCCACAGAGGACGGAATGAATACCTGTCACATCACCTGACACACAAAGGGGGAACAATAAACCACAACAACTGACAGTTTTAAACTATGAAGGAAGGAGTGGAGGCGTAGTTTTTTTTTTTTTTGGCAGGAGCATCTAGAAACTTAGCAACAGTAATGTGGAAAGCGGAGCTGACCGTTCACTGGGAAGTCACTGGGGAGGAGTTGAAAAGCATAAATGGCTTTCTGGTTCCTGCTCAGCGGCGGTCTGATGGATTCTCCATACTAGAGCAGCTGTAGTTGGTTGGGGCTGAGGCTCAACCAGGAAGGTGGGTGGGAAAGCGATCTCCAGTGGCCAGAGGCTTGGAGGGTGTATTAAACGGTTAATGGTCTGTCTACACCAACTCCCCATAGCTTCAGACGTAGCGTGGGAGAGGCTGGATTCTGTGTGTGTGTGTGTGTGTGTGTGTGTGTGTGTGTGTGTGTGTGTGTGTATAAATATATCTATCTATATATAAAAAAACATGTATCTCATCGCATCACATGCACATGAAGCCTTTTCAATTATTTGAAACAAATTGCTCTCACTACACTGTAGCCACAGTTTAACTTAATTGCAGCAGTAGACAGCTTACCGTCAACAAACAGACATTTAGTCAGGCTAAGGATTGATTAGATTTAATGATTAGATCTCAGATGGACAACCCCCCTGTCCCACCCTGTAAGCATTGCATTCCTGAACCAGAGCGTCCTCAATGCAGAGAACACAAACAATGAACTCTACATTCAGACTAATTGCAGGCCCAGAAAAACACATGAGCAGTCAGTCAGATCCCTTCTGCTTGGATGCCTATTAGTGCTAATTCAAGTATAATGTTCCCTCTAACACATTATGAGTACAAAAACAGGCATTGATGAAAAAATAACAAGCACAAACACATGAATGTACACATCAATAAAAAAACAGTCCAGTAATGACTGGAAAGCCAACAGAACTTAAGAGGAAGCTAACCTAATGACAGGCTTGCAGCGTCTATGTCAGGTGATGATGCTTAACAGGCAGCATCAGGAGTCACGGGAGCAGGTCGAAACAGGAAAAACAAAGTTTGACGAGATGTGGATCAGAAACGGAGAGACATCGAAGGTGCGAGTGGCAGGGAGATGGAGAGATAGGAAGTAAAGGGACAGAGAGGGAAGAAAGGGGTTCTAGTGGAGTAGGAGGCATTGCAGCAGGTGGAGGTGGTCTAGCTTGGGTGTTTTGCCTCAGTAGCATCTATGTGCCATTTGGCAGTGCAGCCTGGTGATGCAGAGGTACGGGGGGTGGGCCTGTAGCTGGGGGTGTGCAGGCATCCAGCGGTCCTTGATCTGTGCTTCCCTCCCTCCTTCTATAAGGAATTCATTAGCTCCTGTCTGTGCATGAGCGTGTTTATTTTGATGTCCCCTCCCACCGCAGCATGTGATGACAGACGAGCTGAATCCACCTCAGCGACAGCGAGACGAGGGGGAAGCCGAGGAAGCTGACACACACGCGTGGACCGACACGCACATGCACACGAACACAGGGGCGCGGATGCGTGCAGACATACAGTACATGCACAGGCAGGTACAGGCGCACTCGAATGCAGACACACACACACACATACACACAGAAAAACACACAGTGGCATGAACCAAATCCAGTCTGAAAGGGTGTACACACACGAGTAGCAGTCTCTGAGTTTGACTTGTAAAGTCTGTGCATGGATATGATTGCTCATGCCTGTGCAGCTTGTGTGAGTTTGATTATGTTTGTTCAGCAAATTCAGGCCAGGTCCCTTCTCTCAAGTCCGTCATCCATGCGCCAGCGATGGCCTCCACGCCTGACCGTGACCCCCCACGCCTGGTAAGGGGTCAGGTCGTAGTTCCAGTAAGGCCACAGCAGGGGTCGGTCAGCCCAGGCATGAGGGTGTCACACAAGTCCGTCTCTGCTGTCACCTTGACAACTGTTGCTACGGTGAGCTGAAGCATTAGTCAGGGATGGGGCTAGAGGCTGGGGCGTTGGCGGGTGGTGTCGTAGGAGCGCACCACCTGGGACTGGGACACCACACCGTGCTCCTCCTGAGAAAAGGCATAGCCATCTGCAGGACGACAGTAATTGAACATTTTATTCTGATACAGCCAACAGATGCAGGTAGAAACTGATCAATTCACTGTAGATCTGTTTACCTCAATCTCATCACAGACTGAAGTCAATTCAACTGTGGTTGAGGTACTTTGATTAAAATGTAGGTGTGTTCGGTGTTACTAACTTAACTGTAGTATGGGCGGGATGTGGTTTTGCTTCCACTACGAACTACAGCATTAAAAATTAAAATAACATCTCCTTGACAACAACAAAGCTACACGTGTGTAAGTATGTTATGGATTCAACTAATAGTTATTTCTCAAATTGTCATTGGACAGTGAAATGTTACAGTAGAAAACAGGGGAAATGCCCAAGAGAAAATCAGACACGGTTTACGGTTCAGAGGCTTAAACTGTCTGGAAAATAGGCATGAAGATGTGTTTAAAATAGTTCATTGATTATTTTTCTATTTTTTAGATTGTATTATTCTGTTCAGGACTTTATATTTCCATGGGCAATGAATGAATGTGTTTCAGGTCAACTATTGTCAGAATACTGGGAATCAATCCCAACTTTGGTTCGACTGCTTCAGGAGACAAAACTGCTTTCTCTCTCAATTATTGTTTCCTATTCTGTTTTCTCCAAGAACTTCTCTAAAAATGGGAATAAACCAGATTTCTGTCATGTGTCTTCATAATACCCATCAAATACAGCTCCATTACTCTTAATGCAGTTCACAAATTTGCAAAGCATCCTTTAAAACGTACATTCCAACAAAGGCGATACACTTTACATTGGTATAAAATTGTTTATGTAAAAAGTATAAGAAATGCTTTGTTTAAGTCCCAAAGCAGGTTTTTGATGTTGGCATGTTTCTGTTGTGCTGCAAATAACACTTACGTGACACAGTCTGCTGCACCGAGTTTGAGCGCCCTACGCTTGAAGGCGTTTTCCTAAAGACTCTTGTCAGCAGATGGGCTCGTTCGTTCAGACTGCGAAGAACAAAAAGGTAGAACATTTACTCCACAGTGACGGGACCACTTATTTATAGATCACTTAAGTGAAAGGGAGTCTTGTCACTAATTCACAGTACACCAGTACTAGCTACTGGGAAATTATTTATAATTACATCCATGTATATGTTGCTTTTTTTAAATAAAAGGTGAATACTTAATTAACAGCAAAGTTGAAACACACAGATCAATAAAAGAACAAACTCAAAGTGGTCTTAAGGCCCGAAAGTTTAGACTGAACCTGACAGTGACTACTTCTGACATTCAGTAAAAGCCAACAGTAAGTCATAAACTGCTTGCAGGTCCAGGCTAACAGGGCATCTATAGTAAACTATTCCTCAGCCTCCCTCGCCACTTCCCACTCTCTCCTCTCCTCTCCTCTCCTCTCAACACCCTCCTTTGCATGAAGAAGAGTGGCCCCTCTGTTCTGAGACCACACGCCGTCACGGCTCCTCTCCTCCCGTGACCAAAAATAACTAAGGCCTTTCCAGGTTTTGCACACAAATGCATGCAACACACTTTCAGTTCGTACGCTTTTCTCCCACCTCAACATCATCAGTGCAGCCTGTAAAGTCTGTAGATAGAGATGATGGATGGAACTGCAAAAACCCCGATTACAACGTCATGAAATGAGCGTTTGCCAGTTGAATTAGAAAGAATCTATTTTCCTCTTAGCGGCAAATAACACTTAAAATCTACACATTGCGTTTGCAGCAGGTGTGACAGACAGCCTTCCTAAGGTTGGAATCTAAAGCAGTTAGGAAAGTTTCACTGGAGTGTTGCAAAAAAGGATGTCGGAGTATTTGGCCAAAAAAAGATGCTTGTTAGACTGATTACAGTGTTGAGTGAATGATAAAAGACCGATTAATAAAGGGTAAAATAAATGGCTCATGCATCACTATGACTCAGGTTGTCCTTTCTCCCGCTCTGATGTGTCATTTTGGCTTCCCTCTGATTCCAAAAGGCCCAAGCATGTGCTCCGTTTGAACTCTTCCCTTGAGACGCTCCTGTACTCTACCTTTCCAGCACTTTCCCATGTCCTACCTCAGGACCTCCCCAAGAACTACAAACACAGATGTGCTCTTTTCCATTTTGCTCCATCGCTTCTCTGTCCACCCGTCTCATATGCTAAAAAGAGAGGATTCAAGGATCTTAGGTTCTAAAGCGGGGTCAGTCCAGGATGGGGCCCTGAGCAGGGGTCAAAAGGAGCAGTGTGGTTACCCAGTCATCTCTACTCAACCTGAAATCATGCTTCAGAGCTTTCAAGAACCAAAACTGCTGAGGAAGCAGCTTGTGTTTGTGAGAGACTAATACTGGACTTTTTATTTTACAGTAGGTCACAATATAACTATGAACCCACTCCTGTAATCCTTATTAGCAAGCTGCAGTGGTCTTTGGAAGGCATTTAAATGCATCATTTTTATGGTTTATCTGGTCAGTTGATTTTCTATGAAATGAAAACATCATGTACTAGCTACTACAAAATTTTGAAACCTCTACAACGTATCTATAACTCACACAAATGTCCCCGAAACCAACCATTCACGTGTTTCTAACACAACTGGCAGTGACACCACACACAAGGCTACACAACGCACAGCAAACGACCTAAAGAACACACCAGGTCGGTACAGCAGTTCAAATTGATCCACCTATGAAGCAATCCAGAGACGGAGGAGCAGGAAAAGGACACAAGAAGAGAAATGAAATACCGAAGACAGAGGAGAAAGTCTCATTTAGGTAAAGAGACGGAGATTGTCTTGATGGAAACAAGCAAAGACCACTTTAAAGCAGGTTGCAGTTGAGGACAGAGGTCATTTGAGGTCACAGTTCACACAGTGGGACAGTTCAAACCCAGACACTACCTCTGTGAGCACGTGACAGTCCTGGCTCTGCTCTACGGGACCTCAGCTTTGGCTTCAGTCCTATAGACAGTGCTACTGAGGAGTTGGTTTTTTCATATGTACAGAAACATATCACAATTTACCAGAACGTCTTTCAAAAATGTACACAGCCATGTTAATATAAACTAAAAATAAAAAAAAAATAAAAAAATATCATTGACCAAATTAGATTTTAAAAAATCAACGGGAAATAAATGATGCATTTTATATACCTGCGGCCACTGGCATCCCGCAGCACAGCTGCCCCGGGGTCAACGGCTCGCGCCTCCAACTCCTGCACCTCCTCTAGAAGAGACTTCCTCACGGTGCGGCGTGTGCTGTAAAGCAAAAATAAGCTCATCACACCCTTGAAGGAAAGTTTGAGTGTTGTACTTTGCACGCACAGTCACACACACACACACACACGATTCATAATATAGAGTGCACATAAGTGTTGACATAGACTCAATATGGGTTATGTAAACATTTCAGTTCAGTTAAATAGTCTCTGTATGGATTTCCCATGTATTTATATTTAATGTGTTCTACTTACGCAGTCCAAGCAAAGTCTTTGAGTAAACATGCAGTGGGCACTAGGACCAGGCCCAGCCAGAAGTGCCAGCACTGCATCACCTTGCCAGCCTGCAATGACAACACACAGGCCCCATTTAGTTTGCTCGTATATTAGATCAAATAGAGAATTAGTCATTTTGCTCTGACACATGAAACATGTGAGGCAGCGAGTGAAATGTGAGACGAGGCGCAGTGAAAGTCACACGGAGCATAAAGAATCAGAGTAAGGCAAAGTTTAAAACCTCCAGTGTTAGCCAGACATATTTAGCAGCTTTCTCACAGTCTGCATCCACACAACAAACTGAACAGCTGAATGTTTCTATGATGATAAAGATAAAAATGCTGGGGAGTAACCACAGATCCCCCTGCTGCAGTCTCTGCAGCCCAGCTACAGCTAGCCTTACTCACCTCCGACCCTGTTCCTTGTTGTGTCTCCAGGGATCAATCATGTATCTGTACCAGTGTCTCAATTTGTCTGTCTCCCTGTCTCTTACTCCCACACATCCATCTCCCATGTCTCTCTCCAATCTCACTCTTTCACAATCTCTTCTTATAATTAGCGAACCAAGCTTCTGCTGCATGTCGTCACCTGTTATGATAAATCCTCCAGGTCTCTGGTTATTACCCAACAACATCTCCCCATTGCTTATCTGCAAGATCTCTGTAGTGTTTCACAAGCCTAAATCAATGTTACCAGGTGTAAACGTTTAAGTCGACAGTCACTAATGTCTTAAACGTCTACTACTTTATTGCCCATATACTGTGTTTCCTGTGCCTGGTGTTGGATCCAGAGATATCCAGACAATTTTCTTCCCAGTGGGACATGCAGCAGGGAAAATCAATCTGAAAACCTCTTGGAAATATACTTTGCAGCAGTTGGAATCACAACCAAGGGAGAGACCATCCAACTGGACTTTATGTTAGATTTTGGGACTTGTACACTGTGAAGATGGAGGCATCCATAGAAAAGGGCTGATGGTCCTCACTGCTTCAGAGTCAGCACATAGTCACAAAGGTAAACCCTGTTATTCTTTTCCGTCTTGTGTCCCTTATGGACAGATGGAAATATAGAAAGAGGAGCAGGCGAAATAAGAGAGGTAATAGGGTAGTTAGGAGGGGATGATGGTGCTTTGGGGGGCGGGTGGTTGAATGTCTCCAACCATTCCCCAGTTAGACTGAGCAGCTGCAGATATTTGACCGCATTCCTGATTTCTGACACAAATTGGACTAATGGGCTCAGGGGAGTTAAGGCAGCATTATTCCCTTCCCCTACCCACTCAGTGGGGCTCCTCACCTCACCCCCCGCTGCTACCCCCAAACTCTAAAATGAGTCTCTCAATCACAGGGTCCCCACGTACACCCCCATCACCACCACCACCACCACCCGCAGCAGCAGCAGCCCACCCTATTGAGTCAAAACATCCACAGAGGACAGCAAAAGGAGCTTGGGTGACACGCAGCAGGTGCAGGAAGCCTGGTGAGAGGAGGTGGTGGGGCATAAATCTCCCCCTGCAGTGACGATGCAGAACACCCAAGAGGTGAGTCTCATAGGCGCCACGTACTAGCAACCCAGAGGAAGGGTGGGGGGCGGATGATAGAGTTTGCAGAAGAGAGACTGAGAGCGAGGGGCTATTTTAACCCCCGTCAACCTCTGTTACTGAAATGACTGACATATGTTTATGGAGAGCAACTTGCCTGGCCCAGCATGTCGGGGGCAATGGGGATGGTGGGCCAAATGGCCGAGTAGACTGCAAAGAAGACCATCCACAGCGCCATGCTTCCCCATACTGCCAGGTGGGAAAACTACAACAGAGCCAAAGAGGGACAGAACGAGAGAAGACAGAGATGAAGAGAGAGAGGTCAAATAGTTTACATACAGCTCGCCCCAATATAGACAACCTTTCCCTCCCTCCTTCCTCAGCGTTCTCACTCGCTGTGATCTGCTGCAAGTAGACACTGTGTAAATTCCACTGGGACCCTGCTTGATTGCTGCTGGGCTGTTATGTGGACAGCTGAGCGGACAGAGGTGTCAGCACTCGCCTCGCCGTGCATCCTGATAATCTCTCTCTCTCTTACAGCAGCAGCCCAATCTTGTCACAGCCAGAGATACTATTGGTTTAAACTCCACATCTGTCATCTCTTCAGGTAAAGTTCATGAACTTCAAGTTCAAGTTTTGCTAGTAAAAAGCTAGTTATTGCAAAAGCTGTTAGGTAACTCGGGCCAACAGATTTTCTGTTGTTTCAGTTGTGCTGTTGTGTTTCTGTATTTAATGATCATCTAACAGACGGGGGGACGTTGCCGTTTTTGGATCTGTGCTTTGCCTGAGCAGTAATGACAAACATTAGTATCATCAGCAATTTCAACACTTCTTCCAGCTGCAGCTTGTGGTAAATGTCGTCACTCCCTCCTCCTCTTTATTTATTAACGGCTGAATAAAATACGGTGTGATGCTGTGGTGTATTAATGTGTGTTAATGTTCCTACCCTGGTCCAAGCGGTGGTCTCCATTCCAGCCTTCAGACACACTGTAACAACCACATACTACGCATAACATGGGTAGAGGGAGGGCAAAAAAAACAAAACAGAGTTAATTCACTGGCGACTGTGGAGATAATAAACACTAACGTCTGTTAAAATACTGAGGACCTCCTGCAGTCTGTACACACATAACACAGCAAATAAACTGATAATAAACCCCTGACATTCAAATAAGCTAGTTGGGAGTAACATGATAGCAAGAGAAGTGAGCAGAGAAGAGACGGACGAGGGAGAGAGGAGTCACACTGGCTAGACGATACTAGATTGACTGGAGACTTCTCACATCTCTGAGGACATTGTACAGTGCTGGTGTGTACACAAATTCTACGCAAAGAACCTCCATCAAATGCCAAAATCCACAGTTTTAAAAAACAAAGAGACACATAAACATTAGAGAGAGATGCTTACTGTGTAGACCATGTTTCCAGCAAACAAGTAGTCATTTCCCTGACCGTTACTGAAGGGAGAGTCTGTGGGGAACACACGCATTTGCCTCATGACAAAGGTCAACACCCAGAATTGATTAGATATTGATCTACTAACTATAATCACTTACCGTGCTCTAACATTTTAAGTGGAAACCAAAAGAGAATAATTGAATGAATCAGTGCATTGATGCAGTGTCCCCAAAATACCTGCAAGACAGAAAGACAGGCGAGTGGAAAACAAGTGATGCCAAAGCATTCATATAACCTCATGCTCCCACACACAGAAAAAACAAACCAACAGCTATTTCTCACAGTAACACACACGACTTCACTGTGTTCCTGCCCTCTAGTACTGTACGAGCACACAAACACACACACATACAGTAGATTTGATGCTGGTGGACATTCTAAAATGAAAGACTTCCTTATTCTGGCCTATGAATCTCATTAGGGGTCACCATGGAAACATCCCAGCCTCATGCCACTCTTGTTTACTCGCCGGTTCGCCGAACAAACACCAGTCATCCCTCGTCACTCCACAAATGAACCGCGAATCGAAGGCCGAGTGCAGAAGTGACAGATTTAGTTTGAACCTTAGCGAGCCTGCGTTTGTGGAGTATAAGCGTGTGTTCATGTACCTTGGTGTTAAAGCCCTCTGCATTCTGAGTGATCCGATAGAGCTGCGGGAATCTGAGCATGTTCTGCTGGCTGCACGGCCGGTCAAATATTCCCAGAGTGAACGGAGGCAGCGCAGTAAATATCTGGATTGCACACAAGATAAATATGCAATCATTAAAGCACACAATTTAATGATGTCACAGACACACACACTGAGTAGCTGGACAATCTGTGTTTATAACAGATCGACTGCATTAAAGGAATTCTGCAGTGTTTTGAAAATGGGCTGAATGCCTGAAGGCATCTGCACTCAGGCCTAAAAACACACACAGCCGTCTCCAAAACATATGGAAACACACGTCCACAAACATACATACAAACATCTCTGGCATGCAGACTGATAAAAAGACTGAACAAAAGCTAAAGTGAGCAGGGGGAGCATCAACTCCGTAAAACAGTGAGTGGAGCCGGAAGCAGACAGCAGAGATGTTGAAAAAGGATCGAGAACATCTTGGAGGGAGTGGCGACAGATACTCACCACGTTGTAGAGACCTATACACCAGCGCTCGAAAAGGATCTGGCCAGAGAAGCCGTTCACAAAGGCAAACCAAAGCTGGGACACAAAGAGAGGGATGAGAAGAGGTGAGAGGAACAATAGCAGAGAGTAAATCTGCCTTAAGGGAGGCACCGATAGTGGAAACTGTGGGGAGATGTAGGCCCATGTTCATATTACACAGAAAATAAGCCAGCAGAAGTTGATAACCCCCAGCAACACTTACAGCATAAAAAAAAACTTCACATGTTCAGGCCTGTGGCCTTCGTCAGGGTCAGTGGACCACAACACGGGAACATATAACTCTGTGACAGCACACACAGACACACGCGGTGCAGGCTGGTGAGGGCTTCACACTCAGAACATAAGGATTTCAGGTTGTCTTTTAATGGACAAACAACATAAAACGACTGTCTTTATCACTTCCAATAAAATCTGCAGGTTCACTGTCTGATATATGTGAAGACATGATTCTATCAAAATACCTGTGCTTCATTTGGTAGGGACATCTGGATTTTCTAATTTTACATTTGCTGGTATAGTCTCTTGACTTCCTGTAGCCTCCTGAAGTCACTTGTGTTTACACTGTGTTTTAAATACAGCCCTCACACTTCTGAAACCACTTTCTGACTTTTTGGAAAGTTAAATGCTCAAAACAGCAACTTAATGTGTTTGTGGCTCAAGGGAAACGTTCACGCCCTCATACACAAACACACTCTCTCACTCTCACTCTCTCACACTCGCACACACAAACAATGAGCAGACACAGGCTGATCTGAAGGCCGATAGAGAAAATGTTTGGGGCTGACGGTGGGAGTTGTGGCATTCCTGGTGCATCCAGTGGAGCATACAGCCCAGGGGTGAGGTCACATACACAAAAACACACGTACACCCATCCCCCGTTATTCTGTCTCCACTAAGTGGACAGAGACAGTGCCTCACCTTTGGCCCAGAGCGATCTGCAGGGGGTCAGTCATGTGAGATAATCATGGAAACGCATATATACACAGGCACAGCGTGCTGGAGTGAGCGGGACAGTAGGCTACAGCCTGTGGCTCCCATGAGGCCCTGCACCTGCTGGCATCCTTAATGTCAGAGAGTGTGGGGTGGGGGTGGGGCGGCGGCACAGCTGACAAATACCCGTCATAACAGGCGGGCCAGGCTGCAGTGTGCCCCTTCAACACACATACATAAAGCTGTCGACCCTTGGAGCCAAGGTCTCACCACTGCTGATGTAAACGCACGCTCTTTTTGCCTGTGTGTGTGTGTGTGTGTGTTTGTAAAAGAGACAGAAAGCAGACACCAGAAGGCCACCACATCTATCACTGTCAGCCATGTCGACAAACAGCTGCAAAACGTCTCTGTTAATGTAACTGTGTGTGTAAAGCGGAGAGGGTGCGGTGGTGTAGCTCTCACCTCTATAATATAGAGAACCACATTCTTATAGAAACAGTAGAGGATGCACTTGGTGACACGGTTGTAGCTCCACGCCCCATGGACCAAGAGGAGCTTTTCTAGGTAGGAAAACTAGTGTCAGGAGAGAGAGAGCAAGAGAGAAAGAGAGAGAGAGAGAGAGAGAGATCATTGAAATAATGAAATCAGAATAAAAACGTAAAGCATTACCTGCGGACAGAAAAAAACTAAGGATGTCAAGAATGTGACTGGGAGATGATTGAGTTGAGGAAGAAGAGGAGGCTCACTGATAAAGATAATTTCTGCAAAAAGGAGCTTATGGGATCAACGAACAGTGAAAGTGACTGTGTGACAGACCAACGCAGAGAAGACGAGCAGATCGTCTGGAGTCACAAATTCCACGAGCGCATTAGTGTAAACTCTTTGCTTGTTTTGTCAGAGCAACAGTTAAAGACACAAAGAGGGGTCTTGTGGAGTTTTTTTTTTTTAATTAACAATAAAACCACTTGTGTTGCACTGTGCATACTTCGTAACAACATGATGCGCGACCCGAGCGACCCCCGTAAGTCATTTCTTCTTTCAGCTGTCCCACTCAAAAGGAGGTCAAAGAGCAGGATCAGCTGAGCAGAGTGAGCAGGTATGGATTCAGTGTCACAGCTTAAACAGGATGGACATCCTAACCATGCATTAATGTCTGTCTTCTGTGCGTCTGCACGCTATGTCTTCGCCGCACCTGTGCTATGGAGTAGTCTGAAGAGTTGGTGGCCTGCATGCCCTCGTTGCCACTGATCCCCACTCCGACGTGCGCCGTTTGTATCATTCCTACGTCATTTGCGCCGTCACCTATTGCCAGCGTGATGGCTTTCACGTGTTTCTTCACCATGTCCACAATCTCTGACTTCTGCAGCGGAGACACTCTGTAGAACAAAAAGTAACAAAAAACGACATTCAGAGATGCAAGAAACAAGAAATAAATGTAGAGATAAAAAAGAAATAAAAGGTGCCAGAATCAGGAAGAAAGAATAAAGCCTGGAAAACAGTGAGTGGGAAACCGTTAAAAAGGATGAAGGGCTGGCACCAGCACACAGGGCTGTGTTTACTGCTCTTCACCAGGTATTAGGAAACAATGATTCCCTGTTCTGCAAATAAGGATCTACGAAGCTCACTATATATTTATTTATATATATAATGTGTGTGTGTGCGTCTGAGTCTACCTCAGAGTGTGTATGTTCAGGGGGCTTCCAGTGGCACTCCACCCTCTTGACCTGTATCACCGATCCTGTGTCTATAACCGGTTCTGTCTCTTCACTGACAATGGAGACAGGGAGACTGGATTACACACGCTCCTTCCCTGGGGCCACTGAAACACGACGGTGAGGCGTCGTGCTGCATTAGGCCACATGCTGTTGATATATTTTCATTTTTTAGTTGTGTACTGCTAATCTGATGGTGTTCCCTCTCCAGAGTTGTTTCGCTCTACTGAAGGGGTTTTGGATGTGACTTCCACCATCGGCCATGGGAATAAATTGTTGTTTGTCAGTCTTTCAGTTAATGCAAACAAAGTTTTCCCTATTTTAGAACATCTCTGTTCACTGTAGACCTTGCAAACAATGCCACAATGTAAAATTAATTACCTTCCTGGAACTTTTGAGCAGATCACATCAAAATGTTACAGGAGAAGTGCTTGTGAAGAAGAGTTTGTCTATTACTAAAGCACTAATTGACCATTTTTATTTGTGTAAAGTTCACCGTTTAGCTTTGGATAAATGTTTTTTCAGATATATATGCCAGGAGATGGTCATGCCTGACTGGTACTAAGGAGAAGGAGGCTGTGTGAGAAAAACCCAACCCCACACACTGTGTTTACATTCTTCAATGCTGCATTCTGTACCCAGGCACTAAGATTGAGTTTGTCTTCATCTCTGTTTTCAAAACATGCTGTGTATGAGGAGGCGTTCCTGCTGCCTGTCATTCACAGCTTAAGTGAGTCTTGTTCTTATTACCTGCAGCTTGTGCAGTGAAAACAAATCCACGTACAAAGGAGAAGGCATGGGAGAAAGCTGATCCTGGAACTGGGATTAAACCTGTACAACAAAGCAAGTTATATTTCCCACAGTACGAGACCTGCAACTGTAGAAGCTCGAGTCTGAGTGACTGAACATTTTAGAAATGATTTTCAGACACAAATAAAGAGTCATATTTAATTACTACAATATCAAACATGTTCTACATCGTTCAGCTACCATTAACTATCAAGTAGCAGAAATAGACAGAAGTGTGACTATTGACTGCATTTACAAGCCAGGTATTAAATATTTATATTACATTTCCTTTATTACAGTAACTACCCAAGCCTCTGTGACACATTAGGTGAGGGTAATCTGAGAATCGGCACTGGACAACCCACTCAAACAGCAGACAGAAAGAGGAGGGGTCCGTTTTAAGATAGATTTCTGGGGTTGTGTCAGTTCTACCTCTGTGTCTCGCTCTCTCCATCTCTTTACACGTTCTGATGATGATATTACAAAATAAAAATGATGCTACAGTATAAAACAAAAACACATGCAGACACGACACCTTGATAAAGACATGAGGAAATGAAATAAAGCAGATGTAGGCATGTATGAACCCTCACACGAACAAACACGCGAACGCACATGGCTGGAGCCTGCGCGTCACAAAGATGGTCTGTGCTCTATGAATATGTGAGTAGGATCAAGTCCCGGTCAAGCTGAAACAACAGACCATGGTGGTCTGGTTAATATTCATAAAAAGGTGTGTGAAGACACACAAATTTGCACACATCCTGTCCCCAGCCACATACCGCAGGAGATTTTCAACCTCAGAGAGTCTTGGCCTCTGTAGTCACTGCTTTAGGATGGGATCAAGATCAAGTCTTTGTTTTCCATGTATCTGCATCTGAAGTGTGTGTGTGTGTGTGTGTTTCTACTTATGTATCTCTCTGCCTGGTAACGCCTCTCCGTCTCTGTCTCGCTCTACCTTTCCGGTAAACAGTGCTAACGGTGTCTCTGGTTGTGTAAAGAGGCAGTGGAGAGATGAAAGGCTCCCAGTGCTCTTCATGGTGGAACTGAGCAGAAAATAAGCCGCCGCTAATACCTATAAACAAACGCACAGTGAAGTCGGGAACCCATGCGTACGAATGCAACGTGCTCCAACACCACGCACGCATTCCCACACCATCACACGCATACAGTAGGTGACACATTAACTCACAGAGACTTCTACACCTTAATGTCAGATCTGCAGCTCATTACGTACGAAACCTGATTAACAGTCTCATTCCCTGGATGTGCACACACACCAATTACTGCACTGCAGCAGTTGTTTTTGACATGGCGGATATGATCATCTACGGCACTGAGTAAGACACGATTATCAGAAAGGCTCTTTTTTCATCTTTTTACTTCTTCGATAAACCATGTAACTATACCTCATGTAATTCTAAAAATGAAAGAGTGTGAACAGATCAAATCCTTGTTGGAAGCACTGAGAGTTCCTAATTTGTAACTTATAATTTATTACTTAAAGAGGTTGCATGTTAAAAAGGGGAATGAGCAGAATTTATTCTTATTTCTTACTAATATTTCTTTAAAATCTTTACTTAATCTGAAATTTAAAATAATCTCCAAACACAAATGAGATTGTTCAAAAACTAAAACCAGCAATTCCACTAAGACAACTGGTAAATCTTGGGATCTGTTTAACAAACCAATGAGGTGAAACCTTCAAACATGAGCAGGAGTATGTGGCGCTTTGATAAACGACCCAGAAAAGACATTAGTTCCTCCACACTTGATCATCTAAAGTTTCCTCAATGATACAGAGATTTAATGCCAGCTCTCAGTACTTTACATGCTTTCAATATATAGCTTGGTCTGAATGAACGTTTGTTTGATATCAAGCTGCAGCCTGTGTAGCGAGCGCCAGAAAAACGGAGCGCTGGAGTCGAGGAAGCTGGAGGGTATTTAGTTGTGTGTAGTTTGAGTCCGGATATGGGCTGGATATGCATCGGAGAGTCAATTACTTACCTCCTGGCTGCACACACACACAAACACACACACACACACACACACACACACATGTTGCTCAGACACACAGAAAAGACAAGTGGAAACTCTTTTGTTTAACATCACAGCTGGAGCAGAGTGGAACATGACCAAAAAAGGGAACACGCAGTAAACACTCTATGAGCAGAGTGCACTTTGTATCATGTGTGTGTGTGTGTGTGTGTTTGTGCCCATTCCTGTGTTTACCAGAACTAAGTGAATCATGACTTTGACATTTCCATTCAGTATAGTGTAGTACATTACTCCTGCTGTGCAACAGGACAGCCTTTAATCATCTTCATTCATTCACTGACTGCGGGCAACCGACAACCTTTACAAACGCACGGCAGGCATGCGCACGGACACACACACACACACACACGCACACGCACACGCACACGCACACGCACACGCACACGCACACACACTGATGCTTTTTCTCTCTCTGTATCAACAGAATGAGAATTAATCGGTTTGTGGTGAGTTTTAACAGATCCCTCTCTTGAGTGTTTGTGCGCAAGTTTCCTTTAGTGGGTGCTTTCAGTTGCTAATTGGTTTATAAAAAAAGAAGCAACTGACACACCAAGAGGCGTTTCATTCAACTGATGTTGTGCAATGGCTCTTAGAGTAGAAAACCTTAACCTTTACCTTAGGAGGACTATTCCGTGTCTATGTTTATGTAGGATAAAAGCCATCGGGTAAAAAAAGGTAGAAGTCTACAGGTATATTTTTGTCTGTAGTACATAACTGTTCTGAGAAAAAAACTTTTATCCAAAGCGTTTATCACATACAAGGTGAGTGCTGTGCAGGCGAAGTAGGAAAATGTGGCTGATCAATTTCTGGGCTTGCCCATCAGTCATTATACACGGGCAACAGAAGAGACGATGGAAACTTCTGGAACAAAAGCTGATTGACTTTTGTTGAATTATACTGTATCTGGGAAACATCCCAGACAACCTCATGGCACAGGAGGAATACATTTTTTATTTTAAGTTTTTCCTAAAACGTGGACAGTGAGTAGAATAACAGACTTAATGGACTTTATAAACCCAACTCACTGTTAGGGCCAATGAAAAACAATAATAAACTCCTATACTACTTTTTTCTTATTTAGTCGCGTGTTCATCTGTCTGAAAATATCATTAATAAATTGTTTAAAAAGTAAATTGTGGATACATGTGGAGACAAAAGCCGCTAACTAACGAGAGCTTGCCTCAGAAAGAGCTAGTAGGTCGAAACATGGCTTTAAAATATTTAAATTTCTGCATGAAATCTGAACTATGGACACATTTTGATTGATATCCTGCAAACAGGGGCAGATGGAAAAATAAAATTACAAAAGATCAACCGACTTAAACAAGGAAAAGCACAAAATTACAGTTTTTGGGTTCCAAGTGTTCCAGACATGTGCATAAACATTGTAATAAATTGTTTGCGTGTGTGAGAGAGCGAGAGAGAGAGAGTCTTCCATACCGACAGCAGATGACAGCCTTGCAGGACAAAGCCAAGTCTAGGAAGGCCTGGCGGAGCTCGAAGGACAGGGCGTATTTCAGTGTCTGACCATCGATTATCAGCGCCAGCTCGTTTTCCTTCCTCAGAGAGTCGCCTAGGGACGAGCAGTGAGCCGTCAACGTGGCACGAGTCGCCTACAAGGAGACAAGAACAAAGAGAGTGGTTTAGGGTTAGACAGTTTCGCATGAGCATTCGTTTACTGATAATAGTCTTTCCCCAAATTCTTAAACAAACACATTAATGCTCACAAAAATATATTATCAAATCTGTTGGGTTTTGGTGGAAAACCTAACCTCTGACCCCAAATTTCACCACTAAATGCCAACAATCTTAAATCTGCTGCCTCGTTTTCAAGTGACCACATTTACAGGTTTTATGTTTTTCTGGGTATTTTGAGGAGAAAATACAAATTACACACATCAAAACATGCAAACCAATTTGTTGAAAGGTCAAAACCACTGGCAGTAAATGGAAGACACATGCTGCCGGTTGCACAGGCTGCTTTCATCTGGGGAAAGGATTTGCTTCTGTGTAAACTAAATTAAAAAAAAAGCTAATTCAGTCATTGGAGATGTCATCACAACACACTGATCTATGAGGTCTTCAAGGCACGTTCAATCACTCCATCACGTTTGACATTTTTCCTTTACAGAGTAGCAACACACAAGAAAGACAAAGACATAGAGGAGGGGAGGAATAGTTGAGACAACAAGTGAGCTGGACGAATGTCGCTGCACATGCATCATTCATTTAAAACAGCAGCGTGCACGCGTTCGTGGAAATGCCAGCCTTCCTAAACGGCAGTCGTTTCGGGCAGATTTGATAGAGCTCTTGATAATAGAGGTACATGGATTAATAGAGAAAATAAACGTCCCACAGAGACGTAATGAATTCCATGTGGAGGAACAGGCACGTTATAAACTACTAGTGAGGCACAAACACGCACACACACCTAAATTCTTTATTTCCACTTCCAGAGCATTAAGATGGCCTAACAATATTTCAAGGTTCAATATCATCATCATCTGAATCTTTGATTAATCAATGAAAAAGTAAAAGCAAACAGCAAACAGTGAAAAACACTAATGTGAAAACACATTGAAACTTTCCAGAGATCAGGTTAAAAAAAATATCACGAACCACTAAACAGATGGAACGACAATGTTTCATCCATCAGCGTTGCAAACACTTCACTAACTCTATCAAGGGAGCATGTTGCTAGTTGTACATATGAAATTGCGCTTATACACTTAAGAAACAATGAGCTGGTGCAGAATGAAATACCCCATAACAGTAACTGTACAACTAAACACATCCGGTGAGACGAGATTAAACTCTGAACACAAATGTGCACAAATATTTGGCGTCGTGTGTGTGCAGTGGGATATCGAATGGACCTGGGAGAGTCCAGCGACCTGCAGAGACATGACCCCTCTTTCTACTGACCAGCATGTGCAATAGACTACACAGCAAGAACACACACACACATGGAGAACACGATGACATGAACAGTGCAGCCGCTCTTTTTCATGCCAAATAGCGATGCACATTTGTTCCCTCCACACATAAATGACACTCCTTTTCCCAAAAACTCCCTGCTTGTGTTTTCTCAGCCTGAGGCTGTGTGTTTTTCTTTGTATGCCGGAATTCCTGTTTGCATTCACCTTTTTCCCCCAAACAGGGGAAAGGAAAACAAAAACATAATGAAAGGATTAAAGGAGATTACAGGTTGTCAGAGGTCTGAAACTCAAAGCATGTGTGTGTGTGTGTGTGCGCGTGTGCTCTAGCGAGGGACCATGTTGCGTTTAATAGAGGAGTAAAACACGTGTATGCATGTATGAGTGTCTCTGTTTGCATGTAAATGCTTGGGGGTTGTGTGTATGTGCACGTACATGTGGAGCATGTATGAGACGTGAGAATCTTACAAAGCCTCCTGTTTCCCTGCTTGTCCCTGCCTCATCACAGGGGATTGGACACAGAAAGTCTCAGCAGCACAACATAGAGTAAACAGCGTAAGAGCGAATGATTGATGACTGTATAAAACAGTACAGTTACACAAATGTTGGGTGGAGGGTGTTGATGCTTAAAGTCTCAATGTATAAAGTTTGACTCTATAAATTTGTTAGAGGACAGCTGCAAATGATCTCTAAACTTTTTATTATATAATTCAAATGCAGCTGCTTCTGATCGTCACCGTACCATGAACCTGTATAAATATTCGATCGTACAGATACAGGAAGACGGCCGCGTCAGTTAACCGTCAACTGTTCACCAGTCTAGCATGGAGGTTCCCACTGGACTGACTTGTCGCAGCAGGTCTGCTCAAAGCTCAGATAACCTGGGATAATAACCAGGCTCAGTCTGCAGGGAGCTATAGGAGATTACAAAGGTAACTAATGTACAAACACTAGTTAGCTATTAAAAGTTAAAAGGCTGGTGGAAGATGAAAAGGAACAAAATCTCATAGGTTCACTGTGAACTTTCTCAAAGCGAATCAAACATGAGGTCAAAGAAACAAAACGCATTACTATGTAGTCCCCCGCTTTCTCACGCTAAATTACTTGCTATTTTGGGAGGCCTTTGCGGAAAAAAGTGCCTAATTCTCTGGTTGCAGTATGACAGATCTCATTAGCAAGCATTTTGTAGTTCCAAAATAAATCTTTTTTTTTTCCTTCATGTGCATCAGAGCCTAAGGAGGGTGGAAACTCTCCGACACACACATGCTCTTTGTAAACCACGTTCACAGGCCCTTCTGTGTGGAATTTTATCAGGTTTATATTTGGATCACGAAATGAGCCGGGCATGGAGGCAGTTAGAGATATTGCAGGTCACCTTCTTTCAGCATAAAATGCAAAAGAACTAACACACACATAAACACACACACACAAACACACATCTGTATTAAATATATAAGAGTGAGCACAGCGAGGATGGGGAAAGCCAAACGTTGATGTGTTCCAGGCCACCCTTTGCACAAAGAGAGCTCCACCACTTGCGCCTCTATAACAAATGCATCTTGGCAGCATATAAAGCATAAGCATTAAGCAAGATAAATGCGAAAAGGTACAAAAAGAGGGAGAACGATGAAGGACAAGGAGCGTGAACTAGACTGTAGGAGAGAGAGAGAGAGATGAAGTGAAAAGAAGGCAGAGAAAGACACGCTCATATCCGAACTGCAGATTCTGTCACCGGTGAGATTGAATATACCGTTATTATCCGACTGTGCATCTGTGAAAACACCCACATCCTGTCCTGCCTCAGCCACGCACGCACGCACGCACAGAGCCAACCCAAAAAAAATGTGGACTTTAACAAAAACTATTACAAACTGAAAACCCCAGAAGTAGTTGACGTACTGCAAAATGTGACTGTGTGTGCATAAAGGTGATTAATGAGCAGAGGAAAGATGCTGTTTGCTCAAGTGTCGGGCTAAGGACACCATGATAAGGAGAGGGGGATTGTGGGAAAGTCAGATGTAATGTACTGTACATAAATAACAATCCAGCTGATCAGGGAGACCACCACGGGCCTTTCTGGGACTGTAAAGACAAATATTTTATTTGCTGTTTAAGGGTTAAGCCTTTATTATACGGTTAAGGTTAGAATGATGTTTAGGTTAGGACAACAATGTGTGTCAGATTCAGGGACAGTAGTGCAAAGAGAAAACATTTACACGCTGATGCGACTTTGACAACAGGAGGAGACACGACTCAAATCTGTGTGAGTCTGTGTGTGGCATGTGCTCTGAAGGTGACAGATGGAGCATATCACAGCTTCAGCAGTCACAAACCGTTTACCCAGGAGGCATTGCTCACATGGTTTGTTTTGATGAGGAGGAGAACCAAAAGGAGATCGCGTTACCACTCACTCACTGGCATCACATGCCTCAAATCAAAAAATCTCCCCCTTGCTTCCTTTCGCCAGATTGTCTCTCTCATACATGAAATATAACAAACACTCGCTCTGCTTTATTAACAAACACAACCCTGTACTTCCACTAAGATAAACACATATTTTGTTGCTTGCTCCTGCTCTCGCTCAGATTCTTCCTCTAACTCTTCTTGTCATACACACACACACACACACACACCACAGAGTCTGTGTAGTCGCTTCCTGTGCGTACAGCGGGTGCTGACAGATGTGGAGCTAGTAGTGTGAACAAGGCACGGAGTGGAGAACGGTTGACTCGGGAACCGGGTGGAGGTGGGAGGTTTGGGGGCTGCATCTGCTGCCAACTGCACAGATCGGACTTCACACTGACATTAAAGGGTGTAATAGAAATTTGAAAAAAATGGGGGCATGGTGTTGACCTAGAGGTGAGATTCTGATAAGCAGCTTCTGTTTTTACTCACATACAAGTTATGCTTTTTAACAGCTCCACGTGTATGAAGGAGCTGAGCTGAGAGAGTTATTTTACGCTTTCATCTGCACCGAACCCCAGTCACAACCAGACCTCTCTAAAGTATTTTATTAGCACGCTGTACTCCTCACGTGAAAATTTCTACAGTTCATGTTGACGCTTAGGTCAACGAGCTATTTCCCTCAGCTTTCCTGAAAGACTTTTAGTACAACTACTTCACAAAAGACAGACAAAGACGCCTCCGTTTGTATTTCAGATTTCCTGCCCAACAACAACAAACGAATACTTAATTAATACCAAAAACGAGTCATGTTTGTCCGTCTCCACAGGACAACCAGAGCAGCGACCCCCTGCAGCTGGTGAGCCTTCAGGAGATCTGCTCAGTGACACAACAGGGTGGATGGCTGACATCACAGTGGCTGTATTCAGGCTTCAAAGCTGCAAGATGAAATTAATACTCAACTAAGTTCTTTCAGGTAAAGTGTAAAAAAACATTATATGTGTAAGTTGCCACAGTTTTGGTTCCGGGGAATATTTGCAGCACGTCAAACCCTCTCTCTGTGTTTTCTAGTAAAGGTAAGAAGCTGAAAACAAAGTGTAGAACCAATACCACCTATACCAGACTATATTCAACAGACAGAAATCCAACTTTGAACTGATTTACTTGAACAGTACAGTATATGATCAAATGTGGGAGACAGGCTGTTGGAAAATAATTCCAAACTTAATAAGAATGATCCACTTACAACAATAACTGTATCGGCTTTCACCCTCTTATGCTAATTGTATAGTCACTTCTCAGGCTAAGTAACTTTATCACCCAGACATTAAATGTCCATCCATCGCAATTCAATTTACTCAGACTCCTGACCTTGCACACTGTCTGGGTGAGCAGTTCCCAACATTTGGGAGCTCCCGGACGACCCTCCAAACATGTAAGAGGGTGAAATTTCACAACCATTTCTTTAACTAGCAGTTGGCACAAAACATGTGCTGTAGGTAAAACCCGTTCTCACTGGAACTCAGCGTGAAGACACCCAGCATCTGCAATGACTTATAATAAATGAGAAAAGTATGAATGTAAACGTATGTCTCTCAGAGGTTTAACACACACTTTGGGCCCACAAACTGACCCTCAATCATGTGCCTGTAAATAAACACACACAGACAGACACGCACAGTGCTCACACTTACTTTAAGGAGCCATGATGTTCCACGTCTAACATACAGCATAAACAACTCTGGGAAAGTGTGTGTGTGTGTGTGTGTGTGTGTGTGCGTGCATATTTGAGTGTGAGCGCGGTCCAGGACTGTGCATGAGAGCACAGAGACAGACACAGAGACACATGACAGTAATCTAGTCACCTAGATAAAGCAGTCACGCCGCCTGAATGCAGCGAATACAAAAATCTAATCTGCAGACAAAGAACAGCTCTGAGCACATACTGGTTGTTCTGCTGGCACTGAGCAAGAAACACAACGGAGAGCAACAACTAGTGTGAGAGCTCTCCGGGATCATTGAAAGACAGGTACTGCACGAGGATGACACAAGGAGAAGGGGGGAGAGAGAGAGAGAGAGAGAGGAAGTGACAGTTCACTGCTGGTCCCCTTTCATTCCTTTCTCCAAATGCGACACTAGAGACTTTAATTACCTGCACCTGGGAGCACACAATGAGCCACACCCACCAATCTGTGTGTGGACCACACCTTAGTTCCCACTGTAACACACCCGAGACCCCCTACCTGAGCTCCAGTACTGTGTAGAAAGGTGTAAAAAAGTGTTTACATGTGAACAGGAGCAAAAAGAGGATCTACTCACATCCAGAGAGTCCTCGTTGACAATGATTAGAGACATGCCGTGTGTCACCAGACGACAAGAGTAACCTGAGGAAAAAAAGAGATAAAGAGCGGGGGAGGGGAGAGAGATTAGATTTACTCAAACCCAAAAGTTGATGGCACATTTAGAATGAAGAACAGTAGATTTAGCTTTTTCTAGTTTCTTTTTAGGACATCTTTCAGCACAGCTGCCAAAGGGAAACCAAATTCACTAATGTCACAGCTCTCCGCTCTACCACAGCAACACTGGCCGCTGGCAGATTTCACTAAAACATTGGAGGCATGTCCGGCATTTCACAGTCCACATAATGCCTGCTGTTCTTTCAGCCGTGATTTAATTAATTCGAGATTACATCAGGCATCAGAAACAAAGAATCGAACACAGCATCTCTAGATTTCCATCGGACAGGCTCAAACTGTTATTCGTCTATTTTTTTCTTTTCACCTATGTTAATGGCGGTTTCCTGCTTGTCGCCAGTAAGGACCCAGATTTTGATGTCGGCCCTCATCAGAGTGGCAATAGTCTCCGGCACGCCAGCCTGGAGACGGTCCTCTATGGCCGTGGCCCCCAGCAGCAGCAGATTCTGTTGGTGGAGCGAGTTCAGTTAGTAAAGCAGCATATTTCCGTCTGTGTCTTCATGCCAAAAAAGTAAAACATTAAGTCCCCCCCCCCTGCTTTAATTTGTTCAACATTTAAATGCACACGTACCTTCATTAGACACACTCAGACAAACACTCACACACATACGTTAATCTACTGTGCTGTTGACTCCAGTTTTATGGGGCTTTTGGCAGGCTGGTGGAGGTAATTAGCCTTGTGGTCTGCAAGTCTGAGGACCCCCCCCCCCTTCTGTTGCTTCCTCTTTTTTTACTCTTCACTCACTTTACTTTCCTCAGCTCTCTCCCCAAAATCTTATGTTTTCCCATCTTATAAGCTGAACTCCCTACACGAAACCATCTGTCACTGCACCAGTGTTACCTTAAGCACGGTAACATAAAAGTTCCACAAATCCTTTAGTAAAGATTATTATCTTTCTGATAGCTTGAGAAAATAAACACATAAGCTGCTGATTGTTTACTGCATGCTAAGTTTTGTGGGAAACAATGGAGCCACTCTGCCACCTACTGGCACATTAGGAGAGTGTGTGTGTGCGTGTGTGTTTGTGTGTGTATGTGTGTGTAGTTTTAGGTTCTTCAGGTCTCTACTTTGACTTCATATCCATAGGAACATTACTCTCAACTATACACAAAATACAGAAGATCTAGGATCCATTGGACTGTATTCCACGAGAAAAGAATCCACATAAATCAACGCATAGGAAAGCACAAATGTCTCGGCTATGCCTTAGTCAATGAGAAATCAATGTACATCAATCCATCAGTACCGTAGGTCAACTTCATATCTGCTACAAAAGGTTGTTTTGACTGAAAATGTTCAATTATGTTACAGGAACGAACCTAATTGCAAAAGAAAAACTTGGTGTCTTTACCTTTTCCAGTAGTTCGTAACACTCCTCTAGTTTCTGCGCCCGGTCTTTGAGAACAGTGCTGACCTGATTGTATTCCTTCAACCACTCATGGTAGGCGCCTTCCTCCAGGTCCACATAAGCAAAACACAGAGTCCTTAGGCCTTGGTGGATCAGATGAGGATAAGTCAATCAACCGTTGGTGCCACAGAGCAGAAATAGATCATGTTTTAAGCAGGAGTAGACAGTAAATAACTTGCTTTAAAGCTGAGATAAGTCCAGGTCAAGTCTGGGGATAGTTGCTTAAATGAATTGACCAATGAAGCCAAATGCCCTTGACTATGTGGTTTGAGTCTGATGTAAAGTAAGATCACGTGACTGTTCCTCCATGTTGAACCTAAAGCCATCACAGTGGTCTTAAAGCTGCGACTGCATCGTCATTTAACTAAATAATGAAAACATTATATGGTGCCAAAAGGGCAAACAGTACCTGCATAATACTAGAACAGCAGAACAAGACAAAGTCACGTACTGTACTTATTTGTAACAACACAGAGACAACGGACATCTGGTGGAACAGAAAAAGTGTTTCCAGGCTAAAAGGAACTTAAGCATGGTTTTGGCTCCCTCCCTCTTGGTTTTTACCTTCAGTCGCAAACTGTTCCAGATGAGCAACAGTTAATTCTTTGTACTGGGACGCCTCAGTCAGACGTTCGAAAATAACATTATCCTGCAAAAACACAAAATAACCGACTCAGAATTAAGCACAGCACCTTATGAGAAATAGTTTAGAGAGTTTTTTTCTGAATGATAATGAGATAAACATACAGCTCCTTTGCAGTACAGCCGCAGTTTCCCATGGGGCGTCCTGACCACCACAGACATGCGTTTGCGGTTACTGAAAAAGAAACAGTGGATTTAGTTGCACATCAAATATCAGCAGTTAATTACTGACTGAGAGGAGTGTTACCTGGAGAACTCTAGTACGTTCAGTAGCTCATAGCTCATCTCTTTTCCTCTCTGAAACACACAAAATGTCAGCTCCTGCAGTTACCCAAAGCAGATCCTCCCGCAGTCACGCACACAGACGCACACTTACAGCTTCAATGATGACTGAATGCGGCGTCCGTGCAGTGAAGACAAATCCGAGTCCTTTGGCCCCTTTGACCAGCGCTCCTTCATCTGGTGACGAGGCCTGATAGATGATCTGGTCTCCGTCTCTTTCTGGAACCACCGTGTGGCACACCGCCATCATTGTCAAAAATTCACAGATCTGAGGTGATGTCGGCTGAAGACACACACAGGCAGAGCAGATATAGTTATGGATAGCAGAATCTATTTCATTTTGAGTGGACTGGGTTTGTTTCACCTACATGATCCTTCTCAATGTTCTGGATGAGAGCTGGGTCATCGAACTCTGTGGAGGTGTGGCTGCTGGACGGCAGATTACTGTAAGACAAATTATTCTACTTATTGTGTAGAAACAATTATTTTTCACATTCAAACTTCATTGCAATCCAGTTTTTATGATCAGAGTACGTTTATTTTTACATGCAGAGCCTAAGTAAAGAAAGGCTGATGAAGGCAGAGGACACTCACCTGAAGTCCTCCATTGAACGATCACAGTCAAGATCAGGGAAATGGCTGCAGTGATGAATGAGGTAATTATGGAAAAGCAATCAGTTAATAATCAGTTGATGAATTGATTAGTTTCTTTGTGCACATGTGCATAAATTCAATCTACTTAATCAACAACAGATCACCCTCATCGATTGTTATTGGTAAGTGTGAGACTACCAGAGATGGTAGAGATAGAGATCACTACAGATTAAAAATGTAAGTTTTAAGGAGGTAATTATAAGTAAACAAAATTCTCAGCTCGATTTCTTTTAGCAGGAAAAGAGGAAAAAATATATTTTATTACAAAGAGATGACTGACCCGTAGGTTATTCCAGCAATGGTACACTTCTTAAAGTGCATGACGTTACAGGTCAGAGTTCCTGTCTTGTCTGAAAAGAGATACTTCACCTAGAATCAGATGAGATCATCAATTAGACGAAAGGTAATGAAAGCTAACAGTTATGTTTTATTAACTGAGAATCAGTGTGTAATGATCACTGAAGTATTGGTATTGTCCAAACGATCATTTATTAAAAGAAAGATTAACAACAGACCTGGCCCAGCTCCTCATTAAGGTTGGAGGTACGAGCCATGGCCGGTGTGTCTGTCTCCGAGTAGTACATCTCCACATCCTGGGAAAAACACAGATGAAATGGTCAGGAATGTTGGAAAACTGTAGGTAATCTATTCGGGAACATGCACTACAAAAAGCTGGTTTGTACCCAGTTGATGAAGAGGGCCTGTGTGAACTTCACCACCTCCAGAGTGACCAGCAGGCTGATGGGGATCAGGTTGTTGTACAGGATGATGAACGTCAGCAGGTTATATGCAAAGTTAGTGGAGATGTCACCTGCACAAACACAAATTTATTTCTTGTTTTCTGACCCATAAATTGTGATTTAATCCTAATTCGTTACTGAAAGGAGACTTAGGCTACACATTGTAATGCGTGGTATGTGTGTGTGGATGCTCTCACCCGCCCGGGACAGGTACCAGCAGGCCTCGTCAGTATGTTCCCTGTTCCAGATGGCCGCTCCAACAGAACTGACCAGAGCCATAACCAGCAGGATACCAAACAGGACCAGGATCTGCATGTTGGTCACCCGCTCCACATTAGAGCGCTTCAGTGGCGCCTTGGTGGAGTTCTGGTAGGTGGACATTGTTTGAATACAAATGAGAAACACATAAAACAAACAGGTTTTACTGAATTACAGTGATATTTCCAGGGAAAGTAAGTTCGTTTGTGGGCCCCGTTATTTACCTGCATGTATCATAGAAATAAAAGAAAACATGACACTAATATCAAATGCTTTTTTAAAGTTCACTGGCAAAACAATGTGCTCTTAGTGATGCTAAACGCATCACAGTCATCAGTTAACTACAGTCTGTGTCGTCAAGTCCCCCAGAAAAAATTTTTTTTTAAAAGAACAAATTCATTTCCAAAAATCCATCGATCCTACTGGATATAATTTGAAGTCAGGCATTTCAACTCATTCTAGACAGGTAATGGATTTAAGGTGCTACATTTACCTGCATCAGTTTGGAGTCATGGCCAGTGTAGACAACAATTCCCACAACCCACTGGGTGTTCCTGATCTGGGCGCCACGCAGCAACACCTGGTCTGGACCCAGGGGGGCCGGACTGAGAGGAAAAAATAAATGAGATTTAGGGGGTTCTGCATTTCTTAACTTACTTGGGAGTAAGCTACATTAAAAAAGAAGCACTGTTGTCAATAAATAATAATATCATGCGTCTCACTTATGGTTATCCAGCCGCAGTGTCCCAGTGAAGTCGTACAGGTGTCTGTTGGGGCCTTCACACTCCAAACAACCAGCCAGCGCCATCAGATCATCCAGTGTCTGAAAACCAGCCGTGAGCGAGAGACCCTGGAAGAAATACAACCAAGTCAGGTCAAGAAAAGTTTATTCAGGACGTTCTTCTCACAGACACATGATCAGGTATTATGTGACACTCACATGGATGCAAGTGTGAGGATCGTGAGGAAGTAAGGTTTCATTTGAGACAGAGCCCTGAAAGCTGATGCCAACATTTCACATCCTTAATTCATTTATTCTCTTCAGTCCAAAGAGTAACATGTATTAGATGTTTCTAAACCAGCCCAAAGTCTGCAGCGATATCACACTACGGACCTCCTTTCAGGTGATTGAACAGCTCTGTGACAGGGGCGACTCATCACAGCTGTCAAGGTGCACACGTGACAAACCACCACCCCATTTTATTGTGGGATTTCTAGCGCTTCTTCAGCATGTAAGGTCTCACCTGTCTGATCTTTAGGTTGGTCTCTCCGTCCAGGTTGGAGGTCTCAGTGTAACACATAGCCTGTGGCTCACTGTGGAGGAGAGGAGAAAGTGATTAATATGATTAATAAATCAACTGATCAGTTACACTTTTGTTGTAAGCTACAACCATAGAAAGCAAGCTAAAAATCAGTGAAGTCGCTCCTTTAAGATTCAAACAATTAAAGCCAGAAAATCATCATCATTTTACACACACACACACACACACACACACACACACACACACACACACACACACACACACACACACACAGAGACTAGAGTCTGACCTGGAGGACACTATAACCATGTCAGCTGGAAGGTGTTGGCCATTGGTCACCTTCACTATGTCTCCTACTGCCACCTTGTGGGCAGGATGCAGCAGTGCAACAACATGAGAGCGAACAAAAGGTGTAGAAAGGAGAAATGAGGGTGGGGGTGGGGGGTTAGGATAAGGGATAAGGGGCAATGGGATTGGGAAAGGATAACAGACAGAAAGGGGGAACACAGCCAACAGGTTAATTAGTTACCAGCCAAGAGGCAGCCAATGGAGAACAACATAAGACAAGACAAGATGACAGCAGAGCAGTGCATAGGATACAAAGATGATAAGCAGGTAGATAAGAGAGAGAAAGAGAAAAGAAGAGAACTGAGGAGTCCACAGTTCACAGCCATGTAGCAGAATATGTCAAATAGATACAGGTGTTTCTAAAACTGGAAATAATGTCATTCTACACATACTGAGATACTAAATGGATCACAACCAATCTATAGATTAAACAGAGAGATAAAGACAGATAGTGGGCTACAAAAAGCTAAATCGACTTGACAATATACTGTTGTTCTGCAGCCACATGTTCACTTCGGCATTGTTGATACTCAAAGCAGCTGCTTCTGTGTATTTGGAATATTAAAGAAATAACAGTTTTAACATTATTTTCATCTCACAGACATTGAGACTAAGCGAAAGCTTTGTTTACTGTCAAGGATCTGAAGCAGCATCGTAAAGATCAGGCTCATTAGATCCTAGAAATCAAGAGTGGAGAAATATGGACTCACTACAACTGAGTTGAAGATGTCACTTGTGTCAATATATAATAATTTCAGAATCTGGATTCTCCAATTTAACAAACTGGAAAGCAGAAAGAATCAAATTGCTCCTGGAAACCACAGGAATGAACACAGGAACAAGTGACGAGAGGCCGTGATGAGAGGCGATACCTGTTTCCATATGATTGTCTGCCAGGCCCCGTTCCGCAGCACTGAAAGACAAGGACAGCGCAGCCGTCATCGGACTATGGAGCAGCTCTCATACAGTATTCAGAGCAACTAAGCTTTTGTCTCAGGCTGCATGGCCTGCACTTTAGTGAGTGACAGACAAGAGACATCCAGTCAGCCGTAAAAACAAAACCCCACAAATAGACACGAGCACACTCATGGAAACGGGTGCAAAAGAGTTGACGCCCATTAACGGGCACAAATTTGATACCTGTTGTCTTCTTCTTGTTGACCGTGTTGTCTGCTTTGTGTCTTTTCTGTAGGGATACACATGAAGATGCATCAGCCACTGGGATCTCCCTCTCGAGTGAAAAAGCTACGTTCTGATCATGGTGCTGGAGCGGTAGCGGTACTCACGTAGTCCTCTATAATCTCCTTGATCCCGGCTACGGTGAGGATGAAGATGAGTGGGACCAGTGTGGTGTAGCGACCGGTCGGCGATACATCAGGGATTTGCTGATGAGTGCAAGAGAAGCAGCACTCAGAAATCATAGCTGATAAGAGTTGAGTGAGCTTAAAGCATCTCTAATGGACGACCAATGGCATCTCTAATGGCAAAAACAATGACTGTTACTGCATTAGGCAGCTACATTTACTCATGAGAACACCAGACCTATTGATACAGATATTGTTTTCACCATCAGTGGTTATTATCTTATAATCTGTTTATCTTGAATTACAAAAGCCAGTAAGCAATAACTAATAATAATGGAGTGCAGACATCTGCAGTAACGTGTTTATCATTCATATTATATATGAATGATGACTGTAATTATACATTTATTCTGTTCCAATTCACTTTCTAAGCACATTTTCCAACTTTTGCAAACTAGAAAACCTTTTTCTTAAATGCTGTGTCTTTTTAGGATAAAGCCTATGAACAGCACTCAGAGCCGACGGTGTTGACAGGCGCTCCTGGGTGGCTCTCCATGTCGTGTCTCCAGCGGCCTGGTAGCTCAATGGGTTTAGCGTCAGACTGGGATGTAGGAAGTCGCAGGTTCGAATCCCTTCTGACTCCTAATCCATCCTCTACCAGGTGTTTCCCTGAGCCAGACACCCAGCGCTAGCTCCTTGTAAGTTGCTTTGGATAAAAGCGTCTGCCAAGC